>CM041780.1:302318253-302435840 GCA_023374045.1 Limonium bicolor
TACAATTACTTTAATACTTAGTCATGCTCTTCAAGGATTAAAGGTTACAGTAGTTACCTGGGCCGGACTTAGTCCCGGTCCCATCACGGTCTATGATGTGTAAGGCCGGCTGCCTCTGCGGTGCGCCCTTCTGCGGACCTCGGGATCCCTGTCCCTGTGAGGTGCTGGGCATGAGCATCGCCAGATGCAACCTCCTTGCCTCACGCTGCTTGTAGCCCTGGTAGTTGCCCTTGGGCTTAGAGTTTTCTGGGCATGCATTGGCACGGTGGCCCGGTTTCTGACAAGTGAAGCAGCGGATCTCCCTTCCTTGGCAATCTGTGCCGGGATGATCCTTGTTGCAGTTACGGCAGATGTAGCTGCGGCCATCAGATTGGTTTTTCCTTGGCCAAATCCAGAACCTATAGCTTCCAAGTTAGCAAGGTTCGGTATACTTACAATACTCCACATACATACTAATTCACAAGTGTACTAATTCGGTTTCGGTTTCTTACCCCTGTAGGGCTGAGACCTCAGTGGCTTCGCTGCCACTGGTGCGGTGTAGGCAATCTGTAATTCAGCTGCCTTGCCCTTCTCAGCATGGGCACCGCCGTCTCCGGAAGTGTTCTTTGATGGGAATGCTTCCCCTTCCTTTTCTTCCAAGGTTTGGATTGGTTTTGGTCATCGGAGGTGTTTTTGTTGCTTGCCTTGCGCTTGAGCGCTTGATCTTCATCCCTCAGCTGGCATGTGATCTCCACTCGGGAGGCAGCATGGTAACACTCCTGAATTACTTAGGCATTAGGTTACACTTACATACGGGAATACTAATTCACATTACTCATGGCTTTTAAGGGTTCAACTGTTTACCTGAAGGGAGGTAAACCGTGTGAAGCCCATGCCATACCGGAGTCGATGGCTCAATCCGCCGTAGAAGCGGTCGACCAAGACTTGGCCGGTATACCCAAGGTCGGGTAGAAGTCTGAGAAGAGAGGTGAAGGTGCGGTAATATTCATCAACCGTCATCTTCTCGGTCATTTTAGTGCATCGAGCTCAAGCCTTTTCTTGGTCTTGACATGCTCGGGGTAAGTACTTAGATCGGAGGAGAGAGGTGAATGCTTCCCATCCGAATGCAGGGATCAGCTATGTGCTCGGCCTTAATGAGCTTCCACCAGTCCATAGCCGCGTCTTGAGGTAGTACGCAGCTATCCTCACTCGAACTCCAGCGGGAGTCTCAAGTGTCTCGAAGGCCGTCTCCATCTCGGAGAGTAGGCCTCGAGCTTGGCGGGGTCGCTCTCGCCTCTAAAGCATGGAGGTCGAAGGTCGGCGACCTTTACCCAATTGGTCTCAGGGGTTGAGGCGGTCGGGCTGCTGTGTTGTTGCTGCTGTTGGTTTTGTTGTTGTTGTACAGGTGATTACATCCGGTAGCATCTGTGCTACCGTGGCGGCGACGATTTCAGCTATCGTCTGCGCGCTTGGTCGTCACTAGTCCCTCCTCTGGGACGACCTGGACCTCGTCCTGACATCTGAACAAGTGTGGATTACATTAGATGTCGTGATACTATGACCTCATGGTCTTGATTCAAACAATGGTATCGTCTTGCAGACGTTAAGGGTATCCGTTGTTAACAACGGTAGTTCCTAGTTAGGTTTCTAATATCCGTCTTAAGACGGTTGAAATCCTAACTCGGTAATCACTACTTAGGATTCTAATCATCAGAGCGAGACTTCGCTCTGATACCACTTTTTGTAACACCCCAACCGCTAATCCTTCCATTATCCTCTAATCATCCCATACTTACCTTACTCGCAGCGGAATACTTACTTACTCCCGGCGGGTGATACAACGCCGTTAACCACAAGGTTAACAAGGCTACTACTACTTACCGTTCGGTCTGATGATTAGAATAAACCAATACATACTACTTACTTTACAATACCAAATACTTACTTACATTTGATTACCGAGTATAGAATATATGAATTACATTCCATGACTACTTCCCAAAAATGAAGAGTTTATACATCCTCTCCTTACTATCCAATCAAATTCAATATCCAAAAAGGTGTACCACATGGTACACCGGCTACTCAAAAGGCCTAGCCGTGTACAACTCGGTACACTTTCCAATCCTACTCTACATCCAAAAAGAATCACATCCGTCCTTACCCTACCGTCACGCCTCGCGGGTACCTGTGGAGTAAAAACATTCCCCCTAGGGGGTCAGCTTACGCTGCATATGATAACCGCATACCCCGCGTACTAGCGAGGGTACGCCAACTAATTGGTCGAGTACATGCGGTTCGTTTCATTCATACATACATACATGCTTATAATACAATACAATACATTCATACACAAGCATACATACAATACATACAAGGAAGACAATTCAAGTCAAGTCCATACTTACCATACTCACCGCATTACGGAGATACAATTCTCCAATACATACAAAGGTCTTGTTAGCCTCATTACACACCCGGGTTAATCGGGTGTTCAATACTCTTTTACTCCGGGTCAATGACTTACAATAGTCAGACCAATACAAATACAATACTTACTTCTTACATACTTTACTTCCAGTTAAGTCGGTATGACCTCCGGGCAGGGATTACTACATCCCACCACCGGGCTTTAGGGTGGCCCACTAATCCAGGATGCTACCCATTCAAGGGATTGGTCCATGGAAAAGATTATAGCCAGGATTCGGATCCAACCTCTTGTGTTTCCTTATCCTCACGCGTGGCCGAAACTATATCGGACTTCTACTCATTCCAATTACTCATTACTCAAGTTAGGAGTTAGATGTTAGGAATTAGTAGAAGTCAGTACTTCATTTCCATACATACATACAATACAAGTACACATACTTACACATACTTCTCATTCCATTCATTCATTTCATGAATTATACAAACTAATTGTTCAAGAAATACAACAAGAACAAAATAGTTCAAACACAGTTAAGTGCAATATAAGTCCGATTCGTGCATTTATCTTATTGGTGATCACATAAGCACATAAATCGGGGTAACCAAGTTAGGATACAGGGCATGAAGAAATCATACCGTTCACCGTCGTATACGTACTACCGGATTCCTTTGAGGATCAACTATTTGATTCCTATACATACATGAAGTGGTATGATCAATGATCTATTATTGATCTACTTACTCCTTCATTGATACTTTCAATATATACTTACTACTTCATTACTTTCTTACTTGGTTATAACCATTCTTTTCTTTACTACTTCTTACATTTGTTGCCTTACTCATTTACTTACCTTCTTACCATTATTATTTCATTAATGGTGTATTACTACATATATATGCTTATATTGGTATGGGCATATATATACATATGATAACTATAATCGTATAATAAAACATTTTTTTTTGGTTTGACTCGATCGAACTTGCAAGTCCGGTCGCATGTTCGGTCCAAGTCAGTAGGTTACATCGCGTGAAAATCCTAGGGCCGACCGACCTTGCAAGTCCGGTCCCAAGGTCGGTCCATTCCAGTAAGTTTCGTATGTGAAATTTTTAGCCCAACCGACCTTGCAAGTCCGGTCGCAAGGTCGGTCCATTCCAGTAGCTTGCATTACGGGAATTTTTCTGGCCGACCGAACTTGCAAGTCCGGTCGCAAGTTCGGTCCATTCCAGAAGGTTTCTGACGGGAGAAATTTCTGGTCCGACCGAACTTGCAAGTCCGGTCGCAAGGTCGGTCGATTCCAGAAGGTTTCCCGTCTTGTAAATCTTGGCTCGACCGACCTTGCAAGTTCGGTCCCAAGGTCGGTCCGGCCCAGTACTTCAGTTTTAAAATCTGTTTTTGGGTGTTTTCTTTACCCATTGCTTCCCCAATCTTTACCAATACTTCCCCACATGATTTAGCACTAGTAAAACACTCTAAATCACCTTAGTTCCTCCACCAAACTTACTAATCAATTCCTACACAACTTACACCAAATTTTCCTCACTTCTTCCCAACACTTGCATCAATTTTCATTCTCCCTTTGCTACAGATTTTGTTTCCTCTTCTTATGCTACAGATTTTTATTCAAACTTCTATCCTCCATTACTCACTCAACCAATGCTACTCCTAGCATTCCAAAATACATTACCTTACACTCTAGTTTCATCCCCTTTACAAACTCATTCCAGAATCTGTTTCAAGACACTAAACACTCCTTTTAAACTCTCCAAATACTTCCTCATCTTGAACAACTTAAGTCCTCTCATTCCTACACAAAATTTGACATAGTCTCCCCTATAATTCTTACTTTGCTCACACACTATTTCAGCTCACAAGTTCACATTCTCACAACCTGTTTATACAATACACTATACTCACATGCTAACACTACTACAACAACAATAAAATTCCTGCACATAATCAATGCCCAATGTTTTCCCAAGCTTTTAAAACTCATTTAAAAACTTCAAAACTGTTACAATATCATTACTCATCATACTACAATATGCTTACTACTCATTCCTCAATTCATTACTCATTTTACTACTCCAAAAACTGTTACAATACCATACACAAACTAGCACAAGGTAAGAGCATTTACCTTGTCTTGCTAGTTTTTCTTTCCTTTCTTGCCTTCTCCTCTTTCCTTCTTTCCTACTTCTTTGTTCTTGCTCACACAATGCACAATACTACAACCACCATACCAATCCACACTAACCATTTAGCATTCATTTATACTAACCCTAGAATTTAGGTTTTAGGGTTTAGAAAAGGATGTTACCTTCCAATGGATGAATGGAGCTCTTGACTAGCAAGAGAACAAGTTTCTTAGCCCAACAAGAGAGCCAAAATCGGCTGGAATAAAGTGGCACCAAACAAGGTTTTAGTTGAATCTCGTTTTGCCCACAAGGCCTAGAAAAAGATAGGTTTTCAAGGATGTTTTTACCTCAAAATGACAAGGAGGTGAAGGTGCTTCTAATGGTGGACTTGAATCTTCAAATGGAGAATACCCATAAAAACGAATATTGAGCTTTTGGATTTTCGAAAGGAGGGAAATGTTCTCCTTTGCAAGGGGATTCCAATGGTACTAATTTTGTAATTTTTGGAGCAAGATTAATGGGTTAACATGAGGAGAGAAGGTGGGTTTTGTGTGAGCTTCTTCAATTCTCCATGGATGTCGCAGGAGGAAGAAGAGAATAGAGAAAGAGAGGGAGGGGGAGCCGTGAGAGGAAGAGGGGAGTGAGGAGAGAGAGTCTTCCTTTTTCTTTCTTTATTTCCTTGTCTTTTAGCTAATAAGAGAGAAATAAAGAGAGTGGGGGAGAGGAGTCCATCGGCTACACACATGCCCCTCTATAGATTTTTGCTTTTTATTTGCAAAGTGGACACACTAAGTTTGTTTATTTGCATTCTTACCCCACAACTTCCCGGTTGTTACATTTTTTCTAACCGGTACCCGTTTTCCGGAATTTTCTCGTTTAATTAATTTTATTGGTTCTAAAGCTTTACTAATATTTATTAGTGATTATTTAGTTGACCAAAGCTGTTACGAGTCTATTTGACCCGCTTAAAGTCACGTTTTCCCGGTTTCCTCGAAAAACGCGCTTTAAGGTTCGTTTATGCTTTTAACCCATTTTAAAGGTCCGTTTTCTTCGGGATTTGTTCCCTTGTGTTTATTTAAGTGTAATTAAGCCTTTAAAAATATAATTAGCCTAATTAATCGCTGTTTTTAATTACGAGGTATTTCACTAAGGCTACTCATCTATACCCCAATCCAATACTTCCACTATCCAAAAAGGTGTACCCCATGGTACACCGGCTAACAAAAACTTGCAACCGTGTACTACTTAGTACACCAATCATAAATTCATTGTTTACGATCAAAAGAAGTCAAAAGAAACGAGCCCTAACACTTCACGGCCTTCATCCTTCTCTTGTACCTGCGTGTAGTAAAAATGGTGCCCCAAGGGGCTCAGCAAACGCTGCGTATAAACTCCGCATATACCGCGTGCTAGCTAGGGCACGCCGACTATTTGACGTCCACTAAAGATGCAGTTCATTAATTTCATACATACATGCTTTACATACAACATTCATGCATATACAATATGTTATACAATTTAAGGCATCCATACAATAATACACACAATGCTTACCTTCGCCACGTTAGCCAAATTACGCATCCGGGTTAATCGGAATGCTGCTTACTCTTTTACTCATTCACTTACTTTCTCTTACTTGCACTTACTTACTTTCATTTACTTTACTTACTCATTCATACTTACTTGCTTATACTCAAGTTAAGTCGGTATGACCTCCGGCCCTGGGGACTACTTCGTCCCACCTCCGGGATTTACTTGACTCACCAATCTGGGATGCTACCCACTTAAGGGATTTGGGCCGCGCACCAGTTTAAGAGTCAGGAATCGGATCCAACCTCTTGTGTCTCCTCATCCTCACGCGTGGCCGAAACTATATCGGACTTCTACTCATTCCAATTTAATTACCAATTTAAGTTAGATTGGTTAGCTTGTTAGGAATAAGTTAGAAGTCCAAGCACAATCACAATCGGTCACAGTACAATACAACATACATACATGCATTCATATTCATCCATACATTTCATGAATTATACAAACTGAGATTTAAGAAAATATTCACAACATGCAGCACTACATATTCACAAGTATGCATAGTAACTCCGATTCGTGCATTTATCTTATTTGGTGATCAATTAGCACACAACACACAAATCAGAGTAACCAAGATAGCATACGGGGCATGAGGAATTCATACCGTTCACCGTCGTACGTGTTTCCAAACGTTCCTCCGATGTCACAAATCAAATCCTATGATATACATACAATTGAATGATTAATCTAACTATCGTTAACTTAATTCGATTACTCTTACGTTTCCTAACTCATACTTACTAGTCTTTGCATTCCTTACACTTGTATTTCATTTACTTACCTTTCATTACTCATCCATGGTTTACTTACATATATACATACATATGTATAGGTGGGTATACTAGTTATAAGCTTACAGTTTTTTTTTTGTAAGTAATGGGTCGTCCGACCCAGCGTCCGACCCAAGCCCTGGGTCGGACCATTCCAGTAGAGTCCCGTTCTCTGAAATTCTTCCCGTCCGACCCAGCACTATTTCGTCCGACCCATACCCTCTGGGTCGGACCGTTCCAGAAGGTTTCGGTCCCGTGTCCAAGCTCCGTCCGACCCACTGTCCAACCCATGCTCTAGGTCGGACGAAGTCAGTAACTTCGACCATAGAAAATTTGCTTGTCCGACCCACGTCCGATCCACGGTCCTGGGTCGGACCATTCCAGAAAGATTGATTTTCGTTTCTTAAGCCCCGTCCGACCCACCGTCCGATCTAGACTCTGGGTCGGACGGTAGTAGAACCTTGCTACAGCCCTTATTTTCTTTTCCCAATTCCACCCATTGCTTCCCCAATCTTCCTTTTAATACCCCGGACCTAATAATGGTGATTTAATTACTCTAATAAAATTATTAAAGGCCTAATGGTGCCTAAAGAGTATTGGTAAAAAGAATAAAACCAAAAGCAAGAGAAAACGCTTGAAAAGCGAAAAACGCTAAAATGCGCATTAAATGAAAATAAGAGATATATGATCTCGTAAGGGTCCGAGATGGATTCCTAAGGCTTATTTAGGCCTAATTAGTATACGGGAATGATTCCCGAAGAAAACGGATCCAAATAATGGATTAAAACGCTAATTAAGCATAAAAGCACGTTTTTCGAGAAAACCCGAAAACGTGACTTTAAGCGGTCAAACGGACCCGTAGAAATTATAGTTGATTAAATAACTATAAATAAGTGTTAATGGAAGCTTAATAACCATTAAAATTAATTAAACGGCAAAATTCCGGAAAACGAACCCGGTAAGTGAATAGTGACGAAACCGGGAGACGAAACACGTTTAATTCGAAAAGACGAAAAAAAACGACCCGGGCTATTAATTAATGTGGGCCGGTTTTAATTAATAAGTGTACACCCATTAATAGCTTGCTAGCTATTAAGTAATAACAAGACAAATAAATAAATGAAGAAAGTAAATAGTATAAAGCAAAAGTAAAATAAAGTTCTCACCTTTCCCTTCTTCATTCACGATTGCCCAGCGCTCTGAAACTCTTCTTCCTCTCTGTATCTCGCGACACCAACAGCTCCTAACCCTCCCCTTGTTTCACTTCTAACTTGCTCATTCCTCCACCAAATCACACGAAATTTGTACCGTTGAACTCCTCTCGGTGAGAGCTTCGGTTTCCACCCAATTAAAACTCGATTCCTCCATCTTCATTTTCATTGACGTTGGAGCTTTTGAAGCTTGAAGAGTTGATTCCAACCCTTCTTCTTCTCCTTGATGCTTTAAGGTAATAATAAGCATAAGTTTAGGCCATTTCAAGTTCATTCTTGCCATTTGTGAGATTTTTCCCTCACGTTGAAAACCCTCCTCGTTTCAGTCGGATGCGTATGTTTTTGTGGGGGTTTGGAAACTCCTCCAATTGATTGCCAAGCTACTCATTTGGGTTCTCTAAGGTAAAACCTAAACTGAACCTTGAAAATTAGCTCCTTAAAATATTAGGTTGTGTGGAGGGAAAATTGAATTGACTTGTGGTTATATGTGCGATGGAATATGGTTGTAGCTAGCAATCCATATTCCTTGTGTGTGTGGAAAACAAGAAGAGAAGAGGGAAGAAGAGAAAGAAGAAGAAGAGGAGTGAAAAAACCGAAAATAAACAAGGTAAAGAGCTTACCTGTTGTGTGTTTTTTTTCCTTGTGAAACTTATGTGGGTGTTGAATAAATAACCTTGAGCTAGTGTAGTCATGGTACTACAATATTGTTAGTTGAAAGAGAATGTTTTAATGAGGTTTATGTGTGCAAATAAACCTAAAACTAAACTAGTGTATATGGGTGAATAAATGGGATTTGATGTGGTTTTGATGTCTAAACCAAACAGGGGAGAAGAGGTGTTTATGAGCTGATTTAAGTGTGGTGAATACGCTTAAGAAGTAGGCAAGTGCTGTCAAAATTTCCTAGGGATGTATGGACTTGAGTGTTTTATTCAAGGAAGAAACTAGGTGTGTTTAAGAGGTTTAAGTAAGTGGTTAATGGTTTGGAAAACCAAACTTTGAAGGAGAGTGTGTTAGGAGTAAAAATAATGCCATGTGAGTGCTTGGAATGGCATCAGTAAGTGAGGTTTGAATGGTTTAAAAGAAGAAACCAAATCTGTTACAAGTCGTGTAACATAATAGAGAATAACTAGCTTGTAGTGTTAAAGAGTCTAAGTAAAAATTAGCTAGATTGGTGAGTGCATTTGGTGCTTGGTTTAAGGTGATTAAGAAGGGTAATTAGATGCTAAAACATGTGGATTTTAGTTGGTGAAGATAGGTTAATCAATGGGCTAAGAGATAACCGGTAACAGACTTAGAAAATGTCAATTCTGCGAAATCTGTAGCAGGGTCCGGGACTTAGGTCCAGGACCAAGTCCCGGACCACCCCTGATTTTACCCCCGAGACTTCACTACCAGCTAGGTCCGGGACTGAAGTCCGTGCTCAAGTCCCGGACCACATGTAATTTTAAGTCGAGAGATTTGCCTGCATTATGGTCCGGGACTTAACTCCTGCATGAAGTCCCGGACCAAGTGAAATAAAAGGCCGAGAGTGAAGATTGTGTTTGGTCCGGGACTTGGGATAGGGACAAGGTCCCGGACCAGGTGTTGTTTTTCACCCGAGAGTTTGGTAATATTTTGGTCCGGGACTTAAGATAGGGACTAAGTCCCGGACCACCCCCAGAAGCCTACAAAGTGTATTTTAAAGGTTGTAAATGATGGGGGTTTGAATGTTAAAGATGTTATAAGATGTTAAGGCCTTGTTTGGTGAGATGTAAAGGCCCTGAGAAGTGTTAAAAAGTGTTAGAAGTGATTGAGAAGTGAGAACTCAAATTAACAAAAGTAAAACCGAGATAACGGGATAACGGGGTAAGTACGGGAGTAGCATTTAATAATGTACCGTATGAGCTTAGTATTAATAATAATGTTTGAAACATTATCAGAGAATCATGCGGACCCGAGTATGGTGAGATGACACGTAAAAGTAAAACCCCGGTGAAAGGTATGATTTTCTCATACTCCGCGTGCTAACCGAGTTACGTTGATTTGTGTGTTTGTGTGCCGGCTTAATCAAGATTAAAGCATGAAAATAATCCCTTGTTTGATTATGCATGCCTTGTTGTATGTTGAATGAGCTAACATACTTGTATGCCGGTGTGGTCTAACATAGTGAATGGACCGACTCGTAGTGAGTAACGTTTGGCTAGAGACCCCTAGATCGGGTCGGTGCTTATGATAACGCAAACGTGCAAACACACAAACTATCCGTTAAAGTATAACGATAACGCAAACATATGAACTCCCTAGAATGTGAGGAGATGTACGGGTTGAGTAAATACCCGATAATGGTTAGAAAACCACATTGAAACAATCCACGAAACAAATGAGAGTTGAAAGATAAGTGAACCTCCTTCAAGAGGATTTAAGATAGTTCGAAGATGTGAACTAGCGATGAGGGTAAAAGAGACCTGAGGGATTAGTAGCTCCCTTGAGACATGGTCGACCTCCTATATGAGGATTTTACCTGGTATATGCAAGTAACCGAAAGTATGAGTAAAGTAAATGTATGGGTAACTCTTAAAACCTAAGATTAACCGAACTAAAGTAATGTTCCCAAGTCATTAGAAACATCGAGAGTGATGCTTCTAGACTAATATACATGATATTATTATAACTCCGAGAGAGGAGTGTATGGGAACGAGAGTAGTCCGAGAGTAGTCGGACCTAAGTAAAAGAGATAGGAACTAAGAGAGAGTTCCGTGAGCTAGTTGAACCTTCCCACCATGCTAGACCCAGAGTAGGGTCGAAACCGGGGAAGTAAGACTATGCTAGAGAGCCATGAGTTTTGGCCTAAGTATGTATTAAGAGTAACAAGCGTGACGTAGGAGACCTGTAGTGTCTCGAGAATCTACAAGAGCTTGAGTATAAATAACCCAAGAGTGTGGGTGAGATAATGAGTGTAAATAACCCAAGAGTATGGGTGAGATAATGTGAATAAGTAACCCGAGAGAGCGGGTGAGGTATTGAATAAGAAAACAAGGCATAGTGAGGAATAACCCTCAAGGCCTAAGAGAACCAGTTACCACTAACAACCTTGTTATGTTAGTTAGGAATCGTGTTCCGTGATTGGATGTAGATTCCTTGAGTAATACACATATATATTGTATTGCTATGATGCATGTTGTTTGACTAATGAACTCCATGTATATCTGACAAAAGTAGTCGGCGTACCCCGGTTAGCGCTCGGGGTATGCGAATTATATGCAGCGTTAAGCTGAGCCCCTAGGGGCGCGATGTTTTTATTTTTACAGGTACACCGAAGATGTTACCGTTCGAGAGTATGACGGGGTCGGTGGGTTGCATGGGTAGTTTGAAATACCCCAAACCTAAGTATGCTAAGTAAACATCAAATCATGATGTAGTAAGACTAAAAATGCCTTAGAAAGATTGGTAGACAATTTAAACCAGGAAAACACAAGAAAGTGCCTTAAAGGCAATCAGGGCAAAAACGTGCTCTAAGCTTGGAGAGAATTGGGTGAGTACCCAAACATCTTGGTAAGACCTTAGTAATATCCTAATGGTCATTTTAAATCAATTAGCAAAGAAAACCAAGCTTGAAAACAAGTTAAAAACACAAAATGTGCTTTAAGAAGTCTTAAAGCACATTTTTGAGAAATTGTCTTAGAATTGATTTGAGTGGCTAAATGTCCATCATTACTCTTTAATCAACAGTGTACTAATTAGTATCACATAGGAGGTCTAAATCAATGGGAAATCAAAAATTTCCCGATTATGTGCCTTGATTAGTGAATGTAACTATTTAGTGACTAGTTTAGTTTTAATCAATATAAGTCAATTAATTGGTCAACAAAGACCATGTTAGCCTTATATTAAGAGGGTGGCCGGGTTTTTTTTTTTTTATGTGGGGAGTCACCACATGAGTCATTAAATGAGAAAGGAAAAGAAGAGATAAGTAAGAAGTTACTATTTGCTTTATTAAAGCAAATATCTTACCTTAGCCTACCTTTTCTTTTCTCTCTCTTCATTTCTCTTCTCCACACGATTTCTTCTTCTCTCTTTGCTCCAAACCGAGAGAGCTTCATTCATGGGTTCTCCATCTTCAATCACTTGCCAAATACAACTCCAAGCTCCAAATCCAAAACAAATTGCATATTGTCTTAGTTAGGTCAAGACCTATCTTTCTATCTTTTCAAATCTTTCAAAGCTCCATTTTGGTGCCATGAGAAAACCATTGATGGGGGGAAAATCAAGTTTGAAGAGCTCATTAGCTTCATCCTCTCTTAAGGTAAAGAAAATGTAAGAAAAACCATGTTTCCACCATTTCTACACATTACCGAAAATTACTGCTCATGGGGATTCATTTTTATCCATTGTTCTAGCTTGATTCTATTCTCCAAGGGCTAGAGGAGGTCCTACTTAATTCATATCCAAGCTTGCTTTGAGAATCCAAGGTAAACATTCAGTTTAATACCTCGTAGAAACAATTTCTAACCTAGGTTTTTATTCCTTGAGGTTAGTGCATTGTTTAGTACTCATATGAGTTCTTAAATATTGATTAGAACATTGGCAAAAGGAATTTAAGTGGTGGCCGAGATCTATGCAAGAAGAAGGCCTAAGGAGGAGATTAAGATAAGCTTGAGAAAACAAGGTAAAATGCTTACCTAATGGTGGTTTAAGATTAAGGAATGAGTTTTAGATAAATACCAATGTGGCTTAGAGCTTACATTGTGTATTGGGTTATATAACCTAAGAAAAAGAACATAAACAAGCTTATGAACTTGTGATTAAGGAGCTAATGAGAATGAGTTAGTAATATAAGGTTAAGGTGGATTTTAAGGGCATTATAACTACTATGAGATTGATGAGTGTATTTGCAGGTTGAAAGCTTATATATGTGGGAAATTCAGTGTTTAAGTTTAAGTCATTTAAGGGCCTAAGAGCCATGTCATTTAAGAGCCTTAGTGCTATGCAATTTAAGATTATTGCACTATATTGAGTTATTATGAATGAGTTGATTTGAATGAGAAATTGTGATGAGAAAAGACTTGATGTATGTGAGGTAGTTGAATGAGGAAAAACAATGCATTTGGGCATGAGAATATACTAGCGGAGCTATGGCAAAAGTTGAGTAGAAAATAAGTGTTTAGGCGATGGTGGTGAACTAAAATGACCTAGGATTTACTAGGAATCATTATGAGGAATTTGAGTGGAGATTAGTTAACTAAGGAGTTCTTGAGGTTTAGAATGACCTAGAGATGTCTAGGAGGAATTGGAGGAATGGTGAGTGTTTTGAACACACCAAAATCATGAGATGAGGAATGTAAGACTTGTGCATAAGTGTAAGGAGAAGGTGTAATGCTTAAGGTGATTTAGATATGTTCTAAGGGAAATTAATGACTAAGGAAGTACTAGGAAGTCTTAGAGGTGTCTTGATGAAAAAGGGGTGAGATAAAGTGTTATGACGAGTTATAATGACTTAGGCATTACTTTTAAGGATTTAGGAATCAAGAGAATGTAATTGAGTAATTAGGACTTAGGTAAATGTTGGTAAACAACTAGGAAGGAAATAAGGAGTTGGTGGGTGGAAGCTTAAGCTTATGAAGGAACTTAAAGTAAATGCATAAAAGAGTTTTAGATGGTGAAAGATGCTTGGGAGATGATGTTATAGTGATGAGGGAAACATTTGGCATAGTGGTTACATTAAGTATGAACCACCACCTAGAAACCTAGAGGAAAACATTACAAGTGTAGCATTATTACAAGGAAGATGCATAATGACTAAGGTGGATTTTGGTGAATGGTTTAATGAGTTTGGTAGAGGTTATGAGGTGGATTTAAGGTGCCAAGATGGTGTTGGACCTATTAGGACACTTGTGGAAAAGTTTGGAATTGAAAGAGGCAATTTAAGAGGAAGGTCTGTAGAGGACCGACCCAGGGTCCGACCCAGTGTTGGGTCGGTCGGGCCAAGTTAAGCCAGCCGGAATGCCTCTGGACTTGACCGACCCAGAGGGTTTGGGTCGGTCGGCTTAGCCTTGGGTCGGTCGGGCAAGGTTTAAGTAGGAAAAATGGGTTCTGTAAGGGACCGACCCAGAGGGTTTGGGTCGGTCGGTCTAGCTCTGGGTCGGTCGGATGGGTTCCAAAAGACGGAGGAGTTTCTGTAATGGACCGACCCAGGGGTTGGGTCGGTCGGTGGGTCGGTCGACCCTTAACACATAGAGAAAAAAAAAAAATTTTGAATTCTAAGAGTGGCAATGGGTAATAAGGTATGCCTTTGGTAGGGTAGTATGATTGAGACCCTAAGAACTTGAGAGATTAAGCTAAGTAAGTTTAAACTTGAAAGTTTAAGATTAAGTTTGTAAGATTAAGTTGTAAGACTTAAGAGGTGTTAGGTTGGAGTCACTAAGGGTTAAGTAAGTTAAGTATGATAAGTAAGTTAAACAAGTTAAGTAAATCATATCAAGTTAAGAGATTAACAACCTAAAACTGAATGAATGTTTTAGGACTTGGAAGGGGACTCCGGAAGAGATTAAGCAACTGAACGGCCAGCGGTGAACGGTACAGTTGTTTCTTCTTGTGACCTGCTTGCTAACGAGGTGTCCCTCGGCTTGTGTGCTATTTGCTTTGTGTGCTCACTAAACAAGATAAAGCATGCAACCGGAACATATTATATATATATATTGTGTTGTTGTGTGATGTTTGAAAACTAACACAACATACCGTGAGAACTTACTAACCAATGTTTAGTAAGAAATTGAGTGAGACTAAGGAACGCCCCCTAATGAGGGACGATATGAACCGAAAGAGGTTAACCAACAAACATGGTCTTGAGATAACTACTAACTGGAACATGAGTGAGGAAACCCGGGACCGATCTCCGGTCATGCATGCTAAGGAAAGGGGGTCGTTATCTATAGCAGATCGACCTCCGATTAAGGACTTGTCTTCGGACTTGTTGCCTAGGGCCGGTTGCCGGCTCAGCTACGCTGGACTCCCGTCCAGAGTAGGTGGCATTAAGATGGTGCGGTGGGATCACCTAAATCCCAGGTTCGAATTAGATACGGCCAATCCCTTCTAGGAAAGGTTTGTATATAGAGATTAAGATTGAGATTAAGATTAAGATTAAGTTAAGTTACAATCATTCCTGTTTAAAGGATGATTTGTATTATTAAGATTAAGATTAAGTTAAGTTACAATCATTCCTGTTTAAAGGATGATTTGTATTATTAAGATTAAGATTAAGTTAAGTTACAATCATTCCTGTTTAAAGGATGATTTGTATTATTAAGATTAAGATTAAGTTAAGTTACAATCATTCCTGTTTAAAGGATGATTTGTATTATTAAGATTAAGATTAAGGTAAGGTTAAGATAAGTTGCAACCATTCCTTTTTAAAGGATGGTTTGTAATATTAAGATTAAGATAAGCTACATCCACTCCTCATTAAAGGATGGTTGTTTCTAAGATTAAGATAAGAATCAGGTTGAGGTAAGATAAGGATGGACTAAGATTAAGAGGGAACATTACTTAAAGAGTTAAATAACTAACTCTCTAATTAAGGGAACGCATTTAAGTCGTTCATTGTGTGTGAACTTTGATTGTTCATATCTGAGTTGTTGTTTACTGCACTTTCTATTATGTTGTGCATCTAATCAACCTCCATGCTATCGACAATTAGTCGTCGTAGCCACGTTAGCTTGGGGGCCATGAGAGGATCGTACCAGCATTCGTGCTGACCCCCTCGGGGGCTTCTTTTTACTACACAGGTGAACATCAGGAGGCGGCCGTCGCGAGAGTAAGAAGGAGTGCAAGTGTTAAGGATTAAGTATGACCTACGAGTTGTGCCTGTACACTCGTATGGCAATTGAGTTAGTAAGATGTATAGGTTGCGAGTGGATTGTAAGAAGGTTATGTAAATGGTTAAGGTTGTTAGACTAATGTTCGGTATATTCTGTAGTCAGACCGTGGCAAGGTCCTGGATTGTAAAGAATTCCGCTGTGACATGTATATATATGCTGTTAAGTTGCGAGACCACAATTGGATTGAGTTGGGGTGTTACAAAAAGTGGTATCAGAGCGTAGTTACGCTCTGAAGACAAGGAATTACCGAACTTAGGAAGATATTGAGGTTGAGATTGAGTTACGGGTTAAGGGTTGAGAGATAGTGTGTGAGGTGCGTTAGCCAGGACTCCCCGGTGTTTACCGGATATCCATAGTACCTAGGCCCGCCCTCCACATCCCTAACCCTAAATATGTGGAACAAACGCCAGAGAGAAGAAAACCTTCTCTTACTCGGGGAAACCCGATCTGGCAGTTAGCTAACAGTAAGCAATACCTGAAACAACTTGTCGTACAACAGTTATGGAGAACTGGGGGATTTTAAATGGAGCATAGCCGAGAAACAGGCACTACCTAAGGAATACTATCAGTAAGGGAACGGTAATTACCGGCAACATGGGTCGACATGCTACGCAGTCGAAATAACCCGCGATATCAATGGTAAGGAAAGCACTACGCGTGCCATGGATAAGGAAATGATAAGAGACATGGGTACCGGACAGCGGTCCGAGTAAGAATAACAGTAGGATAATACAAATCATGAGGATAAAGACATAAGAAAATGTTAAGGGGTTCCCTCAGAAAGAGGAACGCCCTGGTAAATGACAGTACTGTCAAACAACAAGGAAACTGCCGGATGGTCGATTATCTAGAATAAGAGATTATTGAAGGAGTCCCGAGGGACTACCAATTACATGGAAATTAGAAGGAAGTGTCACTACCGATGTACCTTGTACCAATAACCCATCCTGCATGGCGCACTTGCCATAGCAAGTGCTACCACGGTTAAGCCACACGAAAAGCCATCAAGGCGAAATAGGAGAGCGCTACAGTTGTAGCATGTATTAATACCGGATTGTAAATCCATAAGAACAGAAAAATAAGACCCTGGAAAGGCCCGACGGCCTGACCATGATGAGATGAGATGACACACCAGTCTGCTGGAAGCAGAACTTGGATAAAGTACTAGACCATATAAATATTAGCAACGGTATAACCTACTACAACAACAACCGACAGTACGGTAAGAACGCAATCCCGAACTCCAAGGGGAAAACCTAAGAGATCACTCGGTAATGCGACCAAAAACACTATGTAAGCAATAACATACAGGGGATGTATTATAAGATACTATTGAGACTGTTGAAGCATCGACTTACAATGAAAACGGGATAAGACTCTCAGAGTGACCATTAAGAACACCAATAACAACATTCTTCAATGAAGATGTTGGGGTAAACCCGGAAATCAAGGATAAAAGAGATAAACATAAGCTATAACCTACTAAGAATTAAAGTCGTACAACCCTGGAAAAGGAAAGCTCAGAGGACTACCCCCACAGAGTGGGCATGGTCGAGCCGAACAAACTGATGAATGACAGCTAGTACTGTTCGTCTAACTCATTAATACCCAAGTATGATTGATCATCAACGGGTGGCGTAGTCAACGGAAGTTGAACAAAGCATTGAGATAGAAGCATAAGATGACAGGATGATATCCAACTTGGACACCGCAAGGCAAACGCCTAATACGAACCTAACCTTGATCATTAAGAGACATAAGTCTAGTAAAATGACAGTATTGTCAAGACATTAAGTAACCTCAGATCACCTGAACAACTTCCATAGCAGGAAGCAGGATGCAGCAACTTACCATGAAACCCGATACTACATTTAGTACGTAACCTAACGGTGGATAAGGTTCAAGAACCAGAATCTCATAAGGAAGACCTGCAGATGAGTGAGAGTACAAATAATGAACTGAGACATTAAGTATTAAGAGCCTACGAGCCAAGGATGTTAACCACATCAGAGCCCGAGGCGCAGTAAGTTATAGGAGAGCTTGTTTAAGCCACGAAGGGACTACAATTTGTAGATATGAACGGTTACCAAACCTACAATTTAGATTGGGAAAAACAATACCAAGAAAGGATACCAATGAGAATATTGAGTTAATGCTAAGGACAGGAGCGGAGAAAGAACCATGCCTTTTAGGGTGGGGATACCTCTCCTTGTTGTGAGGCCATGAGTGGGAATGAACCCCTCAAAAGGGCTTTCACATATTAGAGATAAAATACACTTTATTTAGAAAATGAAAACTCTGAACCTAGAGATTACCTTAGAACATACCAGATACACTTGAGTAATAAGGAAGGTGGCACAGATAGACCCCATATCCAACACCCAGGATGTAGGAATTAGTAATGGTCAGGGATAAACATTATGACTGCACATTGTGGCACGTCAATTAAACAATGCTCAGAAGAGCTTGTGATTCAGTGGATGACTTCTTCAGTAATCAGTTAAACTACATGGTAGAAACATCACTAGGATGAAAGAAAGCGAAGGGAATTAGCCTACTTACGAATCTGAGATTGGAGCAGAACATCTTCATATCAAGAGTCAACTATTTTACAACACGGTACGACAACCGCCATAAACCGGAACGAGAGAACCCCCAGTGTGTTTACACCAAAAAGGGATTGAGTATAAGGTAAGACATTAGAATAAGTGAGTAAGAGATTGCACCATTAATGGGCAACATGGTAAAGGCCAACTACCACGGTAGTAGTGGTCGTGAGTACAATAGTTAGAAAGGTGGATTAAGTCATGGTGCGCGGTAAGGCGACCATTATGTATGAGCCGTCAAATATTGACACTGAGGCAATTAGATTTATGAGTTAAGACCAGTATAAGTAAGAAAATAAGATGGTAGACGAGCTGTGCATTGATGCCAGTAGTCTGGACCTAGTTAGGTAAGATTTTACAGGAAGCACACTACCCATTCCTTAAGGAACTGGAAGTGCATTCCTAGTAGCATAAATATGAGGAACAAGATAAGAGGCTCTACGGAAGAGACCTCAGATATTAAGAGACCGCATCAGTACGGGATACATAAAGAACTAGAGCATACAATACCCAAGAACACAGTAAATGGACTTCCCTTGATTAACTTCAAGAAGAACAATAAATGTTATTATGGAACGATGAAAGAGGAGATCGACAACAGAATACTTCATAATTAGCAATAGCTAAACGTGTGACGGACACTATGAGTTTACTAAAACGAGACGTGGGACGACTGCACCCCACAGGGGCTTGCAGGCCTGACACACTCATTTATGAGTTAGTTGGGTAAGTAGTAATGTACCAGTAAGGTACCCCATGCATGTGAACGAGTGGTGTAAGGGAACACGGGAAGTAGTCGACTCCATACAACCGACGACGACGCAAGATCAGACAAGAGCAGCTACTACCACAAACAGTCGAAGAGAAGAATTCAGTCGAACCAGCAACACAGAGGAACCAGAGAACAAATAGTTAAGGACTATGAAGTGCGAAAAGCACGGATTATTAAGTACAGACATTGGATATGTCTTAAGATGTAAGAGATTAAGACTGTAAAGCGCATTATGCACTAAACAGTAGTTTCAGAATAAGAATCATCCTCAGACCAAAGGTCGGTTGGGGAGAACAATTTAGACATTCGAGAAAACACTAAGAGTATGAACGTAAGATCTTCAAGAAGAATGGATAGACGAGTTACAACCCATTAAGGCCGTGTATATATAAAGATAACACGTGTCCATTGAGACAATTAAGCCTAAGATTATCAGAGTGGTGCAGCGGAAGCTAGCAGATCACTACCTTTGAGATTAGACCAAACTAAGTTAAGGAAACGGTATAAGTACCGTTACGAATCCTCGATACAGAGACTAAGTCATTCCTGATCGAATTATAAGCAAGATAGATGAGATGGAAGCTAGAATGCTTGGTAAGAATTAGACATCTTGAACTTATGTTCAAGGACGATATAATGTTGATTACGTGGGCGTAATCCATTTTAAGGGGGGTAGAGCGAAAACCGCTTAGCGTATGTTTATGTACTGAGTACATAAACTACGGTGTGCATAGCACAAAATAACTTGAGAATATGTTTTATATAAACATTTTGAGATAAATCATGGTTATTGCACACAGAAGATGTGAATACCATGCATATTAAGTACCTATCTTGTTAACTCCGGTGTGAGTACAAGTTAAGAGAATTAAGGAAGAGGATTAAGGAGACTTAAGAAATAAGAATATATGAGGTATAAGTCGATATGAGACTATGTGTGAGATAAGAATAAGATAACACTATGAGATATTATTTGATATGAGCATGAGGAAGGATATAGTAATGCTATGTGGTATGAGACTGATATGGAATGTAGTAGGAATTTAAGTCTGGAGGTAGTTACTAAGAGATGAATTGAGAATGTTTGATGGACTTAGTCCACACTTTGGAGATGTATTGATTATGATTAGAAGAACTAAAAAGATAGAAAAATTGGATATGAGTGAATTATCTGATGTTTGAAAATGACGTGGGAGGTGGAACTTGATTTTCTAGGGATCAAGGGAAACCGAACACAAATTGGAGTGGAAGGATGATTCTACACTGATGCTGATCACATCAGGGTAGGATTATTCCTGAAACTCCCTACCAGTGGTCACAATTGAATCACACTAAGGATAGAGGCCTTAGGATAAAATGAAATTGGAGTTGATTGTATTTTTTAATTAGAGGAATTATTCCTCACATGACCTCGTAAAAAGGATTACCTTTTTACTGAGTCTCGCCCAGGAAGTCGAGGACGCACGAGCCTTTGTCTTCGGACCGGTGACATGGGGAGAGCAGCGTGTTTTGTATTCTAGCCCATGGTGACGAGGACGAATGAGCCATTGTCTACGGACCGGTGACATGGGAGAATATGTTGGAAGTTATGTGAATGTTTTAATCATCAAAAGGAACAAAAGGAATTTTGAGTGCTACACATGCTTAAGCATGTTGTGTGATATTTAAGTATAAAATATGGTGGATCCAACGATCCAATGAGATAAAGTATACATAAGTATGATCTATATGATCTAAGGAATGAGGTAAGACATGCATTCTAATAAGAAAGATGCATGGGAACTTTGGGGACAAAGTTCTTTTAAGGGGGGTAGATTGAAATACCCCAAACCTAAGTATGCTAAGTAAACATCAAATCATGATGTAGTAAGACTAAAATATGCCTTAGAAAGATTGGTAGACAATTTAAACCAAGGAAAACACAAGAAAGTGCCTTAAAGGCAATCAGGGCAAAAACGTGCTCTAAGCTTGGAGAGAATTGGGTGAGTACCCAAACATCTTGGTAAGACCTTAGTAATATCCTAATGGTCATTTTAAATCAATTAGCAAAGAAAACCAAGCTTGAAAACAAGTTAAAACACAAAATGTGCTTTAAGAAGTCTTAAAGCACATTTTTGAGAAATTGTCTTAGAATTGAGTTTTGAGTGGCTAAATGTCCATCATTACTCTTTAATCAACATGTGTACTAATTAGTATCACATTAGGAGGTCTAAATCAATGGGAAATCAAAAATTTCCCGATTATGTGCCTTGATTAGTGAATAGTAACTATTTAGTGACTAGTTTAAGTTTTAATCAATATAAGTCAATTAATTGGTCAACAAAGACCATGTTAGCCTTATATTAAGAGGGTGGCCGGTTTTTTTTTTTTATATGGGGAGTCACCACATGAGTCATTAAATGAGAAAGGAAAAGAAGAGATAAGTAAAGAAGTTACTATTTGCTTTATTAAAGCAAATATCTTACCTTAGCCTACCTTTTCTTCTTCTCTCTCTTCATTTCTCTTCTCCACACGATTCTTCTTCTCTTCTTTTGCTCCAAACCGAGAGAGCTTCATTCATGGTTCTCCATCTTCAATCACTTGCCAAATACAACTCCAAGCTCCAAATCCAAAACAAATTGCATATTTGTCTTAGTTAGGTCAAGACCTATCTTTCTATCTTTTCAAATCTTTCAAAGCTCCATTTTGGTGCCATGAGAAAACTCCATTGATGGGGGAAAATCAAGTTTGAAGAGCTCATTAGCTTCTCCATTCTCTTAAGGTAAAGAAAATGTAAGAAAAACCATGTTTCCACCATTTCTATACATTACCGAAAACTTACTGCTCATGGGGATTCATTTTATCCATTGTTCTAGCTTGATTCTATTCTCCAAGGGCTAGAGGAGGTCCTACTTAATTCATATCCAAGCTTGCTTTGAGAATCCAAGGTAAAACATTCAGTTTAATACCTTAGAACACATTTCTAACCTAGGTTTTTATTCCTTGAGGTTAGTGCATTGTTTAGTACTCATATGAGTTCTTAAATATTGATTAGAACATTGGCAAAAGGAATTTAAGTGGTGGCTGAGATCTATGCGAAGAAGGCCTAAGGAGGAGATTAAGATAAGCTTGAGAAAACAAGGTAAAATGCTTACCTAATGGTGGTTTAAGATTAAGGAATGAGTTTTAGATAAATACCAATGGTGGCTTAGAGCTTACATTGTGTATTGGGTTATATAACCTAAGAAAAAGAACATAAACAAGCTTATGAACTTGTGATTAAGGAGCTAATGAGAAAGTTAGTAATATAAGGTTAAGGTGGATTTTAAGGGCATTATAACTACTATGAGATTGATGAGTGTATTTGCAGGTTGAAAGCTTATATGTGGGAAATTCAGTGTTTAAGTTTAAGTCATTTAAGGGCCTAAGAGCCATGTCATTTAAGAGCCTTAGTGCTATGCAATTTAAGATTATTGCACTATATTGAGTTATTATGAATGAGTTGATTTGAATGAGAAATTGTGATGAGAAAAGACTTGATGTATGTGAGGTAGTTGAATGAGGAAAAACAATGCATTTGGGCATGAGACTATACTAGCGGAGATGGCAAAAGGTAGTAGAAAATAAGTGTTTAGGCGATGTGGTGAACTAAAATGACCTAGGATTTACTAGGAATCATTATGAGGAATTTGAGTGGAGATTAGTTAACTAAGGAGTTCTTGAGGTTTAGAATGACCTAGAGATGTCTAGGAGGAATTGGAGGAATGGTGAGTGTTTTGAACACACCAAAATCATGAGATGAGGAATGTAAGACTTGTGCATAAGTGTAAGGAGAAGGTGTAATGCTTAAGGTGATTTAGATATGTTCTAAGGGAAATTAATGACTAAGGGTACTAGGAAGTCTTAGAGGTGTCTTGATGAAAAAGGGGTGAGATAAAGTGTTATACGAGTTATAATGACTTAGGCATTACTTTTAAGGATTTAGGAATCAAGAGAATGTAATTGAGTAATTAGGACTTAGGTAAATGTTGGTAAACAACTAGGAAGGAAATAAGGAGTTGGTGGGGAAGCTTAAGCTTATGAAGGAACTTTAAGTAAATGCATAAAAGAGTTTTAGATGGTGAAAGATGCTTGGGAGATGATGTTATAGTGATGAGGGAAACATTTGGCATAGTGGTTACATTAAGTATGAACCACCACCTAGAAACCTAGAGGAAAACATTACAAGTGTAGCATTATTACAAGGAAGATGCATAATGACTAAGGTGGATTTTGGTGAATGGTTTAATGAGTTGGTAGAGGTTATAAGGTGGATTTAAGGTGCCAAGATGGTGTTGGACCTATTAGGACACTTGTGGAAAGTTTGGAATTGAAAGAGGCAATTTAAGAGGAAGGTCTGTAGAGGACCGACCCAGGGTCCGACCCAGTGTTGGGTCGGTCGGGCCAAGTTAAGCCAGCCGGAATGCCTCTGGACTGGACCGACCCAGAGGGTTTGGGTCGGTCGGCTTAGCCTTGGGTCGGTCGGGCAAGGTTTAAGTAGGAAAAATGGGTTCTGTAAGGGACCGACCCAGAGGGTTTGGGTCGGTCGGTCTAGCTCTGGGTCGGTCGGATGGGTTCCAAAAGACGGAGAGTTTCTGTAATGGACCGACCCGGGGTTGGGTCGGTCGGTGGGTCGGTCGACCCTTAACATAGAGAAAAAAAAAATTTTGAATTCTAAGAGTGGCAATGGGTAATAAGGAATGCCTTTGGTAGGGTAGTATGATTGAGACCCTAAGAACTTGAGAGATTAAGCTAAGTAAGTTTAAACTTGAAATTTTAAGATTAAGTTTGTAAGATTAAGTTGTAAGACTTAAGAGGTGTTAGGTTGGAGTCTAAGGGTTAAGTAAGTAAGTATAGATAAGTAAGTTAATCAAGTTAAGTAAATCATATCAAGTTAAGGATTAACAACCTAAAACTGAATGAATGTTTAGGACTTGGAAGGGACTCCGGAAGAGATTAAGCAACTGAACGGCCACGGTGAACGGTACAGTGTTTCTTCTTGTGACCTGCTTGCTAACGAGGTGTCCCTCGGCTTGTGTGCTATTTGCTTTGTGTGCTCACTAAACAAGATAAAGCATGCAACCGGAACATATTATAATATATATTGTGTGTTTGTGTGATGTTTGAAAACTAACAAACATACCGTGAGAACTTACTAACCAATGTTTAGTAAGAAATTGAGTGAGACTAAGGAACGCCCCCTAATGAGGGACGATATGAACCGAAAGAGGTTAACCAACAAACATGGTCTTGAGATAATACTAACTGGAACATGAGTGAGGAAACCCCGGGACCGATCTCCGGTCATGCATGCTAAGGAAAGGGGGTCGTTATATAGCAGATCGACTCCGATAAGGACTTGTTTGGACTTGTTGCCTAGGGCCGGTTGCCGGCTCAGCTACCTGGACTCCCGTCCAGAGTAGGGTGGCATTAAGATGGTGGTGCGGTGGGATCACCTAAATCCCAGGTTCGAATTAGATACGGCCAATCCCTTCTAGGAAAGGTTTGATATAGAGATTAAGATTGAGATAAGATTAAGATTAAGTAAGTTACAATCATTCCTGTTTAAAGGATGATTTGTTGTATATTAAGATAAGATTAAGTTAAGTTACAATCATTCCTGTTTAAAGGATGATTTGTATTATTAAGATTAAGATTAAGTTAAGTTACAATCATTCTGTTTAAAGGATGATTTGTATTATTAAGATTAAGATTAAGTTAAGTTACAATCATTCTGTTAAAGGATGATTTGTATTATTAGATTAAGATAAGGTAGGTTAAGATAAGTTGCAACCATTCCTTTTTTAAAGGATGGTTGTAATATTAAGATTAGATAAGCTATCCACTCCTCATTAAAAGGGATAGAACGATAGGTCTAAGATAAGATAAGAATCAGGTTGAGGTAAGATAAGGATGGACTAAGATTAAGAGGGAACATTACTTAAAGAGTTAAATAACTAACTCTCTAATTAAGGGAACGCATTTAAGTCGTTCATTGTGTGTGAACTTTGATTGTTCATATCTGAGTTGTTGTTTACTGCACTTTCTATTATGTTGTGCATCTAATCAACCTCCATGCTATCGACAATTAGTCGTCGTAGCCACGTTAGCTTGGGGCCATGAGAGGATCGTACCAGCATTCGTGCTGACCCCCTCGGGGGCTTCTTTTTACTACACAGGTGAACATCAGGAGGCGGCCGTCGCGAGAGTAAGAAGGAGTGCAAGTGTTAAGGATTAAGTATGACCTACGAGTTGTGCCTGTACACTCGTATGGCAATTGAGTTAGTAAGATGTATAGGTTGCGAGTGGATTGTAAGAAGGTTATGTAAATGGTTAAGGTTGTTAGACTAATGTTCGGTATATTCTGTAGTCAGACCGTGGCAAGGTCCTGGATTGTAAAGAATTCCGCTGTGACATGTATATATATATGCTGTTAAGTTGCGAGACCACAATTGGATTGAGTTGGGGTGTTACAAGTAGTTAGTTTTAATTACTTATGTATTGAAGGAAGTGTAAGACCGAATATGTTGTCGGCATCCATTCATTGTAGACTCGGTATAGTAGAGAAAAGATTTGAGTATTGTATTTGTAATGTGTACTCGGTTGTTCCAGTTCATCAGACCGTTACGGTATGTAAGTTTAGCCTGGTTAGCCGCATGGGTCGCTAACGGCGTTGTTTCACCTCATTGTAATTAGAGTTCCGCTGCGTGATTAAGAGGTAATGATGAGTTAACGGTTGGGGTGTTACAAAAATGGTATCAGAGTGAAGTATCGCTCTGATGGCTGGAAATACCGAGCTTAGGAAATACCGAGTTAGGAATTAGAGACTTAGGGCTATGGGTTGAGTGGTAGAGTGAGAGATGCGCTAGTTAGGAACTTCCAGTATGATCTGGATACCTACAATACCAAACCCGCCCTCCACAACCCCCGTATTAAAAGTTCGGGAAAGAACGCCAGAGAGACGGGGAAACCCGATCTGGCAGTGGTTAAATATTTCATACTGAACCAGAACCTGTCATGCGGTAGATCCCGAGAACCGGAAATCCCGGAGACGGATCTCGCTGAAATGACAATAACTGCATGCAATGACGGAAGGTCGAGACATCCTAATCCAAGGAGACCAGAATTTGTGGCTGCCTGGGGCGACATGCTTAGCAGTCGCGAGAACCCAGCAGGTCGAGCAGCAGTGAGAAGGATGCACCAATCGTGCGACCAGACGGACTTATGAGAACTAACGAGAACCGGGACACATGTCTACGGACCACCATAGTTAACTAATACCAACATCGGTACACTAACCGACC
The DNA here is from genome assembly GCA_023374045.1 of Limonium bicolor. Taxonomy (NCBI): domain Eukaryota; kingdom Viridiplantae; phylum Streptophyta; class Magnoliopsida; order Caryophyllales; family Plumbaginaceae; genus Limonium; species Limonium bicolor. Next base: position 302,344,929 of record CM041780.1, read on the forward strand.
AAGAATCTAGTCAAGAGTAGGTACACCCACCCTGCCACACCGAAGAGGTTGCAATACCTAACGGGCACAGCTTAGACAGCTACAAGCATAATTACGGGGTACACCCGAGTAGGACTACAACAGTAGTGCCTAAATGACTTGAACCTCGGTAACCACAGTAAAGACGTGGGAACGAGCAACGAGGTAGAACACCGAACTAAGTAATTAGGGAACTACGAGTTTGGAGAAGCACCTAAAAGGTTGACATACGTGTCAAGATGAACAAGTAGCTCCGATGAGCAGTTATCCGACCAATGAAACAAAGGAAGTGCCGACAAGGCCACCAAATACAATGTGAACAATACCGTGACCGGTATGAGTTAACCTAAAAAAAACCGCCTGTACCGCGCACTTGCCACGGCAAGTGCAGTAATAACGGGACCGTTAAGGAGAATCTTAACAAGTGACAAGTACTTAGCAGGTACCAAGGTGGCAAGAGAAGCCAAAATAACACTACAAAACTTTAAGAATTCTGAAACAAAACCTTGAAAAGGGCTTAACGGCCTAATCACTGTATAAAGAACATACCGGCCAGCAAGAAGCTAGACTGGGTAAGAATCAGCCGGCATTGAAATGCCATGAAGAGCTTACTTTTAAAACTCGAATTTTCTTTCAAACATAAAATTTTCCAAAAACCCCCGAATTTTTAAACCAAACCAGAGAACCACGGTAAGTTATCATATAATGATACAAGAGGAGTTGGCAACAGAATACTTCACTTTGGCGTGACCGACTCTACAAGTGTACACAAACGAGACATGGAACGACCGCACTCGAAGGAGCCTGCGGACTTGACAGACCAATTATGAGTTAGTCAGGTAGGTGGTAACGTATCAATAAGATACTCCATGTATGTATAAAAGTAGAGTACGGAACACGGGAAGTAGCCCACTCCATACTACGGACGAAAGAGCCAATCCAAACCAAGACAGTAGACACCTCGAATGATCGAAGAACACAAGGAAGCTTACCGAGTTAAGGGAGTCAAGAATCCAGTAAGATGACGGATCTAAGAATATAGCATAGAGAAGTGCGAGAAGCACAGAGTATTAAGCATAGACATGGGATATGACTCAGGAATCAAGGAGGAAATACATAATGACTGGAATGAATACCAGTGTAAGCAATATGGCGAAAGCCTAAAAAGAACATATTAATGTTCGATAACGGGATAGAGTTCCCACAGTATACTTCACTGAAGAGAATGACAACCTGACCACGAAGGTAAAGGAAAAGTACCAAGGATCTACCCAATAATGGGAGACATTACAACCTTAAACGGGATATTTCAAAATATACATAACCGCAAGGCGGAGTAAGAATCTGAATATACCCATGAGTTCAAGCCAGATGTAATGGCACGACTCAAAAATACCCCGGAGCAATCCGTAAAGGGTACCGAAGTCAACAGTAGTTGAACGAGATATCGTGTTGAGAACACAAGTGTTTAAGCAAACACTCGGGTAGAACCCGAAGGGATCCCTCGTAACACGGGATACCCTAAATTGCCAGAGGGCATGAATTAATATTAAAATACAAAAGGGCCTTCCATGTCTGGAAGTGTGATGAGACAACCATATCAAAGAGCCCAGAAATACCTCCTAACCATTTAATGGCATACGGAGAAGAAGAAACCTATATAAACAGCCACATGGAGCATGACTCGAGGCAAGGTGTCTTGTAAGCCGATAAAACCAACTACCATACGTAGATCCAAACGTTGTAAAACATATGCATAAAGGCATAAGAGTTATTGTGGAGCACGAACCACTACCTTAGAGTGGGGACACCACTTGTTATTGTGGAGCCTACGGAGCGGTAATTGCGTGAATCCTCCAGAGAAAGGCTACCACCTATGTATGTAATGTGAAACCATTAAAGCGGTGTAATTAAACCTGAGCATGTGTATATTGCCAAGGAGTATTTGAAATCAAATAGTCTATAGAAAGGCTTGATAGCAATGGACGGAAACCGAGAGAGTAATCGGATTAGTAGTAAACACTGTATGTGTGCAGTATGAATTGCAGAGTAAACAATGCGCAAGAAACGTAGAGAGGTTTAATCGAGTAACGTATTTCATTGAGCTAAGTGAATGGCAAGCCATAGTATAAATGGCGGGAGTACATGAGCGGAAGCTAAAGTAGTAGCGGATGCCATATTAGCGAATGTTGTAACGAGTAGAACATGGTACGCAGCAAGCGACCGTTGAAAGAGTATAACTAGTTAATGATATGAAGCTGATGAGAAAATGTGGTAAAGGGGACATAATCATTCCTATCCCATGAGAGATTTACTGTCAAGGGTTTACGCTTCTGCACTCTGTATGACTGAGTGTTTTGGTATTGCACTTGTGCGGTAATGATCGAGTGGGAGAGCCAGGAATTGAGAAATGTCAACGAAGCCTGTTGAGTGAGAATCTAGAGAGATAACCATGCGGCCATTGGCCAAAGATGCACAAAGAACGTGGGCAGTAACCCACAGGGCCCAGGATCGATATGTGGAAAAGGCAGAGTAGTATGAATGAGGAATTCTTGTACAGAAATAAATAAACAAACATGATTCAGAAGTCATTATCAAATGAGGAAGCACTACATGCTAAGTAGCAGCTTGACCTCAACCGACAATAAGTCGGAAAAAGTAGTGAATACCACAAAAGTACACAGAGTATACAAAAATATAGATTTCCAGAGAATTGGAGAGAAAATCTATAACTCATCGAATTCGCATACGGTAAAGATACCAAGCGACGATTGAAATACATTGAGAATACCAAAGGGCGAGTTAAGCTCTAGTTATCAGGTCACGCAGCAGAAGCTAGTGGGCCGTAATTCAAGGTTAGTATACCTGGCAAACCTGATTGAAGCCTTATAGGCTAGAACCGAACCCGGTTATGAGTTAATTAACCACATTGAAGTTAAAACACTTCATAATACTTGAATTAGTAACCAATGTTCACTGATAACATATGGTTGGTTACGCGGCGTAACCCCTTTTAAGGGGGGTAGGGCGAGAAACCGCTTAGAGTATGTCTTACGTACAGATGCGTAAACTACTATGTGCATAGCACAAAGAAAATTGTTTTGATGTTTGGAACTCATGTTACATAAACATGTGTACCCATTCATTGTGTAATTATGATTATCGTGCATGAGTGATGCAAGTAACGAGTATGTAATATTTATGAAAAGAGGAGTAGAGAGACTCCTGGGGAATGAGAATCCCTTTAGTATTTGTCTATTGAGATTAGACATGAGATATGACGAGTATAAATTGGCATGAAACCGATGTGTAACCTAAGAGGGAGTGAGTTCCCTAGGTGATTTTATTTGAGAATGATTGATGGAGTGAGTTCCATCCTTTGGAGTTGTATGTTGTATGTTTTAAGTTGAGTAATAATTTGACTAATGAGGCCACAAGTATGGAATGCCTAGGCAAGGTAAGTGAAACAAATAGAGAATAATGGATGACTTAAGTTCCATGATAAAGATAAATTGAAACAGATTGTTTTATGAATATGACTAGAAAGAGTAAAAGATAGAAAACGAAAATGTTTGTCTATCTGATTGTTTGAAACTGACGTGGGAGGTGGAACTTGGTCTGCTAGCGATCAAGGGAAACCGAACACAAATTGGGGTGGAAGGATAGTTCAACACTGATGCTGATCACATCAGGGTTGGATGATTCTTGAAGCTCCCTATAAGTGGTCACAAGTAATCACGCTAAGAAAAGATACAACTACCATAAATTTGATTTGGAGTTGTGTGATGTTTTAAAAAGAATTTTCAAACAGATTTTGAAAAAGAATTTTCTTTAAGTATGAAGATGGAAACGAAAACTGGTTTTGAAACCGCTATCACCCGCCGATGGCTGTGGCCTTAAGTCTTGATGACCGGTAGAACGGTGGGCGTGTACTAGTTTTGAAACCATTGCACCGTACGTGTGGCGGTCCTAAGTGACCGGTTGGGGCGGTGTCAGTGTGTGATTTTTCCAAAGGCAGCGGGACGGGGAGAGTACCCTGAGATGTTCCTGTGTTGAGTGAGTCAACCAGAGTGCCTGAGGATATGTATATGTGTAATGTTTTGATCAGAACCGAAGGGACTGTGGGCCAGAGAGAGTAAGTGCCCATTTGTCATGAAACGGCCGTGAACCAGAAAGAGTAAGTGTTCGACGTGACCGGTACCTGAGGGATCAGTAGTAGATTACTCGATATGGATTCGAGGACTGTAGTGCCTTCTTGTCTTCGGACCGATTCCATGGAGAGAGTAAAAGAGTATTTTTGATTGCTATACATGTTTTGATTTGTGTGTGGTATGTGTAGTATGTAATGTGACTGACTTGTGGAGTCTGTAAGGTTATACATGTATTATAACCTTGGCATAGCGTGCCCATGAGAGTAACCATTTAGATTCACCAACTTTGAGGACAAAGTTCCTAAGGGGGGTAGATTTTAATACCCCGGACCTAATAATGGTGATTTAATTACTCTAATAAAATTATTAAAGGCCTAATGGTGCCTAAAGAGTATTGGTAAAAAGAATAAAACCAAAAGCAAGAGAAAACGCTTGAAAAGCGAAAAACGCTAAAATGCGCATTAAATGAAAATAAGAGATATATGATCTTGTAAGGGTCCGAAATGGATTCCTAAGGCTTAGTTAGGCCTAATTAGTATACAGGAATGATTCCCGAAGAAAACGGATCCAAATAATGGATTAAAACGCTAATTAAGCATAAAAGCACGTTTTTCGAGAAAACCCAAAAACGTGACTTTAAGCGGTCAAACGGGCCCGTAGAAATTATAGTTGATTAAATAACTATAAATAAGTGTTAATGGAAGCTTAATAACCATTAAAATTAATTAAACGGCAAAATTCCGGAAAACGGACCCGGTAAGTGAATAGTGACGAAACCGGGAGACGAAACGCGTTTAATTCGAAAAGACGAAAAAAAACGACCTGGGCTATTAATTAATGTGGGCCGGTTTTAATTAATAAGTGTACACCCATTAATAGCTTGCTAGCTATTAAGTAATAACAAGACAAATAAATAAATGAAGAAAGTAAATAGTATAAAGCAAAAGTAAAATAAAGTTCTCACCTTTCCCTTCTTCATTCACGATTGCCCAGCGCTCTGAAACTCTTCTTCCTCTCTGTATCTCGCGACACCAACAGCTCCTAACCCTCTCCTTGTTTCACTTCTAACTTGCTCATTCCTCCACCAAATCACACGAAATTTGTACCGTTGAACTCCTCTCGGTGAGAGCTTCGGTTTCCACCCAATTAAAACTCGATTCCTCCATCTTCATTTTCATTGACGTTGGAGCTTTTGAAGCTTGAAGAGTTGATTCCAACCCTTCTTCTTCTCCTTGATGCTTTAAGGTAATAATAAGCATAAGTTTAGGCCATTTCAAGTTCATTCTTGCCATTTGTGAGATTTTTCCCTCACGTTGAAAACCCTCCTCGTTTCAATCGGATGCGTATGTTTTTGTGGGGGTTTGGAAACTCCTCCAATTGATTGCCAAGCTACTCATTTGGGTTCTCTAAGGTAAAACCTAAAATGAACCTTTAAAATTAGCTCCTTAAAATATTAGGTTGTGTGGAGGGAAAATTGAATTGACTTGTGGTTATATGTGCGATGGAATATGGTTGTAGCTAGCAATCCATATTCCTTGTGTGTGTGGAAAACAAGAAGAGAAGAGGGAAGAAGAGAAAGAAGAAGAAGAGGAGTGAAATAACCGAAAATAAACAAGGTAAAGAGCTTACCTTGTGTTGGTTTTATTTTCCTTGTGAAACTTATGTGGGTGTTGAATAAATAACCTTGAGCTAGTGTAGTCATGGTACTACAATATTGTTAGTTGAAAGAGAATGTTTTAATGAGGTTTATGTGTGCAAATAAACCTAAAAACTAAACTAGTGTATATGGGTGAATAAATGGGATTTTGATGTGGTTTTGATGTCTAAACCAAACAGGGGAGAAGAGGTGTTTATGAGCTGATTTAAGTGTGGTGAATACGCTTAAGAAGTAGGCAAGTGCTGTCAAAATTTCCTAGGGATGTATGGACTTGAGTGTTTTATTCAAAGGAAGAAACTAGGTGTGTTTAAGAGGTTTAAGTAAGTGGTTAATGGTTTGGAAAACCAAACTTTGAAGGAGAGTGTGTTAGGAGTAAAAATAATGCCATGTGAGTGCTTGGAATGGCATCAGTAAGTGAGGTTTGAATGGTTTAAAGAAGAAACCAAATCTGTTACAAGTCGGGTAACATAACAGAGAATAACTAGCTTTGTAAGTGTAAAGAGTCTAAGTAAAAATTAGCTAGATTGGTGAGTGCATTTGGTGCTTGGTTTAAGGTGATTAAGAAGGGTAATTAGATGCTAAAACATGTGGATTTTAGTTGGTGAAGATAGGTTAATCAATGGGCTAAGAGATAACCTGTAACAGACTTAGAAAATGTCAATTCTGCAAAATCTGTAGCAGGGTCCGGGACTTAGGTCTAGGACCAAGTCCCGGACCACCCCAGATTTTACCCCCGAGACTTCACTACCAGCTTGGTCCGGGACTGACGTCCGTGCTCAAGTCCCGGACCACATGTAATTTTAAGTCGAGAGATTTGCCTGCATTATGGTCCGGGACTTAACTCCTGCATGAAGTCCCGGACCAAGTGAAATAAAAGGCCGAGAGTGAAGATTGTGTTTGGTCCGGGACTTGGGATAGGGACAAGGTCCCGGACCAGGTGTGTTTTTCACCCGAGAGTTTGGTAATACTTTGGTCCGGGACTTAAGATAGGGACTAAGTCCCGGACCACCCCCAGAAGCCTACAAAGAGTATTTTAAAGGTTGTAAATGATGGGGGTTTGAATGTTAAAGATGTTATAAGATGTTAAGGCCTTGTTTGGTGAGATGTAAAGGCCCTGAGAAGTGTTAAAAAGTGTTAGAAGTGATTGAGAAGTGAGAACTCAAATTAACAAAAGTAAAACCGAGATAACGGGATAACGGGGTAAGTACGGGAGTAGCATTTAATAATGTACCGTATGAGCTTAGTATTAATAATAATGTTTGAAACATTATCAGAGAATCGTGCGTGACCCGAGCATGGTGAGATGACACGGTAAAAGTAAAAACCCCGGTGAAAGGTATGATTTTCTCTTACTCCGCGTGCTAACCGAGTTACGTTGATTTGTGTGTTTGTGTGCCGGCTTAATCAAGATTAAAGCATGAAAATAATCCCTTGTTTGATTATGCATGCCTTGTTGTATGTTGAATGAGCTAACATACTTGTATGCCGGTGTGGTCTAACATAGTGAATGGACCGACTCGTAGTGAGTAACGTTTGGCTAGAGACCCCTAGATCGGGTCGGTGCTTATGATAACGCAAATGTGAAAACACACAAACTATCCGTTAAAGTATAACGATAACGCAAACATATGAACTCCCTAGAACGTGAGGAGATGTACGGGTTGAGTAAATACCCGATAATTGAAATACCCCAAACCTAAGTATGCTAAGTAAACATCAAATCATGATGTATTAAGGCTAAAATATGCCTTAGAAAGATTGGTAGACAATTTAAACTAAGGAAAACACAAGAAAGTGCCTTAAGGGCAATCAGGGCAAAAACGTGCTCTAAGCTTGGAGAGACTTGGGTGAGTACCCAAATATCATGATAAGACCTTAGTAATATTCTAATGGTCATTTTAAATCAATTAGCAAAGAAAACCAAGCTTGAAAACAAGTTAAAACACAAAATGTGCTTTAAGAATTCTTAAAGCACATTTTTGAGAAATTGTCTTAGAATTGAGTTTTGAGTGGCTAAATGTCCATCATTACTCTTTAATCAATATGTGTACTAATTAGTATCACATTAGGAGGTCTAAATCAATGGGAAATCAAAAATTTCCCGATTATGTGCCTTGATTAGTGAATAGTAACTATTTAGTGACTAGTTTAAGTTTTAATCAATATAAGTCAATTAATTGGTCAACAAAGACCATGTTAGCCTTATATTAATGGGGTGGCCGGTTTTTATGTGGGGAGTCACCACATGAGTCATCAAATGAGAAAGGAAAAGAAGAGTAAAGTGAGAAAAGTTACTATTTGCTTTTATAAAGCAAAATATCCTTATAAGCTACATTTTCTTCTTCTCTCTCTTCATTTCTCTTCTTCCCACGGTTTCTCCTTCCCTTCTCTTGCTCCAAACCGAGAGAGCTTCTTCCATGGGTGCTCCACCTTCAAATGCTCACCAAGTGTTCATCTTTGCTCCAAATCAAAAACTAAGTGTAGATTTCTCTTAGTTAGGCCAAGACCTATCTTTCTATCTTTTCAAATCTTTCAAAGCTCCATTTTGGTGCCATGAGAAAACTCCATTGATGGAGGAAAATCAAGTTTGAAGAGCTCATTGGCTTCTCCATTCTCTTAAGGTAAAGAAAATGTAAGAAAAACCATGTTTCCATCATCTCTTGTACATGGCCGAAAATTACTACTCATGGGGATTCATTTTTATCCATTGTTCTAGCTGATTCTATTCTCCAAGGGCTAGAGGAGGTCCTACTTAATTCATATCCAAGCTTGCTTTGAGAATCCAAGGTAAAACATTCGTTTAATACCTTAAACACATTTTCTAACCTAGGTTTTTCATTCCTTAAGGTTAGTGTATTGTTTAGTGCTCATATGAGTCATTGGTTATTGATTAGAACATTGGCAAGGAAAGTTTGAGTGGTGGCCGATATTATTCAAGAAGAAGGCCTAAGGAGGAAGTTAAGATAAGCTTGAGAAACAAGGTAAAATGCTTACCTAATGGTGGTTTAAGATTAAGGAATGAGTTTTAGATAAATACCAATGTGGCTTAGAGCTTACATTGTGTATTGGGTTATATAACCTAAGAAAAAGAACATAAACAAGCTTATGAACTTGTGATTAAGGAGCTAATGAGAATGAGTTAGTAATATAAGGTTAAGGTGGTTTTTAAGAGCATTATAACTACTATGAGATTGATGAGTGTATTTGCAGGTTGAAAGCTTATATATGTGGGAAATTCAGTGTTTAAGTTTAAGTCATTTAAGGGCCTAAGAGCCATGTCATTTAAGAGCCTTAGTGCTATGCAATTTAAGATTATTGCAATATATTGAGTTTGTTGTGAATGAGTTGGTTTGGGTGATGAGATATGATGAGGAAGAACTTGAGGTGTGTGTGAGATTATTGTGTGAGAAAAATAATGTGTTTGGGAATGATAAGATACTAGAGGAGCTATGGCGAAATTTGAGTAGAAAACAAAGCGTTTAAGTGGTGGTGGTGAGTTAATTTGCCCTAGGGTTTACTAGGGAGCATTAAAGGAATTTGAGTGGGAATGAGTTAACTAAGGAGTTCTTAAGGATGAGAATGACCTAGAATGGTCTATGAGGAATTTAGAGTTTAGGTGGGTGTATTGAACACACCAAAGTCATGAGATGAGGAATATAAGATTTGAGCATAAGTTTAAGGAGAAGGTATGATGCTTAAGGTGATTAAGATATGTTCTAAGGGAATATAATGACTAAGGAAGTACTAGGAAGTTTTAGAGATTGTCTTGATGAAGAGGGGTAAGATAAAGTGTTGGAATGAGTGGTAATGACTTAGGCATTACCTTGGGGGATTTAGGAATCAAGAGAATGTAATTGAGTATTTAGAACTTAGGCAAATGTTGGTAAACAACTAGGAAGGAAATAAGGTGTTGGTGTATGGAAGCTTAAGCTTGTGAAGGAACTTTTAGTAAATGCTTGGAAGAGTTTTAGATAGTGAGAGATGCTTGGGAGATGATGTTATAGTGGTGAGGAAAACATTGGCATAGTGGTTACATTAAGTATGAACCACCACCTAGAAACCTAGAGGAAAGCATTACAAGAGTAGCATTATTACAAGGAAAATGCATAATGACTAAGGTGGATTTTGGTGGATGATTTAAGGTATTTAAAGGAGGTTATAAGGTGGGTTTAAGGTGCCAAGATGATGTTGGACCTATTAGAATACTTGTGGAAGAGTTTGGCATTGAAAGAGGCAATTTAAGAGAGAGATCTGTAGTGGACCGACCCAGGGTCCGACCCAGTTTTGGGTCGGTCGGGCCATGTTGAGCCAGCCGGAATGTCTCTGGACTGGACCGACCCAGAGGGTTTGGGTCGGTCGGCTTAGCTTTGGGTCGGTCGGACAAAGGTTTGATGTAGGAAAATGGGTTCGGTAAGGGACCGACCCAGAGGGTTTGGGTCGGTCGGTCTAGCTCTGGGTCGGTCGGATGAGTTTCAAGAGACGGAGGAGTTTCTGTAATGGACCGACCCAGGGGTTGGGTCGGTCGGTGGGTCGGTCGACCCTTAACACTTAGAAAAAAAAGAAATTTTGAATTCTAAGAATGGCAATGGGTAATAAGGTATGCCTTTGGTAGGGTAGTAATGATTGAGACCCTAAGAACTTAAGAGATTAAGCTAAGTTAAGTATAAACTTGAAAGTTTAAGATTAAGTTGTAAGATTAAGTGGTAAGACTTAAGAAGTGTTAGGTTGGGATCGTTAAGAGTTAAGTAAGGTAAGTAAATTAAGTAAGTTGAATTAAGTTAAGTGATTAACAACCTAAAACTGAATGAATGTTTTAGGACTCGGGGATTTGGACTCCGGAGGAGAGTAAGCAACCGAAACGACCAACGGTGAACGGTACAGTTGTTTCTTCTTGTGACCTGCTTGCTAACGAGGTGTCCCTCGGCTTGTGTGCTATTTGTTTTGTGTGCTCACTAAACAAGATAAAGCATGCAACCGGAACATATTATATATACTATTGTGTTGTTGTGTGATGTTTGAAACTAACACAACATACCGTGAGAACTTACTAACCAATGTTTAGTAAGGAATTGAGTGAGATTAAGGAACGCCCCCTAATGAGGGACGATATGAACCGAAAGAGGTCAACCAACAAACATGGTCTTGAGATAACTACTAACTGGAACTTGAGTGAGGAAACCCGGGACCGATCTCCGGTCATGCATGCTAAGGAAAGGGAGTCGGTATCTATAGCAGATTCGACTTCCGATTAAGGACTTGTCTTCGGACTTGTTGCCTAGGGCCGGTTGCCGGCTCAGCTACGCTGGACTCCCGTCCAGAGTAGGTGGCATTAAGATGGTGCGGTGGGATCACCTAAATCCCAGGTTCGAATTAGATACGGCCAATCCCTTCCAGGAAAGGTTTGTATAGAGATTAAGATTGAGATTAAGATTAAGATTAAGTTAAGTTACAATCATTCCTGTTTAAAGGATGATTTGTATTATTAAGATTAAGATTAAGTTAAGTTACAATCATTCCTGTTTAAAGGATGATTTGTATTATTAAGATTAAGATTAAGTTAAGTTACAATCATTCCTGTTTAAAGGATGATTTGTATTATTAAGATTAAGATTAAGTTAAGTTACAATCATTCCTGTTTAAAGGATGATTTGTATTATTAAGATTAAGATTAAGGTAAGGTTAAGATGAGTTGCAACCATTCCTTTTTAAAGGATGGTTGTAATATTAAGATTAAGATAAGCTACACCCACTCCTGATTAAAGGATGGTTGTTTCTAAGATTAAGATAAGAATCAGATTGCGGTAAGATAAGGATGGACTAAGATTAAGAGAGAACAATACTTAAGGAGTTAAATACCTAACTCTCTAATTAAGGGAACGCATTTAAGTCGTTCATTGTGTGTGAACTTTGATTGTTCATATCTGAGTTGTTGTTTACTGCACTTTCTATTATGTTTGCATCTAATCAACCTCCATGCTATCGACAATTAGTCGTCGTAGCCACGTTAGCTTGGGGGCCAAGAGAGGATAGTACCAGCACTCGTGCTGACCCCTCGGGGGCTTTTTTACTACACAGGTGAACATCAGGAGGCGGCTGTCGCAGGAGTAAGAAGAGGATACAGCTGTTAAGGGTTTAGTGTGGCCTACGAGTTGTGCATGTACACTCGTATGGCAATTTGAGTTAGCAAGATGTATAGGTTGTGAGTGGATTGTAAGAAGGTTATGTTAAATGGTTAAGGTTGTTAGACTAATGTTCGGTATATTCTGTAGTCAGACCGTGGCAAGGTCCTGGATTGTAAAGAATTCCGCTGTGACTGTGTATATATATACTGTTAAGTTGCGAGACCACATTTGGATTGAGTTGGGATGTTACAAAAAGTGGTATCAGAGCGTAGTTACGCTCTGAAGACAAGAAATACCGAACTTAGGAGAATGATGAGGTTGAGATTGAGTTATGGGTTAAGGGTTGAGAGATAGAGTGAGGGGTGCGTTAGCCAGGACTCCCCGGTGCTTACCGGATATCCATAGTACCTAGGCCCGCCCTCCACGTCCCTAACCCTAAATGTGTGGGACAAACGCCAGAGAGAAGAAAGCCTTCTCTTACTCGGGGAAACCCGATCTGGCAGTTAGCTAACAGTAAGCAATACCTGAAAACAACTTGTTGTACAACAGTTAAGGAGGATTGGGAGATTTTTAATGGAGCGCAACAGAGAAACAGGCGCTACCTAAGGAATACTATCAGTAAGGGAACGGTAATTACCGGCAACATGGGTCGACATGCTACGCAGTCGAAATAACCCGCCATACCAATGATAAGGAAAAAGCACTAGGGTGCAATAGAAAGGAAAAAGAGAAATGACATGAGTACCGGACAGTGGTCCGAAGAAGAATAACAGTGAAATAATACAGAGCATGAGGATTAAGATTACTGGAAGGTCCAGTTAAGGAACGGGAACTCATATAAATGGTTACCGGAATAGGACTACGGTGTAGTGCCTAAAGAAGAATCATTACTGAGCAACCACAACAAATGTGTGGAGACAGGAGCGAGCATTAAAACATAAGGGAATATTAAGGGGTTCCCTCAGAAAGAGGAACGCCCTGATAAATGACAGTACTGTCAAACAACAAGGAAACTGCCGGATGGACGGTTATCCAAAATAAGAGATTATCGAAGGAGTCCCGAGGACTACCAATTACATGGAAATTAGAAGGAAGTGTCACTATCGACGTACCTTGTACCAATAGCCCATCCTGCATGGCGCACTTGCCATAGCAAGTGCTACCACGGTTAAGCCACGCGAAAAGCCATCAAGGCGAAATAGGAGAACGCTACAGTTGAAACGCATACTAATACCGGATTGTAAATCCATAAGAACAGAAAAATAAGACCTTGAAAGGCCCGACGGCCTGACCATGATGAGATGAACCGACACATCAGCCAGCAGGGAGCTGAGCCTAGACGAAATACTAAACCTATAAATACTAGCAACGGTATAACCCACTACTACAACAACAACCGACAGTACGGTAAGAACACCAATCTCAAACTCCAAGGGGAAAACCTAAGAGATTGCTCGGTATCGCGAGCAAAAACACTATATAAGCAATGAGATACAAGGGATGTATATAAGATACTGTTGAAACTGTTGAAGCATCGACTTACAACGAAAACGGGATAAGACTCCCAGAGTGACCATTAAGGATACCAATAACAACATTCTTCAATGAAGATGTTGGACGACCCAGAAAACAAGGACAAAAGAAATAAACGTAAGCTATGACCTACTAAGGATTAAAGTCGTACAACCCTGGAAAAGGAAAGCTCAAGGACTACCCCACAAAGCGGGCATAGTCGAGCCGAACAACTGATGAATGACAGTTAATACTGTTTGTTTAACTCATTAATACCCAAGTATGATTGATCATCAACGGGTGGCGTAGTCAACGGAAGTTGAACGAAGCGTTGTGATGGGTATAAGATAACAGGATTATGTCCAACTTGGACACCGTAAGGCAAACGCCTAATACGAACCTAACCTTGACTATTGAAAGACATAAGTCTAATAAAATGACAGCATTGTCAAAGACATTAAGTAACCTCAGAACACCTGAACAACTTCCATAGCCGGAAGCAGGATGCAGCAACTTACCATAAAACCCGATATACATTTAGTATGTAACCTAATGATTGATGTGTCCAAGGGACCAGAATTTATGAAACAACCTAGATGAGTACAAATAATGAACTGAGACATTAAGCATTAGGAGCCTACGAGCCAAGGATGTTAACCACATCAGAGCCCGAGGCGCAGTAAGTTATAAGAGAGCTTATTTAAGCCATGAGGAACTACAATGCGTAGATATGAACGGTTACCAAACCTATAATTTAGATTGGGAAAAACAATACCAAGAAAAGGTACCAATGAGAATATTGAGATAATGCTAAGGACAGGAGCGGAGAACGAACCATGCCTTTTAGGGTGGGGATACCTCTCCTTGTTGTGAGGCCATGAGTGGGAATGAACCCCTCAAAAGGGCTTTCACTTGTTAGAGAAAGATACACTTTATTTAGAAATGGGAACCATGAACCTTGAGATTACTTTAGAACATACCAGATACACTTGAGAAATAAGGTAGGTTGCAGAGATAGACCTCATATCCAACACCCAGGATGTAAGAATTAACGATTGTCAGAGGTAAACATTGTGACTGCACGTTATGGCACGTCAATTAAGCAATGCTCAGAAGAGCTTGTGAATCAGTGGATGACTTCTTCAGTACCAGTTAAACTACATGGTAGATAACACACTAAGGATGGAAGAAAGCGAAAGATTTGCCTACTTACGAATCTGAGATTGGAGCAGAACATCTTTACATCAAGAGTCAACTATTTTACAACACGGTACGACAACCGCCTACCGGAATGAAAGAACTCCCAGTGTGTTTACACCGAAGGGATTGAGTATAAGGTAAGACATTAAATAAGTGAATAAGGGGTTGCACCATTAATGGGCAACATGGTAAAGGCCAACTACCACGGTAGTAGTGGTCGTAAGTACAATAGTTAGATAAGTGGATTAAGTCATGGTACGCGGTAAGGCGACCATTATGTATGAGCCGTCAAATATTGACACTGAGGCAATTAGATTTATGAGTTAAGACCAGCATAAGTAAGAAAATAAGATGGTAGACGAACTGAGCATTGATGCCAGTAGTCTGGACCTAGTTAGGTAAGATTTTACAGGAAGCACACTACCCATTCCTTAAGGAACTGGAAGTGCATTCCTAGTAGCATAAATATGAGGAACAAGATAAGAGGCTCTACGAAGAGACCTCAATTATTAAGAGACCGAATCACGACGGAATACAGAAAGGAGCTGGAGTATACCATAACCAAGAACACAGTAAATGGACTTCCCTTGATTAACTTCAAGAAGAACAATAAATGTTATTATGGAACGATGAAGAGGAGATCGACAACAGAATACTTCTTAATTAGCAATAGCTAAACGTGTGACGGACACTATGAGTTTACTAAAACGAGACGTGGGACGACTGCACCCCACAGGGGCTTGCAGGCCTGACACGCTCATTTATGAGTTAGTTGGGTAAGTAGTAATGTACCAGTAAGGTACCCCATGCATGTAGACGAGTAGTGTAAGGAACACGGGAGGTAGTCGACTCCGTACCACGGACAACGACGCAAGATCACACAAGAGCAGCTACTACCACAACAGTCGAAGAGAAGAATTTAGTTGAACCAGCAACACAGAGGAACCAGAGACAGATAATTAAGAATATGAAGTGCGAAGAGCACGGATTGTTTAGTACAGACATTGGACATGTCTTAAGATGTAAGGGATTAAGACTGTAAAGCGCGATATGCACTAAACAGTAGTTTCAGACTAAGAATCATCCTCAGACCAAAGGTCAGTTGGGGAGAACAATTTAGATGTTCGAGAAAATACTAAGAGTATGAGCATAAAATCTCCAAGGAGAATAGATAGACGAGTTACAACTCATCAAGGCCGTGTATATATAAAGATAACACGTGTCCATTGAGAGACTAATATTCCTAAACAGTAAGGATGCAGAAGGATATACAATGCTATCAAAAGCTAAGTGAGGCAGTTAAGCCTAAGAACATCAGAGTGGCGCAGCGAAAGCTAGCAGATCACTACCTTTGAGATTAGACCAAACTAAGTTAAGGAAACGGTATAAGTACCGTTAAGAATCCTCGATACAAAGACTAAGTCATTTCTGATTGAATTATAAGTAAGATAGATGACGTGGAAGCTAGAATGCTTGGTGAGAATTAGACATCTTGAACTTATGTTCAAAGATCATATAACGTTGATTACGTGGGCGTAATCCATTTTAAGGGGGGTAGAGCGAAAACCGCTTAGCGTGTTTGTGTACTGAGTACATAAACTACGATGTGCATAGCACAAAATAATTTGAGAATATGTTTTACATAAACATTTTAAGATAAACCATGGTTACTGCACACAGAAGATGTGAATACCATACATATTAAGTACCTATCTTGTTAACTCCGGTGTGAGTACAAGTTAAGAGAATTAAGGAAGAGGATTAAGGAGACTTAAGGAATAAGGAATATATGAGGTATAAGTCGATATGAGACTATGTGTGAGATAAGAATAAGATAACACTATGAGGTATTATTTGATATGAGCATGAGGAAGGATATAGTAATGAGAATTGGTATGAGACTGATATAGAATTTAGTAGGAATTTAAGTCTGAGGTAATTACTAAGAGATGAATTGGGAATATTTGATGGAATGAGTCCACACTTTGGAGATGTATTGATTATGATTAGAAGAACAAAAAAGATAGAAAATTGGACATTGGTGAATTACCTGATGTTTGAAAATGACGTGGGAGGTGGAACTTGATTTTCTAGGGATCAAGGGAAACCGAACACAAATTGGAGTGGAAGGATGGTTCTACACTGATGCTGATCACATCAGGGTAGGATTATTCCTGAAACTCCCTACCAGTGGTCACAATAAATCACACTAAGGATAGAGGCCTTAGGATAAAAAAAAAATGAAATGAAATTGGAGTTGCTTGTATTTTTAATTAGAGGAATTATTCCTCACATGACCTCGTAAAAAGGATTACCTTTTTACTGAGTCTCGCCCATGAAGTCGAGGACGCACGAGCCTTTGTCTTCGGACCGGTGACATGGGGAGAGCAGCGTGTTTTGTATTCTAGCCCATGGTGACGAGGACGAATGAGCCATTGTCTACGGACCGGTGACATGGGAGAATACGTTGGAAGTTATGTGAATGTTTTAATCATCAAAAGGAACAAAAGGAATTTTGAGTGCTACACATGCTTAAGCATGTTGTGTGATATTTAAGAATAAGCATATGGTGGACTTAAGGATTCAATGAGATTAAGTATACATAAGTATGATCTATATGATCTAAGGAATGAGGTAAGACATGTATTCTAATGAGATAAGATGCATGGGAACTTCGGGGACGAAGTTCTTTTAAGGGGGGTAGATTGAAATACCCCAAACCTAAGTATGCTAAGTAAACATCAAATCATGATGTATTAAGGCTAAAATATGCCTTAGAAAGATTGGTAGACAATTTAAACTAAGGAAAACACAAGAAAGTGCCTTAAGGGCAATCAGGGCAAAAACGTGCTCTAAGCTTGGAGAGACTTGGGTGAGTACCCAAATATCATGATAAGACCTTAGTAATATTCTAATGGTCATTTTAAATCAATTAGCAAAGAAAACCAAGCTTGAAAACAAGTTAAAACACAAAATGTGCTTTAAGAATTCTTAAAGCACATTTTTGAGAAATTGTCTTAGAATTGAGTTTTGAGTGGCTAAATGTCCATCATTACTCTTTAATCAATATGTGTACTAATTAGTATCACATTAGGAGGTCTAAATCAATGGGAAATCAAAAATTTCCCGATTATGTGCCTTGATTAGTGAATAGTAACTATTTAGTGACTAGTTTAAGTTTTAATCAATATAAGTCAATTAATTGGTCAACAAAGACCATGTTAGCCTTATATTAATGGGGTGGCCGGTTTTTATGTGGGGAGTCACCACATGAGTCATCAAATGAGAAAGGAAAAGAAGAGTAAGTAGAAAAGTTACTATTTGCTTTATAAAGCAAAATCCTTATAAGCTACCTTTTCTTCTCTCTCTCTTCATTTCTCTTCTTCCCACGGTTTTTCTTTCCTTCTCTTGCTCCAAACCGAGAGAGCTTCTTCCATGGGTGCTCCACCTTCAAATGCTCACCAAGTGTTCATCTTTGCTCCAAATCAAAAACTAAGTGTAGATTTCTCTTAGTTAGGCCAAGACCTATCTTTCTATCTTTTCAAATCTTTCAAAGCTCCATTTTGGTGCCATGAGAAAACTCCATTGATGGAGGAAAATCAAGTTTGAAGAGCTCATTGGCTTCTCCATTCTCTTAAGGTAAAGAAAATGTAAGAAAAACCATGTTTCCATCATCTCTTGTACATGGCCGAAAATTACTACTCTCATGGGGATTCATTTTTATCCATTGTTCTAGCTTGATTCTATTCTCCAAGGGCTAGAGGAGGTCCTACTTAATTCATATCCAAGCTTGCTTTGAGAATCCAAGGTAAAACATTCAGTTTAATACCTTAGAACACATTTTCTAACCTAGGTTTTCATTCCTTAAGGTTAGTGTATTGTTTAGTGCTCATATGAGTCATTGGTTATTGATTAGAACATTGGCAAGGAAAGTTTGAGTGGTGGCCGATATTCATTCAAGAAGAAGGCCTAAGGAGGAAGTTAAGATAAGCTTGAGAAAACAAGGTAAAATGCTTACCTAATGGTGGTTTAAGATTAAGGAATGAGTTTTAGATAAATACCAATGTGGCTTAGAGCTTACATTGTGTATTGGGTTATATAACCTAAGAAAAAGAACTTAAACAAGCTTATGAACTTGTGATTAAGGAGCTAATGAGAATGAGTTAGTAATATAAGTTTAAGGTGGTTTTTAAGAGCATTATAACTACTATGAGATTGATGAGTGTATTTGCAGGTTGAAAGCTTATATATGTGGGAAATTCAGTGTTTAAGTTTAAGTCATTTAAGGGCCTAAGAGCCATGTCATTTAAGAGCCTTAGTGCTATGCAATTTAAGATTATTGCAATATATTGAGTTTGTTGTGAATGAATTGGTTTGGGTGATGAGATATGATGAGGAAGAACTTGAGGTGTGTGTGAGATTATTGTGTGAGAAAAATAATGTTTGGGATGATAAGATACTAGAGGAGCTATGGCGAAATTTGAGTAGAAAACAAAGTGTTTAGTGGTGGTGGTGAGTTAATTGCCCTAGGGTTTACTAGGAGCATTAAAGGAATTTGAGTGGAATGAGTTAACTAAGGAGTTCTTAAGGATGAGAATGACCTAGAATGGTCTATGAGGAATTTAGAGTTTAGGTGGGTGTATTGAACACACCAAAGTCATGAGATGAGGAATATAAGATTGAGCATAAGTTTAAGGAGAAGGTATGATGCTTAAGGTGATTAAGATATGTTCTAAGGGAATATAATGACTAAGGAAGTACTAGGAAGTTTTAGAGATTGTCTTGATGAAGAGGGGTAAGATAAAGTGTTGGAATGAGTGGTAATGACTTAGGCATTACCTTGGGGGATTTAGGAATCAAGAGAATGTAATTGAGTATTTAGAACTTAGGCAAATGTTGGTAAACAACTAGGAAGGAAATAAGGTGTTGGTGTATGGAAGCTTAAGCTTGTGAAGGAACTTTTAGTAAATGCTTGGAAGAGTTTTAGATAGTGAGAGATGCTTGGGAGATGATGTTATAGTGGTGAGGAAAACATTGGCATAGTGGTTACATTAAGTATGAACCACCACCTAGAAACCTAGAGGAAAGCATTACAAGAGTAGCATTATTACAAGGAAAATGCATAATGACTAAGGTGGATTTTGGTGGATGATTTAAGGTATTTAAAGGAGGTTATAAGGTGGGTTTAAGGTGCCAAGATGATGTTGGACCTATTAGAATACTTGTGGAAGAGTTTGGCATTGAAAGAGGCAATTTAAGAGAGATCTGTAGTGGACCGACCCAGGGTCCGACCCAGTTTTGGGTCGGTCGGGCCATGTTGAGCCAGCCGGAATGTCTCTGGACTGGACCGACCCAGAGGGTTTGGGTCGGTCGGCTTAGCTTTGGGTCGGTCGGACAAAGGTTTATGTAGGAAAATGGGTTCGGTAAGGGACCGACCCAGAGGGTTTGGGTCGGTCGGTCTAGCTCTGGGTCGGTCGGATGAGTTTCAAGAGACGGAGGAGTTTCTGTAATGGACCGACCCAGGGGTTGGGTCGGTCGGTGGGTCGGTCGACCCTTAACACTTAGAAAAAAAAAGAAATTTTGAATTCTAAGAATGGCAATGGGTAATAAGGTATGCCTTTGGTAGGGTAGTAATGATTAGACCCTAAGAACTTAAGAGATTAAGTAAGTTAAGTATAAACTTGAAAGTTTAAGATTAAGTTTGTAAGATTAAGTGTAAGACTAAGAGTGTTAGGTGGGATCATTAAGAGTTAAGTAAGTAAGTAAATTAAGTAAGTTGAATTAAGTTAAGTGATTAACAACCTAAAACTGAATGAATGTTTTAGGACTTGGATTTGGACTCCGGAAGAGAGTAAGCAACCGAAACGACCAACGGTGAACGGTACAGTTGTTTCTTCTTGTGACCTGCTTGCTAACGAGGTGTCCCTCGGCTTGTGTGCTATTTGTTTTGTGTGCTCACTAAACAAGATAAAGCATGCAACCGGAACATATTATATATATATTGTGTTGTTGATGTTTGAAAACTAACACAACATACCGTGAGAACTTACTAACCAATGTTTAGTAAGGAATTGAGTGAGATAAGGAACGCCCCCTAATGAGGGACGATATGAACCGAAAGAGGTTAACCAACAAACATGGTCTTGAGATAACTACTAACTGGAACTTGAGTGAGGAAACCCGGGACCGATCTCCGGTCATGCATGCTAAGGAAAGGGGTCGGTATCTATAGCAGATTCGACTTCCGATTAAGGACTTGTCTTCGGACTTGTTGCCTAGGGCCGGTTGCCGGCTCAGCTACGCTGGACTCCCGTCCAGAGTAGGTGGCATTAAGATGGTGCGGTGGGATCACCTAAATCCCAGGTTCGAATTAGATACGGCCAATCCCTTCCAGGAAAGGTTTGTATATAGAGATTAAGATTGAGATTAAGATTAAGATTAAGTTAAGTTACAATCATTCCTGTTTAAAGGATGATTTGTATTATTAAGATTAAGATTAAGTTAAGTTACAATCATTCCTGTTTAAAGGATGATTTGTATTATTAAGATTAAGATTAAGTTAAGTTACAATCATTCCTGTTTAAAGGATGATTTGTATTATTAAGATTAAGATTAAGTTAAGTTACAATCATTCCTGTTTAAAGGATGATTTGTATTATTAAGATTAAGATTAAGGTAAGGTTAAGATGAGTTGCAACCATTCCTTTTTAAAGGATGGTTGTAATATTAAGATTAAGATAAGCTACACCCACTCCTGATTAAAGGATGGTTGTTTCTAAGATTAAGATAAGAATCAGATTGAGGTAAGATAAGGATGGACTAAGATTAAGAGAGAACAATACTTAAGGAGTTAAATACCTAACTCTCTAATTAAGGGAACGCATTTAAGTCGTTCATTGTGTGTGAACTTTGATTGTTCATATCTGAGTTGTTGTTTACTGCACTTTCTATTATGTTGTGCATCTAATCAACCTCCATGCTATCGACAATTAGTCGTCGTAGCCACGTTAGCTTGGGGGCCATGAGAGGATAGTACCAGCATTCGTGCTGACCCCCTCGGGGGCTTCTTTTTACTACACAGGTGAACATCAGGAGGCGGCTGTCGCAGGAGTAAGAAGAGGATACAGCTGTTAAGGGTTTAGTGTGGCCTACGAGTTGTGCATGTACACTCGTATGGCAATTTGAGTTAGCAAGATGTATAGGTTGTGAGTGGATTGTAAGAAGGTTATGTAAATGGTTAAGGTTGTTAGACTAATGTTCGGTATATTCTGTAGTCAGACCGTGGCAAGGTCCTGGATTGTAAAGAATTCCGCTGTGACATGTGTATATATATACTGTTAAGTTGCGAGACCACATTTGGATTGAGTTGGGATGTTACAATGGTTAGAAAACCACATTGAAACAATCCACGAAACAAATGAGAGTGGAAAGATAAGTGAACCTCCTTCAAGAGGATTTAAGATAGTTCGAAGATGTGAACTAGCGATGAGGGTAAAGAGACCTGAGGGATTAGTAGCTCCCTTGAGACATGGTCGACCTCCTATATGAGGATTTTACCTGGTATATGCAAGTAACCGAAAGTATGAGTAAAGTAAATGTATGGGTAACTCTTAAAACCTAAGATTAACCGAACTAAAGTAATGTTCCCAAGTCATTAGAAACATCGAGAGTGATGCTTCTAGACTAATATACATGATATTATTATAACTCCGAGAAAGGAGTGTATGGGAACGAGAGTAGTCCGAGAGTAGTAGGACCTAAGTAAAAGAGATAGGAACTAAGAGAGAGTTCCGTGAGCTAGTTGAACCTTCCCACCATGCTAGACCCAGAGTAGGGTCGAAACCGGGGAAGTAAGACTATGCTAGAGAGCCATGAGTTTTGGCCTAAGTATGTATTAAGAGTAACAAGCGTGACGTAGGAGACCTGTAGTGTCTCGAGAATCTACAAGAGCTTGAGTATAAATAACCCAAGAGTGTGGGTGAGATAATGAGTGTAATAACCCAAGAGTATGGGTGAGATAATGAGAATAAGTAACCCAAGAGTGTGGGTGAGTATAGTACGAGTAGCCCAAGAGAATGGGTGTGTATATGAATAAGTAACCCGAGAGAGCGGGTGAGGTATTGAATAAGAAAACAAGGCATAGTGAGGAATAACCCTCAAGGCCTAAGTGTAACCAGTTACCACTAACAACCTTGTTATCTTAGTTAGGAATCGTGTTCCGTGATTGGATGTAGATTCCTTGAGTAATACACATATATATTGTATTGCTATGACGCATGTTGTTTGACTAATGAACTCCATGTATATCCGACAAAAGTAGTCGGCGTACCCCGGTTAGCGCTCGGGGTATGCGAATTTCATATGCAGCGTTAAGATGAGCCCCTAGGGGCGATGTTTTTATTTTTACAGGTACACCGAAGATGTTACCGTTCGAGAGTAGGACGGGGTCGTTGGGTTGCATGGGTAGTTAGTTTTAATTACTTATGTATTGAAGGAAGTGTAAGACCGAATATGTTGTTGGCATCCATTCATTGTAGACTCGGTATAGTAGAGAAAAGATTTGAGTATTGTATTTGTAATGTGTACTCGGTTGTTCCAGTTCATCAGACCGTTACGGTATGTAAGTTTAGCCTGGTTAGCCGCATGGGTGGCTAACGGCGTTGTTTCACCTCATTGTAATTAGAGTTCCGCCGCGTGATTAAGAGGTAATGATGAGTTAACGGTTGGGGTGTTACATTCCTACATACATCCTAACATGTTTTAGTGCAATTTAAACACCCTAAATCATGCTAATTCATTTCCTAATTCATTACACCATTCTATACTAACTTATACACACAATTCTCTAAGTTTCTACTCAACACTTACACAGTTTTCTTCCCTTACCATACTATGCTATAGATTTTGACAATTACACTCCTCTTCTACGTCTCCCTCTTCTATTGACATTTCTAGCACTTCTAATGCCTTACAACTACATTAACTACCTCTCCCAACTTACCCTATAACTATCTCACTCAAAATCTGTTACAAACCACATTATCCACCTAGTTTCTCATTCACTAAGTGTTCTAATCCTAGGTAAATTTTTCCATAGTCTCCCCTATAATTTTATGCTCTCACCACATTGGTTACACTCACATTAATGATCCACACCACCTGTTTATAGTCAATACAAATATACTCAATTCTCATACACAAATACTACACTCACAACATTAAATTCCTGCACTCAAACATTAATTCCCAACTCTGTTTTAACAAGTTTAAAGATGTCTTTTAAAGGTTTAAAAGCTTGTTTCCATCCCACACATTACACTACCACTATACTAACATTTTACAATACATATTTTCATTTCTAAAAATCTGTTACATAACCATTTACAAAGCTATACAAAGATGAGCTTAATTACCTTGTTTTCTTCTTCTAGATTTTCTTTCTCCTTCTCTCTTGCTTCTTCCTTCTTCCTTCTCTCTCTACCGGTTATGGTACTTCAACAAGTCTAACATTATAACCCATACACACACACCATTTCAATACTAAAACTAACCCTAAACATTGTTTAAGCTTTAATGTAAATTTCTAGGGTTTAGAAACTTCATTACCGTGCAAGGGTACAAGTGCTGTTTGGAATAGATCAAGAATAATGTTTCCCACCTTCCAAGAGTGCCAAAATCGGCTGGGTACAAGAGGAACCAAACAAGGTTTTAGCTAGATTTTCGTTTTGCCTTTAAGGCTAGAAAAAGATGGAGTTTCAAGAAGATTTTTACCTCAATAGAACAAGAAGAAGGAGGTGGTTCTAATGGTAGTCTTGAAGCTCCAAATGCTCCATACCCATGGAGATGAAAGTTGTCGTTTTCGAATTTTGGAAAGATGGAAGTGTAGCTCTTGATGAGAGGATTCCAATGGTGTAATTTTTACAATTTTTGGAGAAGGTTTGAGGGGGTTACAAGAGGAGAGAAGAGAGGTTTGTGGGGCTTTTCTTATTTCTCCATGGAAATCGCATGGAAGAATGAGGAAGAAGAGAGTAAGTGAGGGGGATGGTTCACGTGAGAGAAGGGAGAATAGGGATAGGAGAGAGAGAATGTGAGAGTGTGGGGTAAAGTAGTGTAGTTACTTTTTGGTTTTAATTATTTTGTTGTTTTGTAAATAAGAGAGTGAGTGTGTGAGAGAGTGTGAGAGAGAGGGGGGGGGGGGGGGAAGCCCATCGGCTAGTACAGCCCACACACACACAACTTTCACTTTTTATTTTAAAAGTGGACACATAAGTTTTGGTTATTTATGTTTCTACCCCACAACTTTCCGTTTTTGTCAGTTTTTACTAATCTCTCGTTTTATTGATTTTATTGGTCCTAAAGCTTCACTAATCTTTATTAATGATTATTTAGTTGACCAAAATTGTTACGAGTCTATTTGACCCGCTTAAAGACACGTTTTCCCGGTTACCTCGAAAAACGCGCTTTAAGGTTCGTTAGTGATTTTAATCCATTTTAAGGATCCGTTTTCTTCGGGATTTGTTCTCTCATGATTATTTATACTTAATTAAGCTTCTAAATTTCTTATTAGCCTAATTAATCACTATTTTTAATTACGGGGTATTTCAATCTACCCCCTTAAGAAACTTTGCCCTCAAAGTTGCTCAAGGTTAATAGTTTAAGTAATTCTACTCATTAGGCAACCAATTGCCTTAATGTGTCTTTCTACCACCTATGAGGTGTTTACTTCATTCCACATTGCAAGTGTACACTCTTCAAGCATCATACACAATTCACCACTTTCAATTCATACCATTCCACAATACAACATTGCAATTCACATTACACATACATCACACACTGTACATACACATCCATACACACAGATTACACATACATACACATGCGCTCCGCACTACATGTGCCATACAAACCTATTACAATACCTACACACTATGCAATGCTTACCCCGAAGCAATGCAAAAGCAAAAGGGCTCTACCCCCCTTAAAAGGGGTACGACCCGTACCCGTATTGCTAAATGCTAGACTCTCTAGTCTATGAACAGCTGTGGTTACTTAGCCTTCATGGCATCTTCCAACTCCCATGTCGCTTCTTCGACATCATGGTTAGACCATAGGACCTTCACCATTCGTATAGACTTATGGCGAGTGTCTATGGTCTTCCTATCAAGGATTCTCACTAGGGTTTCAACATATCGCATTGTCGGCTCAATGGATAATCTCTCGGGCTCTAAGACATGAGAAGGATCAGCAATATACTTCTTGAGTTGTGACACATGAAATACATCATGGACACGTCCCAAGTCCTCAGGTAGTGCCAACCTGTAGGCTACGGGTCCAACTCTTTCGGTAAGAGTGTACGGCCCTACAAACTTTGGGCTAAGCTTACCCTTCTGACCAAAACGGAATACGCCCTTCATAGGTGAAACTCGGAAGAACACTTGGTCGCCCACGGCGAACTCAAGGTCACGTCGTCTCACATCCGCATAGGATTTTTGTCTATCTTGGGCTGCCTTCATATTGGCTCGGATTTGTTGCACTTCCGCTTGGACTTGTTATAGGTACTCCGGTCCTATGATGACCGCTTCGCTTGACTCATCCCAACACAAGGGTGTACGGCAGGGTCTACCGTATAAAGCTTGGAAAGGCGACATCTTAATCGAGGCGTGGTAACTATTATTAAACGAGAACTCGATAAGATGAAGCTTATCTAACCAACTCCCCTGAAAGTCTAAGGCACATGCCCGAAGCATGTCCTCCAATGTCTGTATGGTCCTTTCTGTCTAACCGTCGGTCTGAGGATGGAAGGCGGTACTCAACTTCAATTCTGTACCCAGCGCTTCCCGTGTGGCTCTCTAGTATCTCGAAAGGTATCTGGTGTCGCGGTCAGATACTATGGTTTTTGGGACTCCGTGATGTCTGATAATCTCCTTGTCAAGTAGCTCAGCTAGCTTCACTACCTTCCAGGTGTCCTTCATCAGTATGAATCTGGCAACCTTGGTAAGACGATCGACTACAACCCAGATCATGTTGAGTCCTCCCCTAGCAGGTGGGAGTCCTACAACAAAATCCATGGAGATATCATGAAATTTCCACTCCGGAACTGGCATCGATTGTACCATTCTGCCTGGTCTACGATGTTCAAACTTTACTTTCTGGCATGTCAAGCATCTCAATACATATTCTGTCACATCTGACTTCATTCCAGACCACCAGAAGTACCTCTTCATGTCTTTGTACATCTTGGAGGCTCCCGGATGGACTGACAATGTGGAATAGTGTGACTCTCGCAGGATGCGATCCCTTAGCTCAGCATTGCTTCGGGGGACGCATAGCCTGCCATTCAGTCGGATCACACCATCTTCGTGTAGGTTGAAGTCATACTTCTTCTTCTCAAATGTACCATCTGTGATCTTCTGTCTGATTTCGGTCATGTAAGGGTCGCTCAACTGAGCGTCTCGGACCTCGTCAACCAAGCTAGAAGAAGCGAGTAGCGAATGGAGTGAGTGTGCTCGACGACTCAGGGCGTCGGCTACAACATTTGCCTTCCCTTCCTTATACTATAAGTCGATGTCGTAATTTGAAAGAAACTCCATCCATCTTCTTTGTCTCAAATTCAGTTCTTTTTGTGTAAACACATACTGTAAGCTCTTGTGGTCGGAGTAGATGGTGATGCTTACCCCATAGAGATAGTGTCGCCATATCTTCAAGGCGAAGACAATGGCTCCTAACTCTAAGTCGTGAGTTGGGTAATTCTCCTCATGCTTTTTCAGCTGGCGGGAGGCATAAGCTACAACCTTGCCATGCTGCATGAGCACGCATCCCATTCCTTTGCCTGATGCATCACAATATACCTCAAATCCCTCTGTGCCCTCCGGAAGAGTAAGGACGGGCGCTGAGGTCAATGAGTCTTTTAGTTTCTGAAATGATAACTCGCACTCGTCTGTCCATACAAACGGTGCATCTTTCTTCATCAATGTAGTCATGGGCTTAGCGACTTTTGAGAAGTCCTTTACAAATCTCCGGTAGTAACCGGCTAGACCAAGAAAGCTCCTAATGTCGGTAACAGTCTTGGGTCTAGGCCATGATCGTATAGCTTCTATCTTAGAAGGGTCAACTGAGATACCTGCGCTCGAGATGACATGATCAAGGAATGATACCTGATCTAGCCAGAACTCGCATTTGGAGAACTTCGCATATAGCTGGTTCTCGCGCAGTGTCTCAAGCACTTTCCTCAAATGAGATTCATGTTCCTCTGCTGATTTTGAGTATACAAGGATGTCGTCGATGAAGACAACAACAGAAGTGTCCAACTGTTCACTAAATAGTCGATTCATGAGGTCCATGAATTTTGCTGGTGCATTTGACAAACCGAATGGCATCACTGTGAATTCGTAGTGGCCATATCTGGTACGGAATGCCGTTTTCTCAATGTCTTGTTCCTTGATTGCAATTTGATGATACCCAGAACGGAGGTCAATCTTGGAGAAGACTGATGCTCCCTTCAGCTGATCAAATAGGTCGTCGATGCGTGGCAATGGGTATTTATTTTTTACTATGACCGCATTCAGCTCGCGGTAGTCAATACAAAGTCGGAGGCTACCGTCCTTCTTCTTCACGAAGAGAACCGGTGCTCCCCAGGGTGATACGCTCGGGTGTATAAACCCTTTGTCTAGAAGGTCTCGTAGTTGCTCTTTCAATTCGGTCATTTCAGCAGGTGCCATACGGTACGGTGCCCTAGCAATGGGACCGGTTACCTGGCAAAAGGTCACTTTCAAATTCCACTGCTCTCGGTGGTGGCATGCCGGGTAGCTCCTTAAGGAATACATCAGTAAATTCGGATACCATCGGTACATCATCACTGAACTCTGGATCTCTCTCCAGGTCTTGCACATAACACAGATATACTTCTTGGCCCTTTCTGAGCTCCAGGTACATAGCCATGGCAGATATGAGTGTGGTCGAAGGCTCTCTCGGTCTCTGGCGGTAAGATACAGTAACCCCAGAAGGACTCTTGAGCAGCAATCGATGCTCGGCGCAGAGGATCCTACCCTTGTGCCGCTCCAACCAATTCTATTCCAATAATTAAGTTGAATCCCAATCCATTAAACTCGATGAAGGAAATGGGAAACGCTTCGTTTTTTATTTCAGTGGTGGCTGATTGATAATATTTGGTGCACTTTACTCGCTCCCTTGATGGAAGAGTAACCACAAAATTCGGTAGCTCATCCGCATCTAGCTTCAACCTCTTCACGAAAGATGGTGATACGAAAGTGTGAGAGGCGCCGGAGTCGAATAACACATTGGCATCAATGCCGTTCACTGGGAAGGTTCCTGTTAAGATGGTGCCGCTTCTGCCGGCTTGTGCTTCGGTGAGGATACTCAGGTTACCTTCGGTACTGAGTCCATAACCTATTGGATTCACAATTGGATAAGTATTGATGGTGGACACAAGTGGAATTTAAATCAACACTGCTCTTTATTGATAAACCAACCATCATACATATTATGTCTCTAATACACGTAACTAATAGATTACATGATACTATCAATTTTAATACTTCCTAAAGGTAAGGTTCAGGCGTCCTGGTTTCATGTGTGTGGCATTGATTATTGCCGGTGGTGCCGTATTCAACTTGATCTTGTTGATCCCGTGATACAGCATCCTAGAGTTTCCACCCATGATTAGGACATCTCCTGATCTCAGTACCAGTTTCTGTGCGAGGTCCACACGCTTCTGCTTGATATACATAAATACGGTGTCATCACCAATGGACCAAGACACTACGGGCACTTCTTGTGCAAGAGATTCCGCTGTCTCGTCCTTGTCTTGGTGTAACCCAAGTCGTCCTTCTTTCTCATAGAAGTTGACGATACAAAGGTCCGCTTCAAGTGCGGGGATCGGTTCATGTTCACATTGTTGTGCAAGTTCTACTGCTTGTGTGACGAGTGTCTGAAACTCTGGAGGTATTGTCGGTGGCGTTGCTCCATCTTGTGTTCGTGTCTCCTGGTATGTCTTGGTATAAGGATTCCAGTCCTTTCCCAAGCACATCATTTTCAACTTCATCTTCGCTCCACCGGGAAATTCGGGTGTATAAAATCCACCTTGACCCATTCCTAGCTCGCTGCATCGTCGGATGATTGAGATTTGCGCTTTGGGTGTCAGGTATCCCCTTAATAAGATCATACCTGGTCGGATGACCTAACACTGTTCATTGGTGTAGTAGTGGTCGGTGATGTCGATCTCTTCTTGGTTCAGATTTACTGGTATCGGATAACAGATACTAAAGCTTCTTATGGTTATAAATTTCATCTACAGTGAGTACTAGTTTCAACTACTTCATTTCATGCTCAATACACACTTCAATTCATCTACTCATGCATTCACTCATACAGTTACTCTAATACTTAGACATGCTTCTTCAAGGATTAAAGGTTCAAATTGTTACCTGGGCCGGACTTAGAACCGGACCCGTCACGGTCTATGACATGAAGGACAGGCTGCCTCTGAGGTGCACCCCTCTGAGGTCCCCGGGATCCCTGTCCCTGTGGTGCCTGCTGGGTCGGTGCATCACCAGATGCAACCTCCTTGCCTTCCCTCTGCTTGTAGCTATGGAAGTTCCCTTTCGGTTTAGCATTCTCTGGGCATCTATTGGCTGTATGTCCCGGTTTCTGGCAGTTGTAGCATTTGATTTCTCTCCCATAGCAGTCTTTGCCAGGATGGTCCTGGTTGCATTTCCTGCACACATAGGTGCGGCCGTCGGAGAAGGTTTTGGTGAAACCAGAGCCAGAACCTAAGGTTTAGAGGGTTAGCACATGTGTGCGTGGATATACTAGAGGTAATACTTGTACGAATTCGAATTAGAAATAGAAGTTTACCCTTAGGTGGGTGTGATCTCAGTGGCTTAGCTGCCACCGGTGCAGAAGAACCTAGTTGAAGAAGCTCAACTGGTTTGCCCTGCTCAGCATGGGCACTGCTCTCACTTGGGAATTTCTTCTAGGATTGCTGAAAGAAATTTCCCTTCTTCTTTTTCCAGCTTTTACCCTGGTTCTGCTCCTCGCCATTAGTGTTCTTGTTATTGGCTTTGCGCTTCAGCGCGGTTTCTTCATCCCGTAATTGGCAAGTGATCTCAACGGGAGAAGCCGCGTGATAACACTCCTGAAGTTTCAGGTATTAGCCGGGACTCTTATTTAAGAAAGGATAAAGAAGAGATTCAAGGAGTTCAAGGAATTTAAGGAATTGAAATGGTACTAAGGGTTAACCGATATTTACCTGGAGGGAGGTAAATCGAGTGTAGCCCATACCGTAGCGCAGGCGATGGCTCAGACCGCCATAGAAGCGATCGACCAACACCTGGCCGGTGTACCCAAGGTCGGGTAGAAGACGGAGAATAGAAGTGAAGGTTCTGTAGTACTCATCCACAGACATCTTGTCTGTCTTCTTCAAGGCATCCAGCTCTAGCCTTTTCTTGGTCTTTACATGTTCCGGATAGTACTTGGATCGGAGGAGAGATGCGAAGGACTCCCAACTGAATGTGGGGTCGTTGACATGCTCATGTTTGATTAGTTTCCACCAGTCCATGGCTGCATCTTTTAAGTAGTAGGCTGCTACTCTAACTCGAACTCTAGCAGGAGCTTCGAGGGTTTCAAAGGCTGTCTCCATCTCGGAGATGTAGGCCTCTAGCTTAGCCGGATCACTCTCGCCCCTAAAGCAAGGAGGGCGGAGTTCCGCTACAGCTTTTACCCAGTTAGCTTCTCTGGGTGGAGGGGGAGGGATTGGCCCCGCTTGAGTTTGTTGGTTTTGTTGAGTTTGTTGCATAGCTTGGATTACTTGGGGTAGCATCTGCGCTACCGTGGCAGCGACGATTTCAGCTATCGTCTGTGTGCCGGGTCCGTCATTGCCCCCTCCTCTAGGGCGACCTGGACCTCTTCCTGACATCCGAATATTTAACAGTTATATTAGGCTCCGCAAGATACGACTCAAAGGTCTTGGAATTGAAACAAGGTATCGTTCCTAAGAACGTCAAGGGTATCCGTTGTTAACAACGGTAGTTCCTAGTTAGGTTCCTAAGTATCCGTCTTAAGACGGTTAAAATCCTAACTCGGTAATCTCTATGCTCGGTAACGATGGGCATCAGAGCGTAACTACACTCTGATACCACTTTTTGTAACACCCCAACCGCTAATCCTATGCTTACTGTCCAATCATCCCATAATCCAGAGTTACTTGCAGCGGAAATACTACTTACTACGGCGGGTGATACAACGCCGCTAACCGCCCATACGGCTAGCTAGGCTCATTCTACTTACAGTCACGGTCTGATGAACATAATATACCGAGCTACTATATTCCTTACCAAAATACCACGTACCGAATACTTACATCAATGGATCACCGAGTATTTAAGCGTATTCAATTACATCCAAATTCAACTTCCCAAAAGAATGGGTTTCTAAGGCTACTCATCTATACCCCAATCCAATACTTCCACTATCCAAAAAGGTGTACCCCATGGTACACCGGCTAACAAAAACTTACAGCCGTGTACTACTTAGTACACCAATCATCAATTCATTGTTTACGATCAAAAGAAATCAAAAGAAACGAGCCCTAACACTTCACGGCCTTCATCCTTCTCTTGTACCTGCGTGTAGTAAAAAATGGTGCCCCAAGGGGCTCAGCAAACGCTGCGTATAAACTCCGCATATACCGCGTGCTAGCTAGGGCACGCCGACTATTTGACGTCCACTAAACATGCGGTTCATTAATTTCATACATACATGCTTTACATACAACATTCATGCATATACAATACGTTATACAATTCAAGGCATCCATACAATAATACACACAATGCTTACCTTCGCCACGTTAGCCAAATTACGCATCCGGGTTAATCGGAATGTTGTTTACTCTTTTACTCATTCACTTACTTTCTCTTACTTGCACTTACTTACTTTCATTTACTTTACTTACTCATTCTTACTTACTTGCTTATACTCAAGTTAAGTCGGTATGACCTCTGGCCCTGGGGACTACTCCGTCCCACCTCCGGGATTTACTCGACTCACCAATCCGGGATGCTACCCACTTAAGGGATTTGGGCCGCGGACCAGTTTAAGAGTCAGGAATCGGATCCAACCTCTTGTGCCTCCTCATCCTCACGCGTGGCCGAAAACTATATCGGACTTCTACTCATTCCAATTTAATTACCAATTTAAGTTAGATTGGTTGGCTTGTTAGGAATAAGTTAGAAGTCCAAGCACAATCACAATCGGTCACAGTACAATACAACATACATACATGCATTCATATTCATCCATACATTTCATGAATTATACAAACTAAGATTTAAGAAAATATTCACAACATGCAGCACTACATATTCACAAGTATGCATAGTAACTCCGATTCGTGCATTTATCTTATTTGGTGATCAATTAGCACACAACACACAAATCAGAGTAACCAAGATAGCATACGGGGCATGAGGAATTCATACCGTTCACCGTCGTACGTGTTTCCAAACGTTCCTCCGATGTCACAAATCAAATCCTATGATATACATACAATTGAATGATTAATCTAACTACCGTTAACTTAATTCGATTACTCTTACGTTTCCTAACTCATACTTACTAGTCTTTACATTCCTTACACTTGTATTTCATTTACTTACCTTTCATTACTCATCCATGGTTTACTTACATATATACATACATATGTATAGGTGGGTATACATATATATACTAGTTATAAGCTTACAGTTTTTTTTTGTAAGTAATGGGTCGTCCGACCCAGCGTCCGACCCAAGCCCTGGGTCGGACCATTCCAGTAGAGTCCCTTTCTCTGAAAATTCCCGTCCGACCCAGCACTATTTCCGTCCGACCCATACCCTCTGGGTCCGACCGTTCCAGAAGGTTTCGGTCCCGTGTCCAAGCTCCGTCCGACCCACTGTCCGACCCATGCTCTGGGTCGGACGAAGTCAGTAACTTCGACCACGGAAAATTTGCCTGTCCGATCCACGGTCCTGGGTCGGACCATTCCAGAAAGATTGATTTTCGTTTCTTAAGCCCCGTCCGACCCACCGTCCGATCCAGACTCTGGGTCGGACGGTAGCAGAACCTTGCTACAGCCCTTATTTTCTTTTCCCAATTCCACCCATTGCTTCCCCAATCTTCCTACATACATCCTAACATGTTTTAGTACAATTTAAACACCCTAAATCATGCTAATTCATTTCCTAATTCATAACACCATTCTATACTAACTTATACACACAATTCTCTAAGTTTCTACTCAACACTTACACAGTTTTCTTCCCTTACCATACTATGCTACAGATTTTGACATTTACACTCCTCTTCTACGTCTCCCTCTTCTATTGACATTTCTAGAACTTCTAATGCCTTACAACTACATTAACTACCTCTCCCAACTTGCCCTCTAACTATCTCACTCAAAATCTGTTACAAACCACATTATCCACCTAGTTTCTCATTCACTAAGTGTTCTAATCCTAGGTAAATTTTGCCATAGTCTCCCCTATAATTTTATGCTCTCACCACATTGGTTACACTCACATTAATGATCCACACCACTTGTTTATAGTCAATACAAATATACTCAATTCTCATACACAAATACTACACTCACAACATTAAATTCCTGCACTCAAACATTAATTCCCAACTCTGTTTTAACAAGTTTTAAGATGTCTTTTAAAGGTTTAAAAGCTTGTTTCCTCCTACACATTTCACTACCACTATACTAACATTTTACAATACATATTTTCATTTCTAAAAATCTGTTACATAACCATTTACAAAGCTATACAAAGATGAGCTTAATTACCTTGTTTTCTTCTTCTAGATTTTCTTTCTCCTTCTCTCTTGCTTCTTCCTTCTTCCTTCTCTCTCTACTGGTTATGGTAGTTCAACAAGTCTAACATTATAACCCATACACACACACCATTTCAATACTAAAACTAACCCTAAACATTGTTTAAGCTTTAATGTAAATTTCTAGGGTTTAGAAACTTCATTACCTTGCAAGGGTACAAGTGCTGTTTGGAATAGCTCAAGAATAATGTTTCCCACCTTCCAAGAGTGCCAAAATCGGCTGGGTACAAGAGGAACCAAACAAGGTTTTAGCTAGATTTTCGTTTTGCCTTTAAGGCTAGAAAAAGATGGAGTTTCAAGAAGATTTTTACCTCAATAGAACAAGGAGAAGGACGTGGTTCTAATGGTAGTCTTGAAGCTCCAAATGCTTCATACCCATGGAGATGAAAGTTGTCGTTTTCAAATTTTGGAAAGATGGAAGTGTAGCTCTTGATGAGAGGATTCCAATGGTGTAATTTTTACAATTTTTGGAGAAGGTTTGAGGGGGTTACAAGAGGAGAGAAGAGAGGTTTGTGGGGGTTTTCTTATTTCTCCATGGAAATTGCATGGAAGAAGGAGGAAAAAGAGAGTAAGTGAGGGGGATGGTTCACGTGAGAGAAGGGAGATCAGGGATAGGAGAGAGAGAATGTGAGAGTGTGGGGTAAAGTAGTGTAGTTACTTTTTAGTTTTAATTATTTTGTTGTTTTGTAAATAAGAGAGTGAGTGCGTGAGAGAGTGTGAGGGAGGGGGGGGGGGGAGCCCATCGGCTAGTACAGCCCACACACACACAACTTTCACTTTTTATATTAAAAGTGGACACATAAGTTTTGGTTATTTATGTTTCTACCCCACAACTTCCCATTTTTGACAGTTTTTACTAATCTCTCGTTTTATTGATTTTATTGGTCCTAAAGCTTCACTAATCTTTATTAATGATTATTTAGTTGACCAAAATTGTTACGAGTCTATTTGACCCGCTTAAAGACACGTTTTCCCTGTTACCTCGAAAAACACGCTTTAAGGTTCGTTAGTGATTTTAATCCATTTTAAGGATCCGTTTTCTTCGGGATTTGTTCCCTCATGATTATTTATACTTAATTAAGCTTTTAAATTACTTATTAGCCTAATTAATCACTATTTTTAATTACGGGGTATTTCAGTAGCGGTACGAGGGCGTACCTTAGCTCTTTTAAGGAGGATATACTGGCATACTCTTCCTTCGTCT
This sequence comes from Limonium bicolor, assembly GCA_023374045.1. Lineage (NCBI taxonomy): Eukaryota > Viridiplantae > Streptophyta > Magnoliopsida > Caryophyllales > Plumbaginaceae > Limonium > Limonium bicolor. The sequence continues at coordinate 302,380,692 of CM041780.1, forward strand.
CCTCATACAGATTATGCCATGTTGCTTTATTAGCAGAACGAGAGGTGTTTGTATGGGCTTGGTTTTTACATTATGACACAGTACGGGACTGTTGATTTTCATCATGCTATGTCTTGGTATATCTGGGTTCGTTTTGATTTTGAGTAATCTCGAGTGGAATGTTGTTATGTAAATGGATGGAAATAAAGGATTGGATTGGTATGGAATTTCATTGGAATTATTATTGTCTCAGCACACCCGAAGCGGTGTGAGTGCCTATTAGTTGATTGTTAAACTTCGAGGCGAAGTTTCTTTTAAGGGGGATATACTGAAATACACCTAAACTAATTTAAATTAATTTAGGGGATTTCTTTTATTAATTATTAAATTATTATATGGAATTGTGAAATTTATTTAGGGGTTTTCTCCTATTTAACCCTAATTATTATATATTATCATATAGTATTATGAATTTAATAATAAGATTTATAAGTCAATAAATCTTGGAAAAATTTCTAAACACTCCAACTATATTATAAAGTTTTTAGGAAGTGTTGGAACATTGTTTTGAAACATAGAAGTCAATATAAAATTCTAGAAACCCTAAAGCCTTTTAAGCCTAGCTAGGGTTGACTTTTTGAGAATGGTCAAACCAGCCCATGAAACCTATACCAATAAATAGGTTATGGAAAACCATGAAGATCGATAAAAAGAACGTCAAAAACGGATCATCCTAGCCAAACTTATGATCAAATGAAGTTTAGAGCCAAAATTTTGAAAAGAAGCTGACGTGGCATGGTCTGCTGAGTCAGCGCGCGCCTCGGGATTCGCGCCCCAGCACTTCGACAAATTTTATCTCCTATAATCTCGGTAACAGAAACCGGTTTTGCCCTATCTTGTGACCTTCATAACTTTCTCATCTTAGGGAATTTTTTAATGTCGTCTTCTTTGTTGCCTTCTCCTATATTTCCTCTAAACAACCATAACTCACACTAACCCTAACTCATCCTAAATCAACCAGAAAATTGAATCAAAGTAGCCACCCTGCAAAACCGTAACTGCAGTTTCCAGTTTTTCTTTCGAATCAGGTAACTTCGTCTAGCCATAACTTCTTCGTTTCTTGGCCAAATTTCATGTTCTTTAGCTCGTTTTGAAGACTCTAATCCCTCTAAAACCTTCATGTTGATGGCCTAAGCCAATTCTCAACCGGTTGGAAGAACAAGGTGTCTAAAGTTTCGGTTTCGCCACCACATAAAATCATAGTTTTCTTTCCAGAAAACGCAAGGTAAACTCACAACTTCTAGCTTCGATTTCTTTCTGTGTGTTGCTAGTTAGGATTAGTTCTTGTTATCAGTATGTAGAGGTAAGTTTACTCTTCCGATTAAGCCCTTACACATAGCCTAACTCGATCCGTGCTGCAAGTTATAGATCCTCAAAGTCGGCCTCGTGAGCTGCTCGAAAGTTCGAACTTTTCCAGATTTTCGAATTCGAATTCACTCAATTCGCACAACTCCGGTAAGTTTCCGATCAATTTCTCCGTTTTTGTCAAACCTTGTCGTGTTTCCGACCTAACCCAACCACCGATTAAGTTTATTATGCTTTGTATGTGTAGAATTTTGCAAGATTGAATTCGAATAACTTAGAACCCTAGTCGAATGGAACCCAAAATCTATTTTTCGGGATACTGCATTATAATTGGGGAAATCGGTGTCATTAGAACCGGAATTCGATTTCGAAACCATAGGAACAAGAATCACTCAATTTCGTTCTGTAGATTGTGAGAAAATCGTGATTTAGTACTCGGTTTGGTTCTGGAATCGCTGATGAACTCGGGAGTTTAGGGCCGTCCGATCCTAGTTATAAGATTTGGACGGCCGAGATTAAAACGTTTCAGATTAGGTTTTTATAAATTTCAGTAAATAACCCTAACTTGTTGAATTAATTTAAATACCTTCCCGAATGTGTTTGGACTTGAAATTTTAACCATAGATTCCTTATTAAATATATTTTATTTTGATGTAAATTATTATGGTTTTGGAGTTTTTAAACATAAGTTATGATTTTTGCAAGTTACGGGTTTTCTGGAATTATATGGCTAATTTAAAAAGATATTTTTATGAAATAAAAATTTTATAATATGTCTAAAATGTTATAGTTACTGTATATTAAATTTGAGAATTTTTGGGCAATGGTAAATGGTTTTAAAAATTGTGTTTATGAGTTTTTCATAGGAATAACTTATAATATATGGGTTTTAGTGTAACCAAAAATTAAAGTATGGTTTGTTAATAAGCTTTTTAAGCTGGGAAAAATATGGGAAACTAAATTAAAATTTTATAACATTAAGTTTATAAATGTTTTGGTATAAGCTTTTAAGAGAAGTGAAATTATTTACTTATTTAAGTAGGAACTTATGTAAATCAAGGAACTAAATTAATCTACATGTATATTAATTATATAATATGGTAGTTAATATACTTAATTGAAACTAAGGAAAAATACTTTATTTTATAAACCATATTTTGGATGTAGATATGTGTAAAAGTTAATATAAATAATTAAATGCGATTAAACTACATAAAGAATGTCTTGAATAAATCCTAGTATACATATGCGATAAATAAAAGAAGTAAAATACCTTATAGCAAATAGAATATGAAGGAATTAATAAGTTAAACTAAACATATACATAATACTAATAAAAGAATATTATATGGGGTGGTATTAATTTACGGTTATGAAATTGAGTTTGAGTTACCTTGGAATTTCTAGGAATTATATAAATCCTATTTAAATACATGTATAGTATTATTTGTCAATGACTAGAATGTAATTCTAAAATTTGGGTTAGGTAATTAATAAGTTGGGACTTAGGAATATTTGTAATTAGATTTTACACAAATAGAACTTATTATATAAATAAATAAATGTAATTCCTTTACATCTAAATGTTCATAATATATAAACAATAATAGAATAAATAAAATACTTTTACATCTAAATGTGAGGTGGGTTAGTAAGTCTAGATTTAATCATTTCTTAACATTTATGGTGTTGAAATATAACTTAATGTTTTAAGATAAAATCATTAAAAGGATTATGATATAAAACTATATTAAACTATGATTTGGAAATTCATCTAAATAATAATCCTTAAGTTTCTTGGCATTAGATAAGCCATATGAAATACATTTATAACATTTATTACCAATACTTAGGATGTTAGTCTACAATTAAGTGAGGTATTTAGTAGTTAGAATTTATAGAAGGTTAATAAATAGGAATTTGATACTTAAAACCTTTGAACCTTTTATTAGATAAAACTAAGTTACATAAGATATTATATTGATATACTTTACGGTAATGGGAAATAGTGATAGGTTATTTGAATATTAAATATGAGAATTTTCATAATAGATTATCTTATTAAATAATTAACAATTTCACTTACGGACCAGAATTTAATTCTTTGATAAATTCTACTCTATGTAGATATATTGTCCATCCTTGTAACACCCCTACCGCTAATACCATCATTACTGTACAGTTACTTACCTTCGCAGCGGATACTCCTTACACAACGGCGGGTGTACAATGCCGTTAGTCACCCACGTGACTAACAAGGCGAGTCACAATACTACATACTTTCGGTCTGATGAATGTGAACATACCGAGTACTCTACACAATACAATACTTCCCATTGCATACTCATCCACGATCCAATTACAACTCCAATACTTTACTATACCGAGTATACTACAATCCTCAAAATTACCGATACAGTCTAAACATCCAAATTCTTACTACGCTAACACATACAATTCTCTTTACTCAACTACCCATGCTTATGTAGCAGTCCCCGTCCTACTCTCTCGAACGGTGAACAGCTTCGGTACCTGCACACTAAAAAAAAAGTCCCCCGAGGGGGTCAGCTTACGCTGCATATGAAATCCGCATATACCGCGTGCTAACCGCGGTACGCCGACTACTTTGGGTCGGATATACATGGAGTTCATTTTACATGCATACATACATACTCATACTACAACAATACAATCAAGGATACCTACATAAATGTACAAGTTCAATACTTACTAAGGGAGACAATTCAATAGTCAACCATTCGTCTTTATTATACATTCATTACTCTACGTACTGTGTTCGATATTCGTTACTCTACTCATACTCGCTCCTTACTCTTGCATACTCATCGCTCCATGTTCAACACCTTACTCGTACACGATCCTTACTCTGTACTCGTTACTACACTGGTGCATACTCTCCACTCAATTCTCTACACTTACTCTTACATACTCGATACTCCATACTTACTCATACATACTCAATACTCAATACCTACTCATACATACTCAATACTCGGTACTCCTTACATACTCTTACTTGCTTCTTACTCGATACTCATTACCTTACTCATACATACGCAATACTCATTACTTGGGCCTCTGGGCGGAGTCATACTCAAGACTCGCCACCGGACCTACAATACGAGGGCTATACGCTTAGCTCCTCAAATACTCAAATGTCCGTTCTACCGGACTACACGAATTCCCAACACTCTTCTCTCAGAGCACAATACAACCTCATGGGTTAACCTAGAAGTATCTCTCTCGATAACCTCTGTTAGCTTAGGGAATTACCACCGTCTAGTATCCTCAGATTTAAGGGTTTCCCCAACATATCGAATACTCTCTCGTTTGGGGCATACTTACATCAGTCGGGTCCTCTCATAATGGGTCGACTAACTACTAAGGGATTTGGAGATCCCTCATCATTCTTTACTACTCTCATGGTTCATGTTTTGCACCAAGATTAGTTCCTCTAATATAGGTTACTTATATACTTCCACTACTGTCCGTTTGTGGATTACTCATTTCGTTTCTCCTACCATTATCGGGAGTTTATTACTCCCGTACACTCTCTCACATTCTGGTGAGTTCATTGATTTACGTTATCGTTTATTGTTTCGTTGGTTTAGTGCGTTGCTACGGTTCCATTGGTTCACACATGACTCTTACCACGAGTCTATACACAATAAGACTCATCTATGAGTCGGTCTACGCACTAAGTGAGGCCACTCAATCATTCACGAAAGGTTAGCTCAATCAACATACAACAAGACATGCAACGAAAGACAATAAACCGTTTTCATGCTTTAGTCTTGATTAGCCGGCATACAGCACACAAATCAACGTAACTCGGTTAGCATACGGGGCATGAGGAAATCATACCTTTCACCGGAGTTAGCTCTACCGTGTGTTCCCTCGTTCCTTGGTTCACACTTGTCCCACTGATAATGTTCCAATCATTATTATTAATACAATACTCTTACGGTACACAAATAATTACTATTCCCGTACTTACCCCGTTATCCCGGTATTCTTAATGTTCTCATACTCTCAACCTAATTAATTACTTTTTATACTTGTTTTCCTACTCCCATACTTACTTCCTTACCATTGTTGTAACACCCCATCCAACAACCAATCACATAATAACAATCTGCAGCGGAAACTCAACTCATCACATTACTTATTCCAATGGTGTTACACGCCGTTAACCACCCACGTGGCTAACAAGGCTAATACATGTACATTTGTATCGGTCTGATGAACTAGATTCCCGAGCAACTACACAATACAAGACTCATTCCATCTTCAACATTTATTATATACATACACTCCCACTTTACCGAGTATTTACAAACTAATGCCGATAACAATTTCGGTCTACTTACTACGCCTACAATGCTTACGCCAATTAAAATGGCTACCCATGTATAACATCTGCCCCCGTCCTACTCTCGAACGGCTTCCAGCTCTCCGTACCTGAAACAGAAAAGAAGAGAAAGGGTGGCCCCCAGGGGCTCAGCACCTTTGCTGTATGGTAATCCCCCGCAGCCCGCATGCTACCGGGCCACGCACAACTAATTGTCGTCTTAGCATGCAGTTGATTATATTTAAATCAATGCATACAAGCCATAACATACAACACATCATTTCGCCTCAATGGGCTCAACCTATAACCAAAACATCCACACTTAACCAACCATCCAATGATCCTTAAACCCTAGAGTGGCTCTCCTCTAAACGGAGCTACTTCCTTACGAACGACGTGTACCCATCAATCGGGTTAACCTTAAACGCCTCTTGTCACAAACTGGGATTCATTTCCATGATCCACACATTCCATAACATACAACATATCTCATTCCTTATATGACAACATAACAACCTTTCTGGTTTCTACATACACATGATAACCTCACCATCATTCTAAACTCCAATATGTATATATATTACCTTAGCATAGCAAGGAGTTTGCCATAGCACCATACATTACATAACATCAAAATCGGTTCTCAAAGGGCCTTCCATCATAGTTAGTCCATACCATGAGCATAGAGATTGTTGCCAAACTCATACCAAGCTCGTTAATTACCTCATCACACATCCTGTTATTTGAACGGTTGACTTAAACCCAAGTGTGTCGGATATAGTGATCCCAAGCACACCAACAACACAGTATGCCCCTATGGCCCGACGTGAGTCAGTAAACTAGCTTTGGATAAGCTAAGGGAAGGTTGAAACCAAATTGGAATACCACCTAAACATACACCAAGGGAGCCGAACTGGACATGATAACGACCCCCATCCATCACACGCGTGGCCGGAACAACCGGACTCCTCACCCCCCATTAGCCCATAGTCTCTTATAAATAAGTAGTTAGAGATCCATTATGGAGCCTACCACAACCACACACCATACGTATCATAACCGAGTTAAGCACACAAGGGAGAGAGAGTCATACATTCACATACAAACATCACGCACAAACATCACATAACCAACTCGCGCATAGCCGTGGTTAGAACGTTCCTTAAGTCGGAAACGTTGTTACCGGATACCGTTCTCCTACGTTTACCTAATAGAGGTTAACTAGCCCTTCAAGCGCATTCGAGGTTACCGGTATCGGCACGTAAACATACAATAACAATAACGACTGTAAACTCGTTTCATGATTTATCTCATAACGTGGCAACATACAGTAAAAACACGTTGGCATACAAGCCGGTGTAATCCGGTAGGACACAGGTTGCAAGAAAACCATACCTGTCCACCGGAGTCCACTTTACCACGTCCACTTATGTTCCTCGAGCAATTCTCGAACAACTGTTGACATGACATGTTCTTTTATTACATTGGGGTAACATGTTTGTTTTAAAGTCTAATGCTTATAACTTTCCCCGTTAACCTTGGTTAAATAACTTTACATTTCTTTAACACGTTTTACTCTCGCATCTTAATACAACCTTTAGCCCACTTTATTGTCATTAAAACTCACTTAACATGTCCTTAACATCCTTATAACATTATTACCTACCAATCCCCATCATCACATATAATTTCATAACCTTAAACCATGTTTTTGGTCCGACCGACCCACCGTCCGACCCACATCTGGGTCGGTCCATTACAGACCCCTTTTACTTCCTTATAATCATGCCCGTCCGACCCACGTCCGACCCACCATTCTGGGTCGGTCCATGTGCGAACATTTTCCCTCCTTTGTAACTTGACCGACCGACCCTTGTCCGACCCACCCTTTTGGGTCGGACCATTACCGAACACTTTCCAAACATCTAACAGAGGCTCGACCGACCCAAAAACTGGGTCGGCCCCTGGGTCGGTCGCCTTCTAATCTTACCCAAACTTTGTCAAATCTTCACCAAACTTCTCCTAAGGCCTCTTAATGTGTTCTAACACATCATTTGGCACTTCAAACACACCCTTAAGATATTCTTAAGCACTCACAAAACTATGTTTCCTAATTCCTTAAACCTTTACTTATATCTCCACAAAATTCCTAACACTTACAATGTTTTCTCCTTATGATTTCTAGGTGGCATTTCACCTATAATGACCACAATACCAAGGTGTTTCCTCTACACCTTATCATCACCTCTCAACTTCTTTTCTTACTAACTAAATCTCCTTTTCACAACTTCTTAAAACTCCTTACTCAAAACCTTACCTAAACATCATTTATTCTTTGAACACCAACATTACCTAAACCTTAAACAAACTCCTCCAAGACTTAATACATTCTCAAAACACACATTGAATTCCTAGAGCTTCCAATATAATACCTAAACCCTTGCATCACTCTTAAACACCTTAACACATGTTTTCTTCTCTAGTAAACATTCATTCACCTTTAACCCTTCCTAGTTCACCAAGACTCACTTACAACACTTAGAACTTCTTACACATCTTCCTAAATTTGGCCATAGCTTCTCTAGCATATACCCACATCCAAACACTTAGGTTTTTACCTTAATTCATTCAAAACACCTAAAATCCATCAAACACATTTTACACCAACTTCCCACATTAACACTACACAATATAGTGCATAACTTAAATTGCTTGGCACTTAGGCCCTTAAATGCATGGCTCTTAGGCCCTTAAATTGCATAAACCTTAAACACTGAATTTCCCACATAATAATGCCTTTGACCTGCAAATACACCCAACAATACATATTCCTTTAATAAACTCCTTGAGAGCATTTTACTAGCTCATTTACCATTTGCTCTTTAGGTAGTTTTAACAAGCATTATAAGCTTATTTCTCCTAAGGCATTAAACCACATTGAGATAGCTTGTTTACCTCTTTTCCTCACAAATTTCTTTCTTGTTTCCTTGTAGACCGGTAAGGCATTTCCTTCCTTGTCAACAACTAAACAATATACCAACATTGTAATGAGTATATAAGCTTTAAGCTTCATCTCATTGTAAACCCTAGTTACATATATTGTTTTAACACATCAAGGTAATTGTTTTACCTTTGAATGGAAAGAGAGCTTGAATGAGTATCAAGAGAGGACTCCTCCTAGCCCTTGGAAGATTCGAATGAAGCTAAAACAAGCAAGATAAATACACCATTGTGAGGTGAATTTTCGGACAACATGAAAACATGGAGGAAACATGGATTTTCTTTGAGGTTCCTTACCTTGAAGCAAAGGAGAGCATGAATATGTGAAAAGGTGAGCTCAAGCTCCTCCCATGGTGGTTTCTGTTGGCACCGAAATGGAGGTTTTGAAGTTTTGAAGAGACAAGATTGTAGAGCTTGGCTTAACTAAGAGAATGGTGGTGTTTGTTTTTGATTTGAACAAGTGAGCAAGATTTCACATGTGTTCAAAGATGGAACTTCCATGGTGGTAGTAGCATTACCGAGAGAGAACAAGAAGGAAAGAGGAAGAAGGAGAATGGGACCGTGTGAAATGAGAAGAGAAGGAAGAATGAAGATAGATTTGCTTTTTAGAAGATATTTGTAACTTATAAAGCAAATAGTACTTATCTTAGTCATCTTTATTTCTTTAACAGTTAACAGTGAGTGGTGAGTCACCACATGATAAAACCGGCCCCCATAGTTAGAAGGGTGTTTTGGTCTTTGTTGACCACTTAATCACTTATAACATTATGTTACAAACTAGTTATAGAAATCACATTCACCAATAACAAGGCACATGAAGTGAAATTTTTGATTTCCCATTGATATAGCCACCCAAATGTGATACTATATAGTACACATGTTAATTAAAGAGTAATGATGGACATTTAGCCATCAAAACTCATTTACAAGACAATTTTTCAAAAAAACGTGCTTTAAGACTTCTTAAAGCACATTTTGTGTTTTAACTTGTTTCAAGCTTGGTTTTTCTTGGTAATTGATTTAATATGTCATTAACAAATAATTAAGGCATAGGTATGACCATTAGGCCTTATACACATTTATCCCAAGCTTGAGCACATTTTTGCTCTTATTGACCTTAAGGTATTTATTTGTGTTTTGTTTGGTTTCATTGTCTACCAAAGTTTCCTAAGGACTTAATTAGCCTTATTAAATCATAATTGAATATTATTAAGTCTTGGTAGGCTCTTTGGTCCTAACCAAGTTCACTCATAGCCTAGAGCATGTTTTTTGCTCAAACTGTGTCTTAGTGCTTTATTGCACTTTACTATGGTTTAAATGGTTCATTCATGTTTCTAAGGCACTTTTTAGCCTTTAAATACCATAGTTAAACATTTACACAAACATACCAAGGTTTGGGGTATTTCAATCTACCCCCCTAAAAGAACTTCGTCCACGAAGTTTACATTTCCCTGCATCATTGGACTAGATACGGAATTACTTATAGCCACAAAACTTCCATTACCAACCATCCTTTACATCCACCTCGGACTCAATGGTCCGGGCAACATATCCACATCATTTGGACACATAGGTCCCCATAACATAACAGTCTTTAGACACTAGGTCTATGTAACACCACACATTTAGACTCTAGGCCTTGATAGTATACACTTTAAGAAATCCAAGTCAAACACAACATTCATTACACATACCACACAACATGTCAGAGCATGTATAGCAATCAAAATATCCTTGATATACACTATGATCCCGCAGAACCCGGTCGCGATGGACGCCTTCCGTTCCCCGTGCCTTTGGGAAATTAAAACAATCACTTAAATTTAAAATTTCCTTGTGAGGTTAAGTATAAGAAGATCTTTTATTCAATATATTAATCGATTGTTTGAAAATACCAATTGAAAATCCTTTTGAAAAACACCATACAACTCCAAGTCCAATTTATGCTCCTTGTATTTTTCTTAACATGGTTGTTTGTGACCACTTATAGGGAGCTTCAATCATCCACATTGATGTGAATCAGCATCGGTGTTGAACTATCTTTCCACCCCAATTTGTGTTCGGCTTCCCTTGATCTCATGATAATCAAGTTTTCACCTCCCACTTCATTTTCAACCAACAATTAATTCAAGCATGCCCCATTTTCTATCTTTAAATCCTTCTAGTCATAATCATTACATCTCCAAGGGATAGAACTCCGTCTATCAATCATCACCCAAATCCAACTTAATTCGAGTTACCTAGGGAATTTAATTCTCACTAGGTTCTATGTCGTTCTCATATCCCTTCATAAATCACAACATGTATATATATACATATATTTTTTATCAAAATACAATACATGGTTTATATTTATGCACCACCGGGGTTTTAGTTCCCCGGGAGTTTCTTTACTCCCCTCCACTTGTACTAACACCCTTCCCACAATGGTATTCGCATCTTCTGTGCGCAATTACCACATTTACCACAAATAATGCGTATGTTTATAACACACGCGCCAACCATCATAACAATCATTTTGTGCTATGTCAACACCCCATCACGTACACTTGTACGGTAAAACACACTAAGTGTTTGCGCTCTACTACCCCTTAAAAGGATTACGCCCACGTAATCAAACCACTAAACCTTGGCTTAAAATGTTCTGCCGTCGTGAAGTGTTTTAACTTCCACGCGGCCCATTACACAATGGATTCTGATTAGAGGATCTTAACCATATTGGCGGTTTAGTCCCTAAACCAAAATTCGCATTGGAGTTCTAACTCATAACCGGTTTCGGTCCTGGCCTGTGAGGCTTCTAGGCATTGATGACTAGCCATCCATTCATATTCACAATATATATCCGGCATTTGATGCATGGGCTCACTGGCCTCTGCTGCGCCATTCTGATAATTATAGGGCTAGTTTGCCCCATTCGTTACTGTTAATGTATTGTACATCCCCAATGTATTATCCTTATCTAGGTAACAATGGTTTCTCAACCGTCGCATGGTATCTCTTACCCTGAGCGAATTCGGTGAGTTTCACGATTTTCCATCCACTTCTCCAATAGCTTACCGCGTAAACTACTATGTAATTCACAATGATTGCCTTACTTCTACCGACTTACTGTCGGTTGAGATTGAGCTACTACCTAATGTGTAGTGCTCTCTCAGCTATTTACAACATTTGGGGTATATTCCATACCGATATTTGGCGGTCAGTGCTACCGTAGTCACTTACTGTTAGTCATGTCTCCACCTTTGGTTTTGTACATGTATCCTTTCATTCCTGCGGCCTTGCATTACGTATGCATCGGCCATTATATCATTATTCCTCCACAATTACCATGCTTCTGATTCCTAGCTATCCCACTCGATCATTACTGTGCAAGAGCAATACCAAAACACTCAGTCATACAGAGTGCAGAGGCGTAAACCCTTGACAGCAACTCTCTTATGCGATTGCGATAGGAATTCTCACTGAAATCCTTATCATTTAACACTTGCCACCGGCTTACTGCTCGGTTCGTTGCTATCACTTATTGTTGTATCTCCACTGGGTTTAACTCACAACTCTGCTTACTCACCATTTTATCATCTAACCATCCTCATACAACGGTCGCTCATTGCGCACCGTGTCCTTACTCATTACATAACATCAACTTACACACTGCATCTGCTATTATATTAGCTTCCGCCATTATACTGGGTTTATCTGGCCACTTATTTGGCTGATTCTGAATATATTACTATCTTTCGCTTGAGCGTTGTTCGCTACACATTTAGCTTCACACACCTACGGTGATTGCTATCAGACTTATTACACTTCCTGTTTACACAACTGGTACAAACATTTCCTTTCGTATTATTCTTATTCAAATCATCCTGGGGTAATAACAACGTGGTCCATCCTCCACATATGTCTTGAACTTGATTCACATAACTACCGCTCCTGCGGTCTCACAATATCGAGAGGTATCCCCACTCTTAATGCAGTGGTTCGCTTACCACTCTATTCACTTATACAACCTAAACTTCTACCATCAATCGAATTTATATAACATATCTTACTTATGGCTTATAAGCCTTATTTGCCTTGAGCTGGGCTCATTGTAGGCTGTCCACACACATGTACTTCTCTGTACAATATTACCTGGTTAGAGGTTGTATTGGCATCCATGACAAGGTTGTTGCATCACATTTCCTTTCATGGGATGCCCCTTAGGTTGTCAGTCCGTCTCCTGACAACTTATGTCTAAACTGGGTGTTAATTTCAACCCTTGTGTTTCTGTCATGTCATTTTGTGCAACAATTATTGATGCGAACACCCTTTAAGGATTGCTCCTGGGTGTTGCTACTGGTATATTCAGTTAGCCACGCCGTTTGCGTTCTTAACCGGTTATTATCTTCTTCTGTGAAGGTCAATATCTCCTGATGGTGTATGTACTCATTCTGGGAGTTTCATCCCGTTCATCGCACATTAATGTGTCCACATTAGGCATCTGCCTTGCCCTGCTTTTCAGCTATCATGTTTATCCCTGGGGATCCTTAAGACATATGCTATGTCTTTACTTAACAGTTTGTGCACTACGCACTTCCTAACTCTTAAACATTTCCTTGAAAGGAATTCACTAATTCCTTTAGTCTCGTTAACTTAACTGAGTTCCTTAACTTCAACTATTCCTTGTAATCCTTAGCTCTTGTTTAATTTATACTGCTGACCGTAGACGGAGTCGACTACTTCCCGTGTTTCGGACTCTACTCGAATACATATATGGGGTATCATACTGATACATTACTACTTACCCAACTAACCTATAAGTAGGTCTGTTAGGCCCACATGCTCCTATCGGAGTGCGGTCGTCCCACAACACAATTGGTACACTTGTAGTGTCCGTCACACGCCTAGGTGAAGTATTCTGTCGTCAACTCCCTTATATTGTCCTGTGACAATATTCATTCCTTGCTTCCCGAACTTAATCGAGGGAAGGTTTATCCACTGTTGTATCCTTGTCAATTGCTCTTGGTTTCACCGGTTTGGTTTAAAAGAAGGTTGGAAAGAAGTGTTGGGTTGAAAGAAAATTTGGTTTTGAAAAGAAAAGGGTTTGTGAAAATTAAGTTTGAAAGAAAATTTTTCATGGTTTCACAACATCTTCTTACCTTAGCCAAGTCTAGCTTCTTGCTGACTGGTGTACTTCCAATTGCCGAGGTTAGGCTAACAGGCCCTTCCACTGTTATGACAACCACATTTAACTTAATTGTACTTTACCAAGTACTTTGTATTGATTATGAATTTCCCGAACAGCCCTGTTATAGCAGCACTTGCTATGGCAAGTGCGCCATGCTAACTGGCTATCGGTTCAACACATACCGGTTGTGGTATTGTTTCAACCCATATTGTCATCAGTGGCCTTGTTGGCCCTCACTGATCTTACTGCCTTGATAATAACTTCTCTAGGCGACTTCTCACTGTCTTCGCATGACGATCATCAACTAGGGTGTTTCCCATTCTGGGAGACCCCTTTTCCTTAGTATTGTATCCTCTTTATAGCCCGTTCCACGTATTTGGGCACTACGTTGTAGTTCCCTTGTCTGTTGATATACCGTTGGTGTATTATTCATCAATTGTGGTCCCGTAGGCACTCGTCTCGGGTTTCACTAATCCACTTCTTGCCTGTTGCACGGTCGGTGCGTTGCAAGCTGTTACTCTCGACTGCTTTGCATGTCGACCCAGGTTGCCAGAAATTCTATTCTCTTATACACAAAATTCTTCATTCTTCACTATTAAATGCGGTTAACATTGTCCAGATGGAGACCGTCTCCGGGATTCCCAGTTTTCGGGATCTACCGTATGACAGGTTCCCCGTACCCTAAAGGTATTTAATAACAGCCAGATCGGGTATTCCCGAGTATGAGAGGACTTCCATCTCTCTGGCGTTCTTTCCCAAGTTATCAAACAGGGATTGTGGAGGGTGGGATGGATATTGTAGGTTTCCAGTATTCACTGGTAGTTCCTATCTAGCGTATCTCTCACGCTATCACTCAACCCTTAACCCAAAATACTTAAATCCTAACTCGGTATTTCCTAAGCTCGGTAATTCAGTCATCAGAGCGATACTTCGCTCTGATACCACTTTTTGTAACACCCCATCCAACAACCAATCACATAATAACAATCTGCAGCGGAAACTCAACTCATCACATTACTTATTCCAATGGTGTTACACGCCGTTAACCACCCACGTGGCTAACAAGGCTAATACATGTACATTTGTATCGGTCTGATGAACTAGATTCCCGAGCAACTACACAATACAAGACTCATTCCATCTTCAACATTTATTATATACATACACTCCCACTTTACCGAGTATTTACAAACTAATGCCGATAACAATTTCGGTCTTACTACGCCTACAATGCTTACGCCAATTAAAATGGCTACCCATGTATAACATCTGCCCCGTCCTACTCTCGAACGGCTTCCAGCTCTCCGTACCTGAAACAGGAAAAGAAGAGAAAGGGTGGCCCCCAAGGGGCTCAGCACCTTTGCTGGTATGGTAATCCCGCAGCCCGCATGCTACCGGGCCACGCACAACTAATTGTCGTCTTAGCATGCAGTTGATTATATTTAAATCATGCATACAAGCCATAACCATACAACACATAGCATTTCGCCTCAATGGGCTCAACCTATAACCAAAACATCCACACTTAACCAACCATCCAATGATTCCTTAAACCCTAGAGTGGCTCTCCTCTAAACGGAGCTACTTCCTTAACGAACGACGTGTACCCATCAATCGGGTTAACCTTAAACGCCTCTTGTCACAAACTGGGATTCATTTCCATGATCCACACATTCCATAACATACAACATATCTCATTCCTTATATGACAAACATAACAACCTTTCTGGTTTCTACATACACATGATAACCTCACCATCATTCTAAACATCCAATATGTATATATATATACCTTAGCATAGCAAGGGAGTTTGCATAGCACCATAACATTACATAACATCATAAATTCGGTTCTCACAAGGAACCTTCCATCATAGTTAGTCCATACCATGAGCATAGAGATTGTTGCCAAACTCATACCAAGCTCGTTAATTACCTCATCACCATCCTGTTATTTGAACGGTTGACTTAAACCCAAGGTGTGTCGGATATAGTGATCCCAAGCACACCAAACAACACAGTATGCCCCTATGGCCCGACGTGAGTCAGTAAACTAGCTTTGGATAAGCTAAGGGAAGGTTGAAACCAAATTGGAATACCACCTAAACATACACCAAGAGAGCCGAACTGGACATGATAACGACCCCCATCCATCACACACGCGTGGCCGGAACAACCGGACTCCTCACCCCCCATTAGCCCAGTCTCTTATAAATAAGTAGTTAGAGATCCATTATGGAGCCTACCACAACCACACCCATACGGTATCATAACCGAGTTAAGCACACAAGGGAGGAGAAGTCATACATTCACATACAACATCACGCACAAACATCACATAACCAACTCGCGCATAGCCGTGGTTAGAACGTTCCTTAAGTCGGAAACGTTGTTACCGGATACCGTTCTCCTACGTTTACCTAATAGAGGTTAACTAGCCCTTCAAGCGCATTCGAGGTTACCGGTATCGGCACGTAAACATACATACAATAACGACTGTAAACTCGTTTCATGATTTATCTCATAACGTGGCAAACATACAGTAAAACACGTTGGCATACAAGCCGGTGTAATCCGGTAGGACACAGGTTGCAAGAAAACCATACCTGTCACCGGAGTCCACTTTACCACGTCCACTTATGTTCCTCGAGCAATTCTCGAACAACTGTTGACATGACATGTTCTTTTTATTAACATTGGGGTAACATGTTTGTTTTAAAGTCTAATGCTTATAACTTTCCCCTTCCCGTTAACTTGGTTAAATAACTTACATTTCTTTAACACGTTTTACTCTCGCATCTTAATACAACCTTTAGCCCACTTTATTGTCATTAAAACTCACTTAACATGTCCTTAACATCCTTATAACATTATTACCTACCAATCCCCATCATCACATATCATTTCATAACCTTAAACCATGTTTTTGGTCCGACCGACCCACCGTCCGACCCACATCTGGGTCGGTCCATTACAGACCCCTTTTACTTCCTTATAATCATGCCCGTCCGACCCACGTCCGACCCACCATTCTGGGTCGGTCCATGTGCGAACATTTTCCCTCCTTTGTAACTTGACCGACCGACCCTTGTCCGACCCACCCTTTTGGGTCGGACCATTACCGAACACTTTCCAAACATCTAACAGAGGCTCGACCGACCCAAAAACTGGGTCGGCCCCTGGGTCGGTCGCCTTCTAATCTTACCCAAACTTTGTCAAATCTTCACCAAACTTCTCCTAAGGCCTCTTAATGTGTTCTAACATCATTTGGCACTTCAAACACACCCTTAAGATATTCTTAAGCACTCACAAAACTATGTTTCCTAATTCCTTAAACCTTTACTTATACTCCACAAAATTCCTAACACTTACATGTTTTCTCCTTATGATTTCTAGGTGGCATTTCACCTATAATGACCACAATACCAAGGTGTTTCCTCTACACCTTATCATCACCTCTCAACTTCTTTTCTTACTAACTAAATCTCCTTTTCACAACTTCTTAAAACTCCTTACTCAAAACCTTACCTAAACATCATTTATTCTTTGAACACCAACATTACCTAAACCTTAAACAAACTCCTCCAAGACTTAATACATTCTCAAAACACACATTGAATTCCTAGAGCTTCCAATATAATACCTAAACCCTTGCATCACTCTTAAACACCTTAACACATGTTTTCTTCTCTAGTAAACATTCATTCACCTTTAACCCTTCCTAGTTCACCAAGACTCACTTACAACACTTAGAACTTCTTACACATCTTCCTAAATTTGGCCATAGCTTCTCTAGCATATACCCACATCCAAACACTTAGGTTTTTACCTTAATTCATTCAAAACACCTAAAATCCATCAAACACATTTTATACACCAACTTCCCACATTAAGCACTACATCACAATATAGTGCATAACTTAAATTGCTTGGCACTTAGGCCCTTAAATGCATGGCTCTTAGGCCCTTAAATTGCATAAACCTTAAACACTGAATTTCCCACATAATAATGCCTTTGACCTGCAAATACACCCAACAATACATATTCCTTTAATAAACTCCTTGAGAGCATTTTTACTAGCTCATTTACCATTTGCTCTTTAGGTAGTTTTAACAAGCATTATAAGCTTATTTCTCCTAAGGCATTAAACCACATTGAGATAGCTTGTTTACCTCTCTTTTCCTCACAAATTTCTTTCTTGTTTCCTGTAGATCCGGTAAGGCATTTCCTTCCTTGTCAACAACTAAACAATATACCAACATTGTAATGAGTATATAAGCTTTAAGCTTCATCTCATTGTAAACCCTAGTTACATATATTGTTTTAAACACATCAAGGTAATTGTTTTACCTTTGAATGGAAAGAGAGCTTGAATGAGTATCAAGAGAGGACTCCTCCTAGCCCTTGGAAGATTCGAATGAAGCTAAAACAAGCAAGATAAATACACCATTGTGAGGTGAATTTTCGGACAACATGAAAACATGGAGGAAACATGGATTTTCTTTGAGGTTCCTTACCTTGAAGCAAAGGAGAGCATGAATATGTGAAAAGGTGAGCTCAAGCTCCTCCCATGGTGGTTTCTCTTGGCACCGAAATGGAGGTTTTGAAGTTTTGAAGAGACAAGATTGTAGAGCTTGGCTTAACTAAGAGAATGGTGGTGTTTGTTTTTGATTTGAACAAGTGAGCAAGATTTCACATGTGTTCAAAGTTGGAACTTCCATGGTGGTAGTAGCATTACCGAGAGAGAACAAGAAGAAAGAGGAAAAGGAGAATGGGACCGTGTGAAATGAGAAGAGAAGGAAGAATGAAGATAGATTTGCTTTTTAGAAGATATTTGTAACTTATAAAGCAAATAGTACTTATCTTAGTCATCTTTATTTCTTTAACAAGTTAACAAGTGAGTGGTGAGTCACCACATGATAAAACCGGCCCCCATATAGTTAGAAGGGTGTTTTGGTCTTTGTTGACCACTTAATCACTTATACATTATATGTTACAAACTAGTTTATAGAAATCACTATTCACCAATACAAGGCACATAGAAGTGAATTTTTGATTTCCCATTGATATAGCCACCCAAATGTGATACTATATAGTACACATGTTATTAAAGAGTAATGATGACATTTGCCATTCAAAACTCATTTACAAGACAATTTTTCAAAAACGTGCTTTAAGACTTCTTAAAGCACATTTTTGTGTTTTAACTTGTTCAACTTGGTTTTCTTTGTAATTGATTTAATATGTTCATTAACAAATAATTAAGGCATAGGTAGACCATTAGGCCTTATACACATTTATCCAAGCTTAGAGCACATTTTTGCTCTTATTGACCTTAAGGTATTTATTTGTGTTTTGTTTGGTTTCATTGTCTACCAAAGTTTCCTAAGGACTTAATTAGCCTTATTAAATCATAATTGAATATTATTAATCTTGGTAGGCTCTTTGGGTCCTAACCAAGTTCACTCATAGCCTAGAGCATGTTTTTTGCTCAACTGTGTCTTAGTGCTTTATTGCACTTTACTATGGTTTAAATGGTTCATTCATGTTTCTAAGGCACTTTTTAGCCTTTAAATACCATAGTTAAACATTTACACAACATACCAAGGTTTGGGGTATTTCAGTTGTCACATTAATGGTATATTACTAAGGTCCTTTATTTATGTACTTACCTACATACGTACATACATATGATTACTATGGTACTACTGTTTTTTTTATATATAAGTTAGGGCCGTCCGACCCACCGTCCGACCCAAGCCCTGGGTCGGACCATTCCAGTAAGTTTTCCCGTCTTCTGAAAGTGTTCCGTCCGACCCAGAACTGTTCCGTCCGACCCATACACCTCTGGGTCGGACCGTTCCAGTGGCTTTTGATTCCGGGGTCTGGGTCTGTCCGACCCAACCTCTGGGTCGGACAGTTCCAGAACATGCCTACAGGTTTTGTTTTCCACTTCTTTCTTTACCCATTTCTCCCCAATCTTCCTACATGTAACCCCACATGTTTTAGCACTAATTAAACCCTCTAAATCACCTTAACTCATCCACCAAATCCATTACTAAATCCATCAAACAACTTACACAATTTCCTTACTTCATCTTCAACACATGTAACAGTTTTTGTTACACTTATGCTACAGATTTTACCATTCAATTCTCCCATCCAATACTTCCTCAATCAATACCATCCCAAGCATTCTAAATACCTCTCCTTACCATGCCAATTTATTTCCAAGCCATTGCACTTCCTACACCCAAGTTCCAACACTCATCTTACAAAATCCTGCACACCAATTTCTCCTAGCTTCCCCAATACATTTTTATCACTTCTTGCTACATATTTTTATATGCTTTATCCTCATACTACAATTACCATCCCATAGCCACTAAACATCTCTACTAATGTAACACCCCATCCAACATCAACACACTTACAATAAACTGCAGCGGAATAACAACCTCGTCACATTACTCAACTCGTTGGTGTTACACGCCGTTAGCCACCCACGTGGCTAACAAGGCTAATACATACGCATTGTACCGGTCTGATGGGCTAAATTCCCGAGCGACTACACATTACTATCCCTTTCCATTAACAGCAACAACACCATACACCTTTCAACTGTACCGAGTATTCACAAACTGATGCCGATAACAGTTTCGGTCTTACTACGCCTACTGTATATATATACTTAAATGATTACCCATGTACAAAGACTACCCGTCCTACTCTCGAACGGCTTCCAGCACTTCGTACCTGAAATAAGAAATAAGAGAAAGGGTGGCCCCCAAGGGGCTCAGCACCTTGCTGGTATGGTAATCCCGCAGCCCACATGCTACCGGGCCACGCACAACTAATTGTCGTCTTAGCATGCGGTTGATTATATTTAAATCATGCATGAACAGTGAACACACATTACATAAACATTTCGCCTCAATAGGCTCAACAAACAGATAATATTCCTTACTTAATAAGTCACTCATGGTATTCAATATCCCTAGAGTGTTCCTCCTCTAATGGAGTACTTCCTTAATAGACGACACTTACCCTTAAATCGGGTTATCCTTAAACGCCTCTTTCCTCAAACTGGGATTCATATCCATGATCCACATACTCCACATTTTACAACACATAACTTACACTACATAACACATAACAACACTTGCACGTTTCCACGTGCACAACGTAATATCACAACAGATATTGCATCACAACAAAATACATAACATAACGGGAATGGTTCTCTTAGGAACCGACCCAAACATAATTAGTTCACGGGAGAGCCTAGAGGATGCTGTCAAACTCATGCTAAGCTCGTTACATAACTCGTTACCGTTCTGTTAGGCGAACGGATAACTTAACATAAAGATGGATCGGGTTAGTGACCCGAACACAACATACATAATCCCCAACAGACGTGAGTCAAGAGCCTTGGTTAAGCTCAGGGTGATCGAAGACCAATGAAGGAAGACAATCAACAGAGAGGAAGCTGAAGAAACTGTATACAACAACTCCCAAACAACGCGCGACCGGAACAACCGGATTCCTCACCCCCCATAATATATAAATATTCACAATTAAAGACTCCGCTGTGGAACCTATCACATCAGCACACAATACAGTATTACAACTGAGTTAATCACGCAAGGGAGGGTCATACACTCACAGCAACATCACAACTACACTCACGCATAGCCGTGGTTAGAACGTTCCTTAGGTCGGAAAACGTTATTACCGGATACCGTTCTCTTACGTTTACCTAATAGTGGTTAACTAGCCCTTCAAGCGCATTTGAGTTTACCGGTATCGGCACGTAGACATACAACCACAATAACGACTGTAAACTCGTTTCATGATTTATCTTAAACGTGGCAAACACACAGAAAACACATTGGCATACAGCCGGTGTAATCCGGTAGGACACAGGTTGCAAGAAAACCATACCTGTCACCGGAGTCCACTTTACCACGTCCACTATGTTCCTCGAGCGATTCTCGAACAACTGTTAACATCACATGTGTTTTATTAACATCGGGGTTTGCTGATTATTTAATGTCTAATGCTTAACTTCCCCGTTAACTTAGTTACATAACTTTACATTTTAACTTGTTTTACTTTCACATTTGATACAACTTTTCACCCATTAATTGCCATTTAAACTCACCTAACATGTCCTTAACAACCTTATAACATCATTACCTATCAATCCCCTCATTACATATCATTTCATAACCTTTAACAACATTTTTGGTCCGACCGGACTTACCCAAGTCCGGTCGATTCCAGAACACATTTCCGTCACAAAATTTTCTACTCCGACCGACCTTGTAAGTCCGGTCCTATGTCCGGGCCATTCCAGAAACTAATTCCCGCAGGGTAAACTGGGCCCGACCGAACTTGCAAGTCCGGTCGCAAGTCCGGTCTGCCCCAGATCTTTGTTTTCCTTTCTACATTCAACTCCAAACTTCACCCCATATACCCTAGCATACCCTAACCTCATTTAGGCACTTCACAAACACCTTTATGCATGTGCTAAACTCTTTAAATCACTCACCAAAACCATTTTATCATCACAAACTTCTTACAAGTTCCTAGCACTTGGGATGTTTTCTCCTTATGATTTATAAGTGGTAGTTCACCAATAATGACCACTAACCAAGGTGTTTCCTCTACACCTTAACATCATCTCTCAAACTTCTTTTCTTACTAACTAAATCTCCTTTTTCACATCTTACCTAATCATCACTTATTCCTTGGATATCAACATTACCTAAACCTTAAACAAACTCCTCCAAGACTTAAATACCTCCTCAAAACACACATTGAATTCCTAGAACTTCAAGATAACACCTAAATCCTTGCATCACTCTAAGTCACCTTAATACATGTTTTCTTCTAAGTAAACATTTATTCACCTTTAACCCTTCCTAGTTCACCAAGACCATTTAAAACACTTAGATTTTCTTACACATTTTCCCAAATTTGGCCATAGCTTCTCTCGTATATACTCACATCCAAACACTTAGGTTTTTACCTTATTTCATTCAAAACACCTAAAATCCATCAAACACATCTTTATACACAAACTTCACACATTTAGCACTACATCACAATATAGTGCATAACTTAAATTGCTTGGCACTTAGGCCCTTAAATAACATGGCTCTTAGGCCCTTAAATTGCATAAACCATAAACACTGAATTTCCCACATAATAATGCCTTTGACCTGCAAATACACACACACCAAGACATATGTTCCTTTACTAGTCTCCTTGAGAACACCTTACTAAGTCATTCACCATTTGCTCTTTAGGTAGTTTTAGCAAGCATTATAAGCTCATTTCTCCTAAGGCATTAACCACATTAAGATAGCATATTTACCTCTTTTCCTCCCAAATTCTTCTTTCTTGTTCCTTACAAAACCGGTAAGGCATTTGGTCCTTGCCAACTACTAAACATTATACAAACAACATAATGAGTATTCAAGCTTTAAGCTCCTCTCATTGTAAACCCTAGGTTTTACATTATTCAAACATTAATGTAGTTTGTTTACCTTAATCTTTGGAGGTGTTTGAATATCTATGAAGAGAGGACTCCACCTAGTCCTTGAAAGATTCAAATGGAGCTAGAACAAAGCAACACAAGGAGCTCCATCAATGAATATTTTCGGTCACACACAAACATGAGGAAACTTGATTTTCTTTGAGATTCCTTACCTAGGAGCAAGGGAGATCAATATGTGGAAAGACAAGCTCAAGCTCCATCAATGGTGGAACTCCATGGCACCGAAATGGTGATCTTGAATTTGAGAGAAGATAGGAATGAAGAGCTTGATGAGAGGAAGATAATGGTGGTGTTTGTTTTTGATTTGGTTAGTGCGCTAGTTTTACAAGGGTTCAAAGGTGGACTTCCATGGTGGTGGTGCTGTATGAACTGAGAACAGAGAGAAAGAGAGGTAGAAGAGAGCTTGGATACGTGGAAATGAAGAAGGAATGAGAGAAATGAGATAAGTTTGCTTTTTAGAAGATATTTGTGTTTATAAAGCAAATAGTAACTATATTAGTCATCTTTATTTCTTTAACAAGTTAACAAGTGAGTGGTGAGTCACCACACTTAAGAAAACCGGCCCCCTTTATTCATAAGGGTATTATAGTCTTGTTGTCAATTAATTACTTATAGCAAGTATATGTTACAAACTAGCTTATAAAAATCACTATTCCAAAAAGGCACATAGAAGTGAAATTTTTGATTTCCCATTGATATAGACTTCCAAATGTGATACTATATAGTACACATGTATATTTAAGAGTAATGATGGACATTCAGCCACTAAAAAACTCATTTCAAGACAATTTTTCAAAACGTGCTTTAAGACTCCTTAAAGCACATTTTGTGTTTAACTTGTTTTCAAGCTGTGGTTTCTTTCGTAAATTGATTTGATGGTTCATTAACATATAAATAGGTATAGGTATGACCATTAGGTCTATACAATTCATCCCAAGCTTAGAGCACATTTTTGCTCATATTGACTTTAAGGTATTTTTCCTTTTTTTTTTTTGGTTTAACTGCCCACCAAGGTTTTCCTAAGGACTTATTAGCCTTATTAATCATAATTGAATATTATTAAGTCTTGGGGCTCTTTGGGTCCTAACCAAGTTCACTCATAGCTTAGAGCATGTTTTTGCTCAAACTGTGTTAGTGCTTTATTGCACTTTACTATGTTTTAAATTGTCCACTGATGTTTCTAAGGCACTTTTTAGCCTTTATATAACATAGTTTGCTATTTAAACCACATATCAAGGTTTGGGGTATTTCAACTAATCCCAATACATACCTTGGTTCTCCCATTCACCAAGTCATCCACTAATGCACAATCCCTACTAAAATTTTGCCATAGTTCACCTACTATTCTAGTTTCTCCACACACATTTTTTTCCATCAAATTCACTCATATTCCAGCCAAACCACAAGGGTTCTACCAGCACACATACTAAGAAATTTTAATACATCAATACCCATCAATCACAATACTAATACACATACTCATTTCACCTGGCTCCAAAGCCTTCAATTCAAATACTTGCACTTAAATCCTCAAACTTCACAATTCTCAATACTAGTACAAGGTTTTGGGTTCTTTAAATATTTTACCCATTCCCATTACTCTAATGCAATAGAATTTACATTAGGAAGGAGCTCTTACCTTGAGCTTATACTTCATTCTTTCTTTTCCATTCCTTCTTCTCTCTTTCTTGCACAAATCGACCATATGGGGAATGGAGTTGCCAAACTCCATTCCCATCACCCAAAGCACATCAACCAAGCATAATTAATACACTAACCCTTAGATTTTTGCTAATTTATTGAAGTGTTCAAAATACAAATTCTAGGGTTTACCTTTGGAGTGCTTTAGGAGGGGTTTTAGCCCTTGGTTCAAGAAGGAGAATCCACCACCATTGCTAGGTGAAATTGATGCTCAAAAGAAGAGAGAAAAGCAAGGCATTATAAAGGGCTAAAAATCGGTTTCCAAGGAGGGTGGAGGAAACTTGAATCTTTTATGGAGATTTTTACCTTGTTGGAAAGAGGAGACTCCAAGCTTCACAATGGTGTGCTTTTCTCTTCAAATGGGGAAAACCCATGGAGATGAAACTCATCCTTTTCGAATTTTGAAAAGATAGAAATGTAGAGGAGGATGAGGGGATTACAAATATGTAATTTATTTTACATTTGGGGCTCAAATGGAGCTAGAGCAAGGAGAGGAAGAAGAGAAGCCATGAGAGGTGTTGGAGCTTCTCAAAAAATCGCCCAGCTCAAGGAGGGAGAGAGAAATCGATGGGGAAGGAGAAGGAGAGGAAAGAGAAGGAAGGAAAGAGAAATGAGAGAGAGAGAGAGGGTGGGGTTGCTTTTGTCCTTTTTATTCTACTTTTGCTTTTTGACTCATTATTTTATTTAGCTAGTGTGTGTGTGAGAGGGGGTTTATTTATCTGTTAAAACCGGCCCCCACTGTAATACTAGCTGGAGCGTTTTTCGTCTTTTACAGAAAGCGCTCGTTATTTCACACCGGTTTTGATACTATTCACTAACCGGGCCCGTTTTCCGGAATTTTCTCGTTTCTTTATTTTATTGGTTATTAAGCTTCCATAAATGCTTAATAATTATTATTCAATGAATTATAATTTTTACGGGTCTGTTTGACCACTTACAGTCACGCTTTCGGGTTTCCTCGAAAAACGTGCGCTAAAGCTCTTTTAGCGTTTTAATACATTTCTTGGATCCGTTTTCTTCGGGAATCATTCCCGTATACTAATTAGGCATGAATAAGCCTTAAGAATCCTTACGATACTATAACCGAGGTCTCGTACCTCCTATAGTTATTTAACGCACATTTTAGCGTTTTCCGCTTTCTAAGCGTTTTTCTCATTCCTTTGGATTTATTTTCTTTACCAAAAATTACTTAGGCACTATTAGGCCCTTAAATACTATATTAGAATAATATAATCACCATATTTAAGTTCGGGGTATTTCAATCCTAAATACAATAAAGGAAATTAATTTACTAAGTTATTCTTTTGAAACCTTAGGATTTGGAAAACAACTTAAAACGTATTTAAGGCTAAAGTTTAATGAAGTTTAGTACAAAGGATTATACATAGTCTATAGAGAGAATGTGTGTAAAAATAAAACATTTAGGAAATTAAATGTAAGTAAGGATACATAAAAGGTTATACTAAACACCTTATTGTATAGGTAATAATAAAACATATAATATACCTTGTGAATACTAAATGTAAGATTAATTCGTTAAATCTAAGTTAACTATAGTATAGTAATTCAGGATGAGAAGCAATTTAACATCTTATGACAAGTTTATTAGATGGTTGTAATTAAAAGTCATTCTGAACTAAAGATGAGATAATTGAGTTTAGCAGTTCAATTAAGTTATAATAAAACGCGTCTACAACACTACGATTTCAATATACAAGATGTAGATCTTAATTAAGTTAAGGGAAAGACTTAATCATAATGGGTTATCTTGTAGATATTGTTTGAATACATAATCTTTACATTGTGAGATAGTAGTATAGTATTCAGAGATGAGTCCATCGTAGGTCATAATACAATGTTTATTCTAAATTAAGAATAAAGGTATTGAGCTTAAGATTATTATTGAAATTATTAGATTTAATTATATAATATAAACACATTTATGATATAAAGGTCTCAAAAGTGTTGAATGTGAGGATTGCGGTTAAGTATGAATAAAGTGGATAGGAGTGGACAATTAGCAAATGTTAATAGAATACATTCCTTGATCTTACCACCTTGGGCTATACAACGTTCTTAGATAACTCAAAGATTATACATAACATTTAAGTGAGGGCTTAAAAGACAATTGAGACTTTGGAATAAGAGTAAGGAGTTTATTTAAGCTTAACATAGGCTACAAGTGATTGATGATAGACTACCTTTAATATTCTTCAGAGTACTGTTGATTGTTTACGCAAGTTGACTAGAACTGCTACAGCGTTACCCAGGTACGATTTCTCGTACTCCGATACTTTTGCTGATTGACTTATGAGACGTTTTAGAAAAACGCTAACTGAGTTTAAGAGGAATTTCTAAAAGGAAATGGTTGTGTGACTAACTCAGCTTGTGTGACTAACTGAGCCTTGAATGTGAAAATCACTTGGGTATTGGTTCCTTCTATTTGGTTGCTCCATTTGACATTGACTGCTTAGGGTTTACACTTCTGCACACTGTAGGACTGAGTGTTTTGGTATTGCTCTGGGTAGTTAGTGATCTGGTGGGAATTTGGAAAAGGTCAATTTTGGTAAATTCTTCTCTTGACTCTGGATATCGTTTCATCCATGAGATGGTTCTTGAGGTTTCGACGTGCGTGAGTGTTCAATGGTAACAGTGAGGGGCTGTATATCCCCTGTCCCAAAAAGGGACGTGGTAGAGAGTGAGGGGCTGTATATCCCCTGTCCCAAAAGGGACGTTGTTAACAGTGAGGGGCTGTATATCCCCTGTCCTAAAAGGACGTACTTGGCGGTGGGGGCCATCTCTCCCAGTTGAATTATTCCATTCTTAAGTTATTGGTTCTTGGATCTATCTTATCATTCCTAGTCCTTTGTGACTATCAGAGTCTTTCTACTCCTAACGGGAATTAGGTTTAACTAAGGCATTGGATGTTCACTAACACATGGTGTGGTTTTGTTTCACTAACTTTACCTTCCTATTATTTATCTTTATCCTTAACTTGTTATCTTTGGCTTGGTGATTTTAAAGTGCCTTGTTTCCCTGTTTTACTTTCAAGAGTTTAATTTTAAGTTACTGTTTATTTGGAAGAGTTATGTTTTAAAGATTGCTTTGGAGACTTGTTCCAGTTCCATTCCAGGGAACTGACTCACCCCTCCCGGGGTGGGCTGCTTGGTTTCATCTTGCAGGTATAAATTATTTATACAGGTGGCCACGAAGAGCATGAGTGATTGGGATGGGAATTAGGAATTGTGGAGAGTTATTCTATTTTACTAGTAGTTATGTTATGTTGTTTTTCTCGAGTTCAGACCGTAGCTTTTGTAATTTTATAAGTTGTAATTGGTGAGGTTTGGTGTCGGGTGTTTGGAACCCGATGGTCTGTAAACGCCAGTAGAGATTTTATATTCCGCTGTATTTATTGTAAATAGGGGCGTTACAGAAATTGGTATCAGAGCGTAGTTACGCTCTGAACCCGAGAAAACAAGCCGAGTGAAGTACTTAGAATATAGGTGCACTTAAAACTGGGGAACTGGGGTAGAATTGGGAAGTGAGGATTCTAGTAAGGCACGACTTCTAACCCTTCTTAGATTTGTGAATGATTTCTTTATACACTTTTCTTCTTATGAATGTCTGTAGAGAATGGTGTGCTGTTGATCTGTTCGAACATTAAACTACAGTAGAAATATAGGTTGGAATATCATCTATTGAGTATGTTAAGATTTTGGTTGGGATAAATCATATATTAAGCTATTTTCAAAAGCATACTTATGGAGAATACATGGCTAGGAATACAATTCCTTAAGAGCAAGTACACATGCTCCTAGAAATTTTAAAGAATACTTTTGGTAGAAAACAGTATACAAATAGAACTTTAAATAATTAAATTAGTATTGATATTGTGTGAAAGTACTTCAACTCCTTTAAAGTTTGAAAATAAATCTCAAGAATTACTTGGTACAAATTGTTGCCTAAAGGTAATGTTTGGATAAATCTTAAGTCTAGAAAATTATTAAGTAACAAACACTAGTAGCATACACCTGAACCCTTAAACCACACTAAACCTCTATGCTAACTTTAGAAAGAAAACACCTAAACCTAACACCCTACGGGAAGTGCCTGGTGCGACGAACTCCTAGACTGAAAGTAGTGGGGGGTGCACACCCACTTCTAGAAGCTTAGGGGCTAGACAAGCCTTGTCATCTAACCGTAAATAATCTTCTACGCAGGTGATGGATTGTATTGAACTTGAGGGGAAGTGGTGGTAAGACGTTACCATCATGAAATCTTGAGCTAGGCATATTTCATTACTAGCCACACTGAACAATTCAAAACTTATATATTAAGATCTAGTACTAAATTCATACATGTAAAGAGTTTACCGAGTTAAATCCTTGGTGAAAAATACTTATCTATGGAGTGAAAACACATGAGTAATAATAAACTAAATATTATTAAGCCTTAAATACTTGGAGTATTGAGTGTCTAGTGAAACATTGAGAGTTACTTAAAGATTTGGAAATCCTCATGTTTATTTAGAAGTTTAACATTATACATAGAGAAAATTTTAGAAGTCACACTTAGAGTGATATTTACAAAAGCCACCATTGTCTAAGGGAGTACTAAGATTTAATAATGAAATACCCCAAACTTAGATATGGTGTTTAAATGATAAACTAAGATATAAGGAGGCTAAATAATGCCTTAGAAACATTAAGAAACATTTCTAATCAAAGAAAATATAAGGAAACACCAAAAGAGCAGTTTAAGCAAAAACATGCTCTAAGCTTGGAGAGATATGGGAGAGTACCCAAATATTGTTCCAAGACCTTAGTAGCATCCTAATGGTCTTTTTAAATCAATTACCAAAGAAAACCAAGCTTGAAAACAAGTTAAAACACAAAATGTGCTTTAAGGAGTCTTAAAGCACGTTTTTGAAAAATTGTCTTGTAAATGAGTTTTGAATGGCTAAATGTCCATCATTACTCTCTAATTAATATGTGTACTATATAGTATCACATTTGGAGGTCTATATCAATGGGAAATCAAAAATTTCACAACAATGTGCCTTGTTTTTGATGAATAGTGAATTTATTAAGCTAGTTTATAACATAAGTTTATATAAGTGAGACATTTGGTCAATAAAGACTAAACTACCCTCATCACTAAAAGGGGGCCGGTTTCTTAAGGGGTGAGTCACCACCTTTATGACTCATTAAGTGATTAAGGAAGCAAATAAGTCTTTTAAAGCCTAAGGTACTATTCACCTTTTTACATAATATCTCACCTTTAGTGATTCTGTAACACCCCTAATACGCACATGATACTAAATGAAATCGCAGCGGAATAAAACAACTAAACAGTAACTAACGCTTCGGTGCTACAACGCCGTCAACCACCTACGTGGTTGACAAGGCAGAACAATACACTTGTACCGGTCTGATGATCAGACTCCCGAGCAATAAAACTAAACCATAATTACATCATATACAATACCGAGTGTTTACATATACAACCTTCACTGATAAACATCACTGCAAACGGTCACAACCAAATCCAACAACGCCACGGGAGCACAGGCGCATCCCGGGCCAACATCCCATAAGTATACAAAAGTAAACCTGCACCCTAGGATCTAGAGCCACTCCGCTTCTTCGATCCTCATCCTGCAGTATAAGAAATATGGATCCCCCGAGGGGGTCAGCAACCCTTGGCTGGTATGGCTAACGCGCAGCCCATCGGCTACCGGGATACGCGCAGCTACTTGTCATTATAACATGGCATTCAATTATATACATATCATAACATAACATGGAGCATGGCATCAATGGGCATAGCTCAACAACACACACACAGTGGATTTCACTCCACGATAACAAACCACAAGGGTCAAATAACATAAGAGCCTAGAGAGTGATTCACTCTCATGTCAAGCTCGTTAAACACACTCATTACCGTTCTGTTAGACGAACGAGTAACTTAAGTCACAGATGGTTCGGATTTAGTGACCCGAACACACCACACAAACACAGGTTCCCACTAAACCGATCATAAGTCAGAATAGGTAAGCTTTGGAAGAAGCTAGCGGGAGATCGAACGCCAAATTAAGGTGAACAATCTTAACAACATAAGAGTCGAATCTGATTCAGATATCTACTCTTAACTTACATGCATGACCGGACAACCGGATTCCTCACTTCCCAGTTAACACTTGTTAGAAGTTCATAGTGGAACTTAACAACCAACACACAATAGGTGGTAAGTCATGTTAGACGCACACAAGGGGAAATGAGTCACAACAACACATCACAATAATATGAACGACTGTAAACTCATTACATGTTTAACTCTTATAACGTTGTAAACACACAGAAAAACATACAACACACAAACCGGTGTAAACCGCTAGACAACAGACTGCAAGAAAACCATACCTTGGTCCTTGCCTCGTTTGGTTTCCTCCGTAGGTCACTCCTATACATAATTCAAGAACGTCGGTTAATTAACTTACTTAACCTCCAAATTTACTAAGTGTTTAACATAATTGTATGACATGTTTAATGTCTATCTTACCCTAGGTTACCTTCATTATACACCCTAGGGTTAACTACATAAGTCACATTCTTTTCTTTTTTTTTTTTACAAATTTTGGTCCGACCGGACTTGCCGACCGGACTTACCTAAGTCCGGTCCATTCCAGTACCTTTTTACCGTTGAAAAATTCACTCCGACCGGACTTACATGTCCGGTCCTATGTCCGGTCGATTCCAGAGACTTATAACCCGTACAAAATTTATGCCGACCGGACTTGCCAAGTCCGGTCCCATGTCCGGTCCATTCCAGAAACATTTTCCCTCTCACAAACAAGCCCGACCGGACTTGTAGGTCCGGTCCCCCAAGTCCGGTCGATTCCAGAAACATTTCTCGGTAGTGTAACAGGGCCCGACCGGGCTTGCATGTCCGGTCGCAAGTCCGGTCTGCCCCAAATCCTTATTTTCCTTTTCACATTCAACTCCAAACTTTACCCCATATAACCTAGTACCCCCTAACCTCATTTGGGCACTTTAAACACACCTTAGGACACCCTTAAACACTCACACAACTCTTTTTCTAATTCCTTAAACCTTTACTTATCTCCTTGTAAATTCCTTAACACTTATGTTATTTTATACTAGGCCCCAAGATGGTGTTTCTCACCTATGGTGACTACTATCCCAAAATGCTTTCTCCCTGTTTTAACATCATCTCCCAAGCATCATCTCTCACAACTCACTCCTTATATCATTACTTCAAATCCTTTTTCAAGTTCATACCTTCTCCTTAGTTTACCAAAGTTTGCCTAAGTCTTTACTAAGTCCCAAAATGACTTTGGTACATACTAAAATCTCAAGCTCATGCCTAAGTCCTTGTTACATCCCAAATCACCTTAATGCATGTTTCTTATACAAGAACAACACTTAACCATTTAAATACTCCTTAACTTATCAAACTCATTTTAACACTTAGAACTTCACATTTGTTACCCAAATTTTGACATAGGTTCTCCTAGAACATTACTAACCCAAAACACATTGTTTTTACCAACAAACAACCAAGAACACTAAAAATCCATCAAGTACTTATCATACACAAACTTCACTTACAAAGCACTACATCACAATATAGTGCACAATTTAAATTGCATGGCACTTAGGCCCTTAAATGACATGGCTCTTAGGCCCTTAAAATGCACAAATCATAAACACTGAATTTCCACAATATATTGCCTTTAACCTGCAAATACACTCACAACACATATGCCTTTACTAAGCTCTTGGGAACACTTTACTAAGTCATTCACCATTGGCTCTTTAGGTAGTTTAATAAGCATTTATGAGCTCATTTCTCCTAAGGCATTAAAATAACATTAGGTTAGTAGATTTACCTCTTTTGCAAAATAACTTCTTTCTTGTTTCCTTTAGAAAACCGATAGAGTACTTGATTCTTTGACAAGCTCTAAACAATATACAAACATTATAATGAGTATTCAAGCTATAAGCTCCATCTCATTGTAAACCCTAGTTTTACATTGTTTCAAAAACATTAATGTAGTTGTTTTACCTTGCTCTTTGAAGAGAGTTTGAATATCTAGCAAGAGAGGACTCCACCTAGTCCATGAAGAGTTGGAATGAAGCTAGAACAAAGTCACATAAAAAGCTCCTTCAATACATATTTTCGGACATGACAAAAACAAGGAGGAAAGGAAGTTTTTATTTGAGATTCCTTACCTAGAATCCAAGGAGAGTAATAATATGTAGTCAAACAAGCTCAAGCTCCTTCAATGGAGAAACTCCATGGCACCGAAATGGTTGTCTTGAAGTTTGGAGAAGATAGAAATGAAGAGCTTGAGGAGAGGAAGAGATTGGTGGTGTTTGTTTTTGATTTGGACAAGTGAGCAAGGTTTACAAGAGGTCAAAGCTTGTGTTTTAATGGTGGTAGTGGTTCTATCGTGAGAGAACAAAGAAGAAAGGAAGAAGAGAGGTGGGAAACCGTGTGAGCAAGGAAAGGAAATGAGAGAATGAGATAGAATTTACTTTATGAAGATATTTATACTTATAAAGTAAAAAGGGTACTTAAGTAGTTTACTTATTTTGTTAACAAGCTAACAAAGGTGGTGTGTCACCAACCTTAAAAACCGGCCCCAAATAGTAGTAGGAGGGTAATATAGTCTTTGTTTGTCAATTTAAATACTTATACAAACATATGTTACAAAATAGCTTATAAAAGTTACTATTCATAAAACAAGGCACATAGAAGTGAAATTTTTGATTTCCCACTAATATAGACACCCAAATGTGATTATATAGTACACATATATATTTAAGAGTAATGATGGACATCTAGCCATTCAAAACTCATTTACAAGACAATTTTTCAAAATGTGCTTTAAGACTCCTTAAAGCACATTTGTGTTTAAACTTGTTTTCAAGCTTGGTTTTCTTTGGTAATTGATTAAATATGTTCATTAGTGTATAAATGAGGTCTTGGTAAGTTCATTAGGTCTTAACCAAGTTTATCCCAAGCTTAGAGCACATTTTGGCTCTTATTGACTTTAAGGCACATTTTGTGTTTCCTTTTGTTTAAATTTGTTTACTAATGTTTCTAAGACTTTTTAGTCTTAATACACCATATTTAAGTGTTTAAACAATATATTAAGGTTTGGGGTATTTCAATCTACCCCCTTAAAAGAACTTTGTCCTCAAAGTTCATACTTCCACATATCCTAAATATTAGAACACGGGAACACTTATAAACAATACTTCCATACATTACTAACAACACACTTACATAACATTGGACTCCAGGTCCATACAACATTATCCACATCATTCAGACACAACGGTCTGTAATATAACAACATAACATAGACGATGTATTCAAATACACGTCGTACACACATAACCGAAACGGCTCTACCCCCCTTAAAAGGGGTACGCCCCGTACCCTATACACATAAGTACTAAGAAGTGAACAATGACGGGTACTTCGCCTTCATCTTGTCTTCCAGCTCCCAAGTGGCCTCCTCAACGTCCTGGTTAGACCAAAGAACCTTCACCAGTCTCACGGACTTATGGCGAGTGTCTCGAGTCTTAGCATCCAGAATCCGTACCGGAGTCTCCACTGATCGCATGGTCGGCTCTAAGGTTAGCCTTTCAGGCTGAAGCACATGAGACGGATGAGACATATACTTCTTCAGCTGGGACACATGGAATACATCATGTACCTTGCCCAGCTCGGCGGGTAGGTCTAGTCTATAGGCTACCGGGCCGATCCGCTCCGTCACAACATAGGGCCCCACATACTTTGGGCTCAACTTGCCCTTCTGGCCAAAACGAAACACTCCCTTCATGGGGGACACTCTCAAAAATACCTGATCGCCCACGGCGAACTCCAGGTCACGCGGCGCACATCTGCGTACGACTTCTGTCTATCTTGAGCTGCTTTCATATTAGCCCTGATCTGGCGAACTTCTGCCTGAACTTGCTCAAGATACTCTGGTCCTATAATGACCGTCTCACTCGACTCATCCCAGCATAATGGCGTGCGGCATGGTCTACCGTACAAGGCCTGGAAGGGAGACATCTTGATCGAAGCATGATAACTGTTGTTGTAACTAAACTCGATCAGATGTAACTTATCAATCCAGCTGGTCTGAAAGTCAAGTGCACAAGCACGTAGCATGTCCTCAAGTGTCTGAATAGTGCGCTCACTCTGACCATCGGTCTGTGGGGTGAAACGCTGTTGTACTCAATTTCAATTCAGTACCCAATGCCTCTCGTGTGGACTTCCAATATCTGGATAAGAATCTGGTGTCTCTGTCAGATACAATCGTTTGTCGGTACCACATGATGTCTTACAATCCTTTATCAAACAGTTCTGCCAATCTTGCCACTTTCCAAGTGTCCTTCATCGGAATGAATCGGGCCACCTTGGTCAGTCGGTCAACTATCACCCATATCATATTCAGACCTCCCCTTGTAGGCGGAAGCCCTACTACAAAGTCCATGGAGATATCATGGAACTTCCACTCAGGCACTGGCATTGGCTGTACCATACCACCAGGCCGTCGGTGCTCAAACTTGACCTTCTGGCAAGTGAGACACCTCAATACATAATCACTAACATCTTTCTTCATTCCAGTCCACCAAAAATACCTCTTCATACCTTTATACATCTTTGAAGCTCCGGGGTGAATCGAAGTAGTAGAACAATGGGATTCACTCAATATGCGCTCCTTCAACTCAGCGCTACTCCCTAGGTATACACAAGCGGCCATTCAGCCTAATCAGGTCATCATCATGGAGTCTGAAGTCGTACTTCTGACCCTCGAATGTGCCATCAATAAGCTTCTGCCGGATCTCCAGCATGTACTGATCCGTCATCTGAGCACTCCGCACCTCTTCAACCAAGCCAGTATAGAGACTAGCGAATGGAGAGAGTGTGCTCGGCGACTCAGCGCGTCAGCTACCACATTTGCCTTACCCTCTTTGTATTGCAGATTAATATCATAGTCATTCAGAAACTCAACCCACCTTCTTTGCCTCATGTTCAACTCTTTCTGAGTGAACAAGTACTTTAAGCTTTTATGATCAGAATAGATTGTCACACTTACCCCATACAAATAATGTCGCCATATCTTCAATGCGAAGACAATGGCACCCAATTCTAAGTCGTGGGTAGGGTAGTTCTCCTCATGCTTTTCAGCTGACGGGAGGCGTATGCTACGACCTTCCCGTGTTGCATCAATACACAACCCATACCTCTGCCTGATGCGTCGCAGTAGACCTCAAAACCATCTGGACCGTCTGGTATAGTCAGGACTGGTGCAGATGTCAGAGCATCCTTGAGACTCGCGAAAGAACTCTCACAGTCAACTGTCCACTCGAATGGTGCATCCTTCTTCATCAAGGAAGTCATCGGCTTCGAGATACTGGAGAAGTCCTTCACAAACCTCCTATAATATCCTGCCAGACCGAGGAAGCTCCTGATATCAGTGACTGTCTTCGGCCTAGGCCAGGTGCACTGCATCTATCTTTGCCGGATCAACAGCGATCCCGGCATCAGAAATCACATGCCCAAGGAA
Organism: Limonium bicolor; assembly: GCA_023374045.1. Classification (NCBI taxonomy): domain Eukaryota; kingdom Viridiplantae; phylum Streptophyta; class Magnoliopsida; order Caryophyllales; family Plumbaginaceae; genus Limonium; species Limonium bicolor. The sequence continues at coordinate 302,417,459 of CM041780.1, forward strand.
AGATACTTGGTTCAACCAAAATTCACATTTCGAAAATTTGCATACAACTGGTTTCTCCTCAGAGTTTGTAACACATCTCTCAGGTGGCTTTCGTGCTCACCTTAGATTTAGAATACACAAGAATGTCATCGATGAAGACTACCACTGACTTGTCCAACTGATCTTGGAACAAGCGGTTCATTAAGTCCATGAACTTGCTGGTGCATTCGATAAGCCAAATGGCATAACTGTGAACTCATAATGCCCATACCTCGTTCTGAAAGCTGTCTTCTCGATATCACTGTCACGGATGGCAATCTGATGGTATCCGGAACGTAAGTCTATCTTGGAGAATACTGATGCTCCCCTCAGCTGATCAAATAGATCGTCGATGCGTGGTAAAGGGTAACGGTTTTTCACCGTAACAGCATTCAGCTCCCGATAATCAATACACAGGCGGAGGCTACCGTCCTTCTTCTTCACGAAGAGGACTGGCGCTCCCCATGGTGACACACTAGGGCGGATGAAGCCCTTGTCGAGTAGGTCTCTCAGCTGCTCCTTGAGCTCTGTCATCTCTGCTGGAGCCATACGATAAGGTGCTTTCGCAATGGGTCCAGTGCCCGGACTAAGTCGATCTCAAACTCAACCTCTCGTGCTGGCGGCATGCCCGGCAGTTCCTTAGGAAATACATCAGGAAACTCCGACACTACCGGCACATCTGGGCTAAACTCAGGGTCTCTCTCTATGTCCTGGACATAGCAGAGGTACACATCACTCCCTCGTCGTAACTCACGATACATGGCCATGGCGGTGATGATCTGAGTCGAAGGCTCCCTGGGCCTCTGGCGGTAAGATATGGTAACCCCAGATGGACTCCGAAGAAGCAGTCGATGCTCGGCACACAGGATTCTGCCCTTGTACCGCTCCAACCAGTTCATCCCGACAATCACATCAAATCCAAGTCCGTCGAACTCTATCAGGTCGATCGGGAACTCTTCACCTCTGATTCGTACAATGACATCTCGGTGGTAGCGGGTACACCTGATCCGCTCTTTCGATGGGAGAGTGACCAAGAAGTCTGGCATCTCCTCTCCATCTAACCCCAGCCTCTTCGCAAAAGATAGCGAAACAAATGTGTGCGAGGCTCCAGAGTCGAACAGGATCGATGCATCCACGCCATTCACTGGAAAGGTACCGGTGAGGATTGTGCCGCTCTTGCCGGCTTCTGCCTCATTGCAGACACTCAATGTACCTCCCGTTCCGAGTGCACAGCCTAATTCATTGGCAAACTAATAAGTACTGGGTAACAACACGGTTGATATACTTCAATAACTCCACTTTATTCATTAACACTCCTCTTTACAACATCGTTGGTTTACATGATTGATATAACTTAACACATACATAACTCCCTTAACATATACTGGCTTAACACATTACAAAGTATACAAGGTTTAGAATTGTCTGAAGGTCAAATTCAAACGTCCGGGTTTCATGTGTGTGGCATTGATCACTGCCGACGGTGCGGTATTCAGTTTGATCTTCCTGATGCCATGATATAGCATCCTTGACTGCCCACCCATGATTAGTACATCTCCTGACTTCACATTAACTTCCTTGCGAGATCAGCACGCTTCTGCTCGCCATATACAAATACTGCGGTATCACCAATGGACCAAGACACCACGGGTACTCCCTTACTTAGAGACTCGGGTGACTCGTCCTTATCTTGGTGTAAACCTAACCGTCCACCTTTTGGTAGAAGTTCACAATACATAATCTGCTTCCACACTTGGAATTGATTCCGTTTCAACTTGTTGAGCAATTCCCACGGCGTGATTAACGACCGCACGGAACTCCTCAGGTATACTTGGTACCGTTGCTCCATCTTCGGCTCGCACTTCTTGATATGACTTGGTGTAAGGGTTCCAGTCCTTACCCATGCACATCATCTTCAATTGCATTCTTGATCCGTTCGGATATTCAGGTGTGTAGAAACCTCCAGGTTTAGCTCCAAGTTCATCGCATCGTCTGATGATATGGACTTGTGCTTCCGGTGTCAGGTATCCACTTAAGAGTATCATACCTGGCTGGATAACCTGACATTGTTCCATTGGAAAGTCGGTGATGTTGATGGTGGTCTCTTCAGGGTTTGGTGTGGGTGGGATTGGATAACATATATTGAAGGTTCCTTTAAGTTTAGAATTATCTAATTAGGTGTTTTTCACACTATACTTTAACTCCTTACTCACATGATATACACTTGAACTCACTAACACACATAAGCATGAAATGCGGTATGCAATCACTTATTACATTCAACAGTTTAGGCGGTACCTGGTCTAGAAGAGGGCCCTGGCGCCTCAGACCGGTCCACCACATTCAGGGTGGCCTTGCTAGGTCCCGACCCTTTCCCCTTCTGGGAATCAGTATGCCTCTGATCGGTGGGTGGCTGGTTAGCCGTCTTCGGGCCATCAATAGCTGCTGTGGCCTTACCCTTCCACTGCCCCTTGGGCTTGTTGACTCTGCTGTTGGGGTTCCGGTAACACTCGTTGTCACGGTGACCCCACTTCTCGCAGTATCGACACTGCACCTCATTTCCCTTGCAGTCCTTGCCGGGGTGGTCTCCATTGCACCACTTACAGTAATAGTGGCGCTCCGGCCCAGAGCCCGTGCTAGCTGCTAACACAATACACACTCAGTACTTTTTTTCACAACTTATCAACATACACATCAACTTATTACACATGATTAAACAATTACCCTTTGGTGGGTAAGAGCGTAGGGGCTTCGCCGCATAAGCATATGTGAGCTTCAGTGGCTCCTCAGCGGTGGTGGTTTGGGCTTGGCCCTTGTCACCCTGGTGCTGACTCTTCTGGGGCTGGGGATAAGGATTTCTTCTTCTTCTTTCCTCCCCCATACCCCTGCGAACTCTGGCCCTCGCTCGTGGCCTTGCGCTTGTGCGCATTCTCCTCGTCCCTCAGACGGACGGTGATCTCCACCTTAGCAGCGGCATGATAGCACTCCTGTATTTAGGATGATCAGTCATGCCCCGCATTACATTCTCATAGTCTCACATTATTACTCACTTATAGACTACACATATTCACATCACTCTTTTACTTAAATTACCTGCAAGGTAGTATACTCAGCTGGCCCCATCCCATAGCGAAGACGGTGGCTGAGACCGTTGTAGAAACGGTTTACCAGCACCCGGTTCGAGTATCCCAGGTCCGGTAACAGGTGGACAAGGCCGGTGAAGGCGTGTAACTCATCAACCGACACCTTGTCCCCCTGCCTCAGACTATCCAGCTCGAGGCGCTTGGCCTCCTGAACGTGCACGGGGTAGTATTTGGCTCGCAGCAGAGCCGTGTACTCCCTCCAACCAACTGAGGATCCGCCATCCGGTCCTCTCTCACTAGCTTCCACCAATTCTGTGCCGAACCCTTCAGATAGTAAGCGGCAAGACGGACCTTAGCCTCTGCGGGCACAGCCAAGGTCTCGTAGGCGGTCTCCAACTCGGAGATGTACGCCTCCAGCTTACGTGGGTCGGTCTCCCCATGAAATGAAGGGGTCTCAAGTCTGCCAATGCCTTGACCCAGTTGGTCTCTCTCGTGGCGGTGGTGGCTGAACTCCGGGCATCTGCCCCTGCTGGATCGCAGCTACAAGCTGGGGTACCATCTGGGCCACAGCGGCTGCTACACGCCTCAGCCATAACCTGAGCCGTAGTGTTCTCGCCCTGGTCACCCCCAGTACTAGTACCACTTCCGCGGCCTCTACCGCGTGGTCTACCTGACATCTGTATTCACATGAGTATTCATTAGCAATATGCTTACACACTTATCGGTCCAACGATCGTAACGCTTCCCGACAATAAGGTATTTCCACACTTAGTTAGTGGTTAACCTTTCCATAACTGATCACTTAGGTAACTGTAGTTAGGTTTCCTAACTCGGTATATTCCTAAGCTCGGTATTCTAGTCATCAGAGCGATACTTCGCTCTGATACCACTTTTTGTAACACCCCTAATACGCACATGATACTAAATGAAATCGCAGCGGAATAAAACAACTAAACAGTAACTAACGCTTCGGTGCTACAACGCCGTCAACCACCCACGTGGTTGACAAGGCAGAACAATACACTTGTACCGGTCTGATGATCAGACTCCCGAGCAATAAAACTAAACCATAATTACATCATATACAATACCGAGTGTTTACATATACAACCTTCACTGTTAAACATCACTGTAAACTGTCACAACCAAATCCAACAACGCCACGGGAGCACAGGCGCATCCCGGGCCAACATCCCAAAAGTATACAAAAGTAAACCTGCACCCTAGGATCTAGAGCCACTCCGCTTCTTCGATCCTCATCCTGCAGTATAAGAAATATGGATCCCCCGAGGGGGTCAGCAACCCTTGGCTGGTATGGCTAACGCGCAGCCCATCGGCTACCGGGATACGCGCAGCTACTTGTCATTATAACATGGCATTCAATTATATACATAGCATAACATAACATGGAGCATGGCATCAATGGCATAGCTCAACAACACACACACAGTGGATTTTCACTCCACGATAACAAACCACAAGGGTCAAATAACATAAGAGCCTAGAGAGTGATTCACTCTCATGTCAAGCTCGTTAAACACACTCATTACCGTTCTGTTAGACGAACGAGTAACTTAAGTCACAGATGGTTCGGATTTAGTGACCCGAACACACCACACAAACACAGGTTCCCACTAAACCGATCATAAGTCAGAATAGGTAAGCTTTGGAAGAAGCTAGCGGGAGATCGAACGCCAAATTAAGGTGAACAATCTTAACAACATAAGAGTCGAATCTGATTCAGATATCTACTCTTAACTTACATGCATGACCGGACAACCGGATTCCTCACTTCCCAGTTAACACTTGTTAGAAGTTCATAGTGGAACTTAACAACCAACACACAATAGGTGGTAAGTCATGTTAGACACACACAAGGGAAATGAGTCACAACAACACATCACAATAATATGAACACTGTAAACTCATTACATGTTTAAATCTTATAACGTTGTAAACACACAGAAAAACATACAACACACAAACCGGTGTAAACCGCTAGACAACAGACTGCAAGAAAACCATACCTTGGTCCTTGCCTCGTTTGGTTTCCTCCGTAGGTCACTCCTATACATAATTCAAGAACGTCGGTTAATTAACTTACTTAACCTCCAAATTTACTAAGTGTTTAACATAATTGTATGACATGTTTTAATGTCTATCTTACCCTAGGTTACCTTCATTATACACCCTAGGGTTAACTACATAAGTCACATTCTTTTTTTTTTTTTTTTACAAGTTTTGGTCCGACCGGACTTGCCGACCGGACTTACCTAAGTCCGGTCCATTCCAGTACCTTTTTACCGTTGAAAAATTCACTCCGACCGGACTTACATGTCCGGTCCTATGTCCGGTCGATTCCAGAGACTTATAACCCGTACAAAATTTATGCCGACCGGACTTGCCAAGTCCGGTCCCATGTCCGGTCCATTCCAGAAACATTTTCCCTCTCACAAAACAAGCCCGACCGGACTTGTAGGTCCGGTCCCCCAAGTCCGGTCGATTCCAGAAACATTTCTCGGTAGTGTAACAGGGCCCGACCGGGCTTGCAAGTCCGGTCGCAAGTCCGGTCTGCCCCAAATCCTTATTTTCCTTTTCACATTCAACTCCAAACTTTACCCCATATAACCTAGTACCCCCTAACCTCATTTGGGCACTTCAAACACTTAACCATCCTTAAACACTCACAACACTCTTTTTCTAATTCCTTAAACCTTTACTTATCTCCTTGTAAATTCCTAACACTTACAACATTTTACTAGGTTTCTAAATGGTGTTTCTCACCTATGATAACTACTATCCCAAAATGTTTCTCCTTATCTTAACATCATCTCCAAGCATCATCTCTCACAACCAACTCCTTATATCATCTTAATCTTTTTCCAGTTCATACTTCTCCTTATTTACCAAAGTTTGCCTAAGTCTTTACTAAGTCCCAAAATGACTTTGGTACATACTAAATCTCAAGCTCATGCCTAAGTCCTTGTTACATCCCAAATCACCTTAATGCATGTTTCTACACAAGAACAACACTTAACCATTTAAATACTCCTTAACTTATCAAACTCATTTTAACACTTAGAACTTCACATTTGTTACCCAAATTTCGACATAGGTTCTCCTAGAACATTACTAAACCAAAACACATTGTTTTTACCAACAAACAACCAAGAACACTAAAAATCCATCAAGTACTTATTATACACAAACTTCACTTACCAAGCACTACATCACAATATAGTGCACAATTTAAATTGCATGGCACTTAGGCCCTTAAATGACATGGCTCTTAGGCCCTTAAAATGCACAAATCATAAACACTGAATTTCCACAATATATTTGCCTTTAACCTGCAAATACACTCAACAACACATATGCCTTTTACTAAGCTCTTGGAACACTTTACTAAGTCATTCACCATTGGCTCTTTAGGTAGTTTAATAAGCATTTATAGCTCATTTCTCCTAAGGCATTAAAATAACATTAGGTTAGTAGATTTACCTCTTTTGCAAAATAACTTCTTTCTTGTTTCCTTTAGAAAACCAATAGAGTACTTGATTCTTTGACAAGCTCTAAACAATATACAAACATTAATGAGTATTCAAGCTATAAGCTCCATCTCATTGTAAACCCTAGTTTTACATTGTTTCAAAAACATTAATGTAGTTGTTTTACCTTGCTCTTTGAAGAGAGTTTGAATATCTAGCAAGAGAGGACTCCACCTAGTCCATGAAGAGTTGGAATGAAGCTAGAACAAAGTCACATAAAAGCTCCTTCAATACATATTTTCGGACATGACAAAAACAAGGAGGAAAGGAAGTTTTTATTTGAGATTCCTTACCTAGAATCCAAGGAGAGTAATAATATGTAGTCAAACAAGCTCAAGCTCCTTCAATGGAGAAACTCCATGGCACCGAAATGGTTGTCTTGAAGTTTGGAGAAGATAGAATGAAGAGCTTGAGGAGAGGAAGAGATTGGTGGTGTTTGTTTTTGATTTGGACAAGTGAGCAAGGTTTTACAAGAGGTCAAAGCTTGTGTTTTAATGGTGGTAGTGGTTCTATCGTGAGAGAACAAAGAAGAAAGGAAGAAGAGAGGTGGGAAACCGTGTGAGCAAGGAAAGGAAATGAGAGAATGAGATAGAATTTACTTTATGAAGATATTTATACTTATAAAGTAAAAAGGGTACTTAAGTAGTTTACTTATTTTGTTAACAAGCTAACAAAGGTGGTGTGTCACCAACCTTAAAAACCGGCCCCAAATAGTAGTAGAAGGGTAATTTAGTCTTTGTTTGTCAATTTAAATACTTATACAAACATATGTTACAAAATAGCTTATAAAAGTTACTATTCATAAAACAAGGCACATAGAAGTGAAATTTTTGATTTCCCACTAATATAGACACCCAAATGTGATATTATATAGTACACATATATATTTAAGAGTAATGATGGACATCTAGCCATTCAAAACTCATTTACAAGACAATTTTTCAAAAATGTGCTTTAAGACTCCTTAAAGCACATTTTGTGTTTAAACTTGTTTTCAAGCTTGGTTTTCTTTGGTAATTGATTTAATATGTTCATTAGTGTATAAATGAGGTCTTGGTAAGTTCATTAGGTCTTAACCAAGTTTATCCCAAGCTTAGAGCACATTTTGGCTCTTATTGACTTTAAAGCACATTTTGTGTTTCCTTTTGTTTAAATTTGTTTACTAATGTTTCTAAGACTCTTTTTAGTCTTAATACACCATATTTAAGTGTTTAAACAATATATTAAGGTTGGGGTATTTCATAACCCGTATAGAAGGAGTTGTGTAATGGAGGTGTTGTGAGGAATGATGCTTGGAGTAGATGTGATGGTGGTGAGAAAACATTTTAGTTAGTTGTTATCATAAGTATAAACCACCACTTAGGAACTTAGGGAAAAACATTACAAGTGTTAGGAATTTTGCAAGAATTTGAGTGAATGATCAAGGAGCTTGATGGTGGGTCAACTAATGAGTTTAATGGATGATTTAAGAGGGTGTTTAAGTGCCCAAATGGTGTTAGAACATATAAGGGAACTTGTGGAGGAGTTTGGAATAAGATAGGCATTTTTAGGAGAGTTTCTGCAGCCGACCTACCCAGGGGACCGACCCCAGTCTGGGTCGGTCGGGCTGAAACTGTGAAGTTGGATGTCTCTGCAGCCGACCTACCCAGGGGGTGGGTCGGTCGGACCCTAAAAAAAAAAAATTAATTTTAAGAATGTTAAGTGGTATTAGTGGTATGCCATTAAGAGGGTTTTGATGATTAGAAAAATAATTATAAAAGGACTTAAGAGATTAAGTTAAGTAAGATGATTTAAATGTTTAAGGTTATAAAATGAAATGTAATGAGGAGATTGTTAGGTAATGATGTTATAAGGTTGTTTAAGACATATTAGGTGGGTTATAATGACCGATCAAGTAGGTGAACAGTTGTATTAAAATGTGAAAGTAAAATAAGTTAAAATGTGAAGTTATTTAACTAAGTTAACGGGGAAAAGTTATAAGCATTAGACTTTAAACAATCATGTTACCCCGATGTTAATAAAAGTACATGTAATATTATCAGTTGTTCGAGAATTGCTCGAGGAACATAAGTGGACATGATAGAGTGGACTCCGGTGATAGGTATGGTTTTCTTGCAACCTGTGTCCTACCGGATTACACCGGCTTGTATGCCAATATGTTTTTCTGAGTGTTTGCCACCTTGTAAGATTAAAACATGTAATGAGTTTATAGTAATTCATTTATGTGGCGAATTTGGCCTCCGATACCATTTAACCTCAAATATGTGTTAAACCTTAGCTAACCAAAACTAGGAACACATGAGTGATCGGTATTCGGAGTTGACGGCCCAAACCTTGGGAACGTGCTAACCACGGCTATGTGTGAGTTAGTTGGATATGTTGTTGTATGCAAGTGTGTGAACCTCCCTTGTGTGCTTAACTCGGTTATGATACCGTATGGTGTGTGGATGTGGTAGGCTCCATAATGGATCTCTAACTACTTATTTATTAGTGTATATGTACTAATGGGGGGTGAGGAGTCCGGTCGTTCCGGCCACGCGTGTGATGGACGGGAGTCGATGTCATATCCGGTTCGGCTCTCTTGGTGTATGTATAGGTTGTATTCCAATTTGGTTTCTACCTTCCCTTAGCTTATCCAAAGCTAATTACTGACTCACGTCGGGCCACAGGGGCATACGAATGTTATTTCGGTGTGCTTGGGATTACTATATCTGACACACCTTGGGTTTAAGTTAACCGTTCGATATAACTGGACGGTAACGAGGTTGGTAACGAGCTTAGCATGAGATTGTCAATAATCTCTAGGCTCACTATATATACTAACTATGGTGGAAGGTTCCCTGTGTGAACAAATCTTATGGTGTTATGAGTTGTTATTGTGCTAGGCAATTTCCCTTGCTATGCTAAGATATGTTTATGTTAGATGTTTAAAATGAACTCGATGTTAACACGTGTACGTCGAAACGAGAAAAGTGTTGTTGTGTTTGCTGTGTGAGGAATGTGATATGCTGTAGGATATGGAGTGTGTGGATCATGGAAATGAATCCCAGTTTGTGACAAGAGGCGTTTAAGGATAACCCGATTAATGGGTACGTGTCGTTCATTAAGGAAGTAGCTCCGTTTTAGAGGAGAGCCACTCTAGGGTTAAAGGAATCATTGGATGATTTGTTAAGTGTGGATGTGTTGGATATATGTTGAGCCCTATTGTTGGGTGTATGCAAGTGTTGTGTGTTTATGGTTTGTATGCATGATTTAAATATAATCAACTGCATGCTAAGACGACAATTAGTTGTGCGTGGCCCGGTAGCATGTGGGCTGCGGGATTACCATACCAGCAAAGGTGCTGAGCCCCTTGGGGCCACCCTTTCTCTCCTTTTATATTTCAGGTACAAGGAGCTGGAAGCCGTTCGAGAGTAGGACGGGGTAGATGTTTATACATGGGTAGCCATTTAAATGGCATAAGCGTTGTAAGCGTAGTAAGACCGAAATTGTTATCGGCATTAGTTTGTAAATACTCGGTACAGTGGGAATGCATGTATACAATAAATGTTGGAAATGGAATAAGGGTTGTATTGTGTAGTTGCTCGGGAATCTAGTCCATCAGACCGATACAATGTACATGTATTAGCCTTGTTAGCCACGTGGGCGGCTAACGGCGTGTAACACCATTGAATTAAGTAATGTGATGAGTTGAGATTTCCGCTGCAGTTTGATGTTAAGTGTACGGTGGTGGTTGGGGTGTTACACTGGCAGATAACCCACTGGTTGTAACTTTGTGCAGGATAATAGTGTTCAGGAGACGGTCGTGCTTCAGGAGGGCTAGACATTATAAAACTTCTTAGAGCATCCTCCAAACTAGAATAAACAACTGGACAATAAGCACGCTCGTGGTCTCCTCCACACCTTTCGCATACAGCCCATTGGTTGTAATATCCAGGCCAACCTCCTGGCGGATTGTAATATCCAGCCATCAAATCAAAGTACCTCGAAAGAAAAAGAAAAATTAATTATATACATAAAGAAGAAAATAAAAATAAAAATATGTACATAACAATAAAATAAATAAAGACAACAATAAACAAAAAGGTAAATAAAATTAAACTAAACAAATTTCTATAAATCAAAATCAAAGAAATAGAAATAACAAAAATAAAAAATTAAAAGAAAAACTATAATAAAACAAAATCAAAATAAAAAGAGCGGAAACAAATAAAAAAAACTAAACTAAACTATAAAGAAAATTAAACTAATCTAACAAAGTTTAATCTCATAAAAAAATAATAAACTAAGATAAGCCTAAACAAATACTAATCCTAAAAACAAAGCGACTAAAAAAAAATCAATCAAATGAACAAAATTAAATATCAACTAATTAAAAACAAATGAACAAACTAATAGAAAATAAAACTAAACTAAAAATAAATTAAACAAACAAAACAAAACAAAATAAAATAAAAGGGAGAATACGAACCAAACTAAACTAAAAATAATTAAACAAAACAAAAATAAACAAAAAGAAACTAAACAAAACAAAATAAATAAAAGAAAAATAGAATAAAGACTAAACTAAATAACCGTGCCTCCCCGGCAACGGCGCCAAAAACTTGTACGGGGTAAAACGTATTACAACAAGTGTACTGGTCTGTCGTAGCAAGTTTTCCTAGGTAGTATTCCCTAGGTTATCGAACCAAAGGAGGCTGTGTCTAGTTTAATCTTTAATCTATCTAACTAATAAACTAAAGGAAAAATAACAATAATAGATTGGGGGTTTGATTGCAGATATTAAATAGTTAAATAAACTGAAAACAAATAAAAGTGATTATCTAATAAATCTAAAGTGCGAATCCTGGTTTACTATTTTTCCATAGTTTATTAATTCCCTTCCCGAGTATTTCTAAATTCTAGATTGCAACCTCAGATCTAAATTAATCTAAAACCGGTCTCCCGCAAGATAGATTCTCACTAGCAATTCCCAAATCCTAACTCTCGTTATGAATTTACAAATTAACTAGTAGCGTTAATGATTCATCTGGTTTCTAGTCAGCTAATCCCCAGGAATTACCATCTGTAGTTTCACTGGTAATATTCTTATGGTCTAATGAACGCCGCAGTTCTCACTTGTAAGCAATTCATACCAAATAAACTCAAGCAATAATTAATCACAAGAGAATATCAACAAATAACTAGGAACAAAACTACAATCTATATTGAATTTATATTTAACAACTCGGAAAGAAAAACAATAAACTAGTTGTCCATAATAAAAATCAGAATTCTAACAATTATTCAGACATCGGAGACAAAGAAATAATAACAATATTAAAGAGATTAGAAAACGTCATCTAATTGTTGTAGAACCGATGACGTTTCCGGTCTCTGTCTTCTGCTCCGGTCTGTCTGCGTCACTGTCTAGTTTCCCTCTGTCTGACTTGGTGTTCTCTGTCTCAAACTCGACTACGCTGTGGCTCTGGTTTGATTTTCTGTTCGTCTATGTTGTGTTGAGTTCTGTATGTCATCCGATTATATAGTCCCTTCTTCCAAAATGTCTTAGTTGATAGCGAGAATAGAAGTAATGAAACAGTAAAGGAAACTTGTAAACTATGTCTTGATTATATTGATCGTCTATCTTCTGTACATAGGACATGTATTTATACACATTGTAAAGTTCTAGATAGTACTACGTAATGGACTCTAAACATGTGAGCCGGTAATAAACGTGTTGGGCCTAGACTGTAAAATGGCCCAAAGCTCCCTATGATCCACTAGCCCCCCGCGATCCCATTTTGCTCTCAACGAGAGATAACTGGGATCGAAGAAACGAATGTCGCCCTCTATCTAGGGTTTTTGTCAAAATGTCTGCAATCTGCGCATCAGTTGGGAGGAATTCAACCCGGAGGCTTCGATTTCGGATGAGCTCACGAACGAAGAAATAATCCACAGCGATATGCTTGGCGCGGCTGTGAAAAACAGGATTCGTCGCCAGGTAATTTGCTCCGATATTGTCACAATGCAAGATTGGTTCTTTATGCAAGTAAATCCCTAATTCGGTGAGCAATTTTTGAATCCAGAGAGCTTCGGCAGTAGCAGTTGCTAGAGATTTGAACTCGGCCTCAGTGGACGATTTGGCAACCGTTCTTTGTTTTCGAGAACTCCAGGAGACCAGATTGTTCCCGAGAAAGATGAGGAATCCGGTTGTGCTGCGACGGTCATCCAAGGAGCCAGCCCAGTCGGCATCCGAGAAGATGCGAAGATCACCCAGAGGCGCAGCAGAAAAGAACAGCCCCAAATCGATGGTGGCTTTGAGGTATCGTAAAACTCGTTTAGTTGCTGTCCAGTGAGCTTCCTTGGGTTTGTGCATGTGTTGACTGAGCTTATTTACTGCGTAGCTAATATCTGGCCTTGTAAAGGCCAGATACTGTAAACTGCCTATAATGCTTCTAAATTGCGTGACGTCTGTGTGGTCAGGAGAGTCGGTTGAGTCCAGATTATGAGTATGGGACATAGGGGTAGATAGTGGTTTTGATTGATGAAGTTTGGTGCGGTTGAGGAGATCTTGAATATAGTGACCTTGTGACAGAAATAGCCCAGAGGAGGTACGAGTAGCAGTGATCCCTAGAAAGTAGGAGAGATCACCCAGGTCTTTCATGGGAAATTCAGAAGAGAGGGATTGTGTTAGTTGAGTGAGGAGAGTGTTTGTGGAGGCGGTGACAAGGATATCATCCACGTAGACTAGAAGGTATACAATATCACTGCCATGAATGTAGGTAAAGAGTGACGGATCTGATTGTGATGCTGTAAAACCAATGTGTATTAGGAAAGTGCTTAGGCGAGAAAACCACGCCCTTGGGGATTGTTTTAGACCATAGAGAGCTTTCTTTAATTTGCAAACATGATGAGGGAATTGTGGGTGAACAAAACCTGTAGGTTGTTTTAGGTAAACCTGTTCCTCCAAATCTCCATGGAGGAAAGCATTGTCTACATCTAATTGCTTAATAGGCCAATTGTTAGCAGTAGCGATGGTTAAAACTATCCTGATAGATGAAACTTTAATTACTGGACTGAAAGTCTCAGAATAATCTATGCCGTGTGTTTGACTGAAACCTTGAGCAACAAGGCGAGCCTTTCTCCTTTCAATGTTTCCATTTGCATGTCTCTTTGTTTTTAGAACCCATTTTGTACCTAAAACGTTCATGTGTGATTGAAAAGGGACAAGTTCCCAAGTTTTGTTTCTGATTAAAGCATCATATTCAGTCTTCATAGCAGAGATCCAATCAGGGTATTTTATTGCTTGCTTATAGGTGGGCTGGTCTGGTATTTGTGTTGGTTGTGATAAGTTTGTGGAGTTTAGCCATGGAATGGTCCCATCAGTGCGGACTTTGGGCTTAAGGGTGTTTGTTTTGGTTCGTGTGACCATAGGATGATGAGAGACAGGTTCAGGAGAGGGGTAAGTAGAAGAGGTAGAGGCTGGAGTGCCTGAAAGAGAGGGGGAGGAAATAGTGTCAGAGGAGGAAGTAGGAGAGGAAGTTTCAGTGGTTGTGGGTGGTGAGAGAGATCTGGTAGGTTGGGTAGTATTTGAAGTTGGAAGGGGAGTGGGGTAAAAAGTAGTAGTAACAGGAAGAAGAAGGTGGGTAACCTGGTTATCAGACTGAGAAGAGGTAGAGGGCTGATTTTGTGTGTGTTTAGTGGCAAAAGGGTAGCAAGTTTCTTGAAAAACCACATCACGAGATATGTACAAGCGGTGATTGTTGACATCCAGACACAAATATCCTGTAGAATTGTCAGAGTAGCCTAGAAAAACACATTCAGTGGATCTGTAGGACAATTTGTGGGTGTTATAAGGCCTTAGATTAGGCCAACAACTGCAACCAAAAACCTTTAAGTGTGTGTATGAGGGTTCCTGCTGGTGGAGAATAAAAAAGGGGGTGGAGAAGCGCAGAGCCTTAGTTGGTGTGCGATTTGTGAGATAGACAGCGGTCCTGAAGGCATATGACCAGAAGGACATAGGTAGAGAGGCTTGAGAGAGAAGGCACAGACCTTTATCCACTACATACCGAATTTTGCTCTCAACAGACCCGTTCTGTTGATGCGAATGGGGACAAGTGTATCTGTGGGCTATTCCCTGAGTTTGCAAAAATGATTCAAGACCTTGGAACTCACCACCTTTATCTGTCTGTATTTTTTGAATAGTGGTTTGAAATTGGGTTTTAACCATAGTACAGAAAACAGGGAACACCAAAGCCACGTCTGATTTTTGCTTTAGAGTAAAAATCCACATATAACGAGAATGGTCATCAACAATTAACAGGAAATATCTCTGATTATCATCAGACAAGCAGTATGCTGGTCCCCATACATCAATAAACAGCAGTTCAAAACATCTACTTGAAATAGATTCTGAGGGATAATGGGGTAAGGCATGGAGTTTTCCTTTACAACAATCAGGACAGACCTCATTATTATCATAACTAGAAACTGGTAAATGACATTTAGAGATAATCTGTTTTGTGAGGGTGGCACTGGGATGTCCAAGGCGAGCATGCCAGATTGTAGATGGTGCCTTGATGGTGTAGTTTAGCTGAGGTGTGAAAGTGTTGTTGGGGAAGATATAGACCCCGTCCTTAGCAGTCCCCTTGAGAAGAGTAGCTTGTGTTTGGTTGTCCTTCAAAAGAAAGTGATGGGGATGAAATTCAAAGAAGGCATTATTGTCTTGACAGAACTTGTTAACCGAAATCAGTTGCTTATTTAATTTTGGTACATGCATAATGTCATTAAGAGCATAAGCCTTATCATTAATAACCAGGGAACCAGAACCTTGATGAGAAATACCTAAGGTAGAGCCATCACCAAGAGCAACTGTGTCTGTCCCAGTGTAGTCTGAGGCTGAAATGTTCAGTTTTGAAAAATCACCAACAAAATGATGAGATGCCGCGGTATCAGGCATCCATTCTGTTAGAGGAGCTTTTCCTGTGACATTAGCTTGCATAGACTGAGGAGGGCGGGGTTGATAGGAAAAATTGTATCTATGATAACAAGCATCAGCTTCGTGACCCCTTTTTTTGCAAATCTGACATGTAGGCCTGTTGTCTGGTTTACCAGTAAAATTTACTGGGTTAGAGCCTGAAGAAAAACTTGATCTGCCCCTGCCTCTGTTTGATCTGCCCCTATTGTTATAGAACGACTTTCCCCGGCTCTCAGAGGGAGAATTAGCATAGGATGTGGCATTCACTGTAATAGGAGCAGCAGTGCTAGATTGCTGTTGTTTTAACCAACTTTCATTTGATAACATAAACTGGTATAATTGTGGGGCAGAACATGGTTCTGTGCGAGTGAGAATGTTGGAGATCATAGCATGATAATCAGATGGCAAACCATTTAGAATATAACTCTGAAACTGCATAGGGCTGATCATGTGTCCTGTTAGAGCTAGGGAGTTAACCAAGGCTTGTGCTCTGTTATAGTAGGTAGTGATGGATTCACTTGACAATTTTTTGAGAGAGGACAGCTGAAGGTGTAGGTTTCCAACCTGAGCGTTGGTTTGGGAGGAGAAAGTCTCATGTAAATAATTCCAAGCTTGTGCAGATGTCTGCATCCCAACAACTTGACCTATAATTGCATCACTTAGAGAGGCAAAGATAACAGACAGCACAAGTTGGTCCATCTGGATCCAACGCAAATATGTAGGGTTCACAGTTCCATTTATAATCGGTGCAGGGCAAGGAAAGCTCCCATCAACATACTTGTAAATATCATTGCCTCTTAGGAAAGTAGTCATAACACCATACCAGATCCTGAAATTTTCCGGTTTCAATTTTATAAGATTTGTTGCTGCAGAGACAATGGACTGTGACGATGTGTGAATCTGTTGTGCAGGGGCGGTGGTCTCTTTTGCAGATCCATTAGTCGCGTTCTTCTCATGTCCGTTCCCAGCATGGTTACCACCGGAGATGGAGCCATCATGGATGTTGCCGATGGACGATTCATCTGGAGGGGTTGTCGTCATTGAAAAGGTCGAGAGAAGAGGAAGAAAAGGAAAGAAAAAAAAAAGGAAGGAAAGAGCCCGGTTATCTCGGCTCTGATACCATAGTTGATAGCGAGAATAGAAGTAATGAAACAGTAAAGGAAACTTGTAAACTATGTCTTGATTATATTGATCGTCTATCTTCTGTACATAGGACATGTATTTATACACATTGTAAAGTTCTAGATAGTACTACGTAATGGACTCTAAACATGTGAGCCGGTAATAAACGTGTTGGGCCTAGACTGTAAAATGGCCCAAAGCTCCCTATGATCCACTATGTCTCTCTGTAGCCGACTTCTCTTTTTCTATTCTTCAGAGTAGCCCATCCTCCCCTCTGTAAAGTCTTTACACTCTGTGCATCTGTGTTGTTATGCATGACCATGAAGATTTGTCGTGAGTGACTTAATGATTTGTTAAAAGATGTCATGCCCATACTCTGCGCCTCTGTAAAGTCTGCGCCTGTCTCAATTCACTCTTGCGCCTCTGTAAAGTCTGCGCCTGACACTCCTGCGCCTTTGTATATGTTTTGTCGGCTCAGCATGCATGTGAAGTCTGCGATAAAACCATTCTCCTCTGCAAGCGGCGCCTTCCAATGCACTGCAGCCCAATCAGGTCGCTCGGTCCAAGAAAGAATCAAATGTTCTCCACGTAAGCTCCTGTTTAGTAGGCGCCGAAAACTTAAATGTCATCCCACGTCATTCTATTTTATGCAGCCCGTTATCTCCTCATTCATGTGGGCTCCATGTCGGCTGCTTGGTGTACGAGTTCAAAAAGCCCATGTCCATGATGATGATGCATGCGGTCATGTCCATCATTGATGACAAATTTGATCCAGCCCAACATTCGGTTAAAGAATATCTTCTTTGCATGGGCCTTGTAAATGAATTTCACGTATCCTTCATCCAATTTGTAGGTTGCAGGCTAGAGCAGCCCACGTGCATTCCATTTGTGTGAATGCATGGCTCCTTTTCTTCACTTTTCCAGAACGCGAGCATTATATGCCGGTCCGGTCCGGACCACATGTAAAAAGTTGTAATGTGGTCCGGGTTTATAAATCTGGACACATACCTGGATCACACCTGAAACTTGGTATAATATTTGTCATGATGTTAGTCTGGACATACATGTCTGGACACACCCTTAGATGCATCAGAAAAGCTGTTTTGATTCCCGTTTGGTCCCGGTTTGGTCGTTAAGCTCTTAGCATGCACCTATAAGCCTCTTTCTTCAATATTTTCATCTGTTTTAGCATAAAACCACAAGTAAGGGAAGTTCTTCGCATATAACATAAAATAACATATAAGTAGGGAATTTATCATATAAACCAATAAAATATTAATCACATTTAGCATAGAAATATAGATAAATTCCGCACTTATCAACTGCGCACCATGACTTAATCCCCTTATTTAAATATTGTACTCACGACCACTACTAGCATGGTAGTTGGCCTTTACTCTGTTGCCCATTGATGGTGCAACTCCTCAATCCCTTAATCTAACATCTTATCTTATACTCGATCTCTTCCTAGTGTAAACACACACTGGGAGTTCTCTAATTTCGGTGTATGGCGGTTGCTGTACCGTGTAGTAAAATTGTTATCTCTTAATATGAAGGTGTTCTGCATCAATATCAGGTTCGTAAGTAGGATAATTTCTCTTGCATTTTTTATTCTTTATGATGTTATTTACCATGTAATTTAACCGGTTACT
>CM041780.1:302436340-302754561 GCA_023374045.1 Limonium bicolor
AACTCGATCACCACAGCTTCATTTTTTTTAGAACCGAACCCATACATGAGCATTTTTATCAGATTCGAACAAGTCAGAGAAAACGATAACAGTCTCCAATTGCACACCCTCTACGCAAGGGGAAATGAACCTGTTAGCAACATGATGATGAAGCTATATCTAACAATAGGCAAACAGAGTTAGAATGAGCCTCCGCTAGCGTGATAAACAAATATACCCAGATATAAACCGACGTTGGGTTGATTACAAAGGTTTCATATCAGATTCGAGCACCATTGTGCCAGACAGAATCAGACTCAGAGGGAGAGGATGTATATTGCCTTGTCGAGAGTCAGAAATCCTTTCAAAACATATATGATGCGAAAGGGAAAAATACATATATGCAAACAGAAAGCCGAACCCAGAGTGGATCCCGGTTCTCTTGGTATGCGCACAGTTAAGTGGAAGTTGCAAGAACGGGGAAGCAGAGAAACAATATATGTGACAGATTTGGATTCGTTTGTCTTTGTGGACCCCTGAACCCATTCTGAGTTCGGTATCCAACAGGACTGTATTGGATGGTCATGATCAAGACCCAGTTAAATTCGAACAGAAACGAGTTACAACAGGAAAAATCGAAATCTCCACCAACGAGAAAAAAAAATCAGTAACAGAAACACTCTGTCGTCAGTATAGATATGAATGAGTAACCCACATGAAATACTCTGAATCCATCGCCGCATGGGAGCAAACACGAGAGCAGAAGAAAATCAACAAAGTAATCACCAGTTGAAAATAGCAGTATGTAAAACTGGTATCGGTCAACTTCGGCGAAGTCATTATGTACGTTATTCTTCTCGAGTCCATTTGACATATATACAAGAAGATAGCAAGTAAAAAAACGATTTAAGCTCCAGAGACTACAAATGGACTTTGAATTCACTGGAACTGTCGTAAGTGCTGTAGGTTTAAGTATCAATTACTTAACACTACACGAAGCTTAGTAAAAGTAAGAAGGGAGGCGAGCGAGATTAGTACAAACATCCGAAATGAATTTCCGGAAAAGCTACCCCTCATGCCCCTCATAGCCATCGTCCATTCGACTCGTATGGCAAAAATCAACGAAATTCATGAAACCCGTTAAAACGGAAACGAAATGAACAAAGGAAAAGCAGAGGCTAAAAAGGAAAGTTATCAACAGAGAAACGAAGAATTCGACGCTTCGTAACCAAAGCTTACCTACCCTTGTTGAAATTTGAATGCGGCAACCGGGGCAAATGAATGAAGAAGAGAAAGGAAATAGGCGAAAATCAGAAGCTCGTGGTAGTTCGAGGTGGAAGGAGAGTTTCGGGTATAGAGAGATTCACTTTTCGATGGTGCTGGAGAAAATGGGAGTCAAAACTGTTGAGATAGTCGAGATTGTTGTTGTTTGGAGATAGAGATGGAAATATCGATGTGAACGATGAAGAAGAATTCCGTTTCTCTGGTTTCTTCTCAGGTTTTCAAAAAAGAAAAGATGTAAGTTACTGGTAATGAAAACATCGATTTTTTTTTGCTTGCCCCTGGGATCTGTTCACTACAGTACTTTTTATAAGTGGATGACTAGGGTTTTTTAAAGATGGGCTTGTTAAAAGAAAAAGATAACTAGGCCTGATATAAGGAAAATGGTATTCGGCTGGTTTGGGCCGCGTCTAGCCCGAGCTGGGGTTCAGGGCCTCGTTTGACTGGCTTTGTACATGAATAATGGATAAAAAAGAAAACACAAGCTTTGCTTCTCATGGGGATCGAACCCAGGGCTTTCGCCCTCCTCCCAGCAACACTAACCGACTACACTACACATCATTCAGCATGTTAATGTAAAATAAACAAAGAATTAAGATAAGTTAAGCAAGTAACAAAATGGCATAAGGTAAGGACAATGTAAAACAACTAGACGACTAAATAAGCGAATACAAAATAGAAATAAATACATAGTAAACAAGTAAGTAAACAAAGAGGGACGGGTTTGAAATTGGACAGTCGTCGGAAATTCATTTTTGAAAAATCTTGTTTTTATGAGATACCTTTGAAAAGATTATAAAACCATGGTTTCATTTTGGCACGCACGCTAATATTTTTTGAAAAAGAAAGGCGACGACCCCTCTTATTATTTTCGGAATTTGCTTTATGCGGTGAGAATTTTTGGTGTCTACAGATGGCTCCCCTTGATTCAATTTTGCAAGCCCTTGCAGAATTGGATCAAGGTTGACGGGGCGCCAAAAATTCTCACTGCAGCTTGGGGCATTCCCAAGTGTGAGATATGAGTACCATATGAGTGGGGACTAATGATGGGCCCCGACTAGACCTCGGCGTCTAGCGTTAGGACTTATGACGGGCCTAGAGTGCAATTGAAAGTACGAGGACTTAGAAGAGCCTCAACTAGACCCTTGAAATCTAGCTTATAAGACTTATGACGAGTCTATATATAACAATTAAAAATTGGTTTAGGGTGCACGAGGGCTTAGGAGTGCCTCAACTGGATCTCTTGACATCCAGTTCTAGGGCTTATGACGGGCCTAGAGTGCAATTGAAAGTACGAGGACTTAGAAGCCTCAACTAGACCTCTTGAAATCTAGCTTATAGGACTTATGACGAGCCTATAATACTTTTGATTGTGTACCGTACTAGTAGCGTAATGCTATCTAGCAGGCGGATGTGGAACGAGCTCGCACTAGTAGCGTAATAGCTGCCTAGTGGAGGAAGAATGTTGGGACCGTAGTAGTAGTGTAATAGTTGCCTATCAGGTGGATGTGAAACAATCTCGCGCTAGTAGCGTAATAGCTGCCTAGTGGAGGAAAAGTGGTGGGATCGTACTAGGCGTAATAGCTGCCTAGCAGGCGGATGTGAACGATCTCGCACTAGTAGCGTAATAGCTGCCTAGTGGAGGAAAAGTGGTGGGACCGTACTAGTAGCGTAATAGCTGCCTAGCAGGCGGATGTGAAACGATCTCGCACTAGTAGCGTAATAGCTACCTAGTGGAGGAAAAGTGGTAGGACCGTACTAGTAGCGTAATAGCTTCCTAGCAGGCGGATGTGAAACGATCTCGCACTAGTAGCGTAATAGCTGCCTAGTGGAGGAAAAGTGGTGGACCGTACTATTAGCGTAATAGCTTCCTAGCAGGCGGATGTGAAACGATCTCGCACTAGAGCGTAATATCTGCCTAGTGGAGGAAAAGTGGTGGGACGTACTAGTAGCGTAATAGCTTCCTAGCAGGCGGATGTGAAACGATCTCGCACTAGTAGCGTAATAGCTGCCTAGTGGAGGAGGAAAAGACAGGACCGCACTAGTAGCGTAATAGCTGCCTAGCGGGTTGTGAATATGCATTGGATAGTGAATGAACTTTGTGGATGAATGCAAATGCTATGCAATGTAGATGGTTAAAAATAAATGCGCTGGTTGGATTGGGACTCCCTGTTTATGGATGTAGATTCTTTTTCTATGAGTTAATTGCTCCAGAGTTGCTTCAAAGCTTCGGGATGGCTCCGACATGGCTTCAAAGATCTGGGATGGTCCAGCATGCTTTGATGGCTCCGTTACGCTGATGGCCCCGGTGTGCGCTGATGGCTCCGGTATGCCCTGATGGCTCCGGTATGCGTTGATGGCTCCGGTGTGACCAATGGTCTCGGGGTGGTCGGCGGGTTTGATATGGTTTGGTGTGTTTTGATGGATGTGATCATTCTGGAGGTTGGTGGGTTTTGATGTGATTGAAATGCTTCGATGTGGTGGGTAGATTTGGTTGATTTTTTTTTGAAGTAGTTTGATGGCTCCAGCGATAAATTTATTGTGATTTGATGGTTTTTTTTTTGGACTTTGTAGTGGGTGAATGTTTTGTTCATGGGTGAATGATGTGAAACGCAGTTGCATGACTTTATCGGTGGTTCCCATCATGGTTCCAGGATTCCCATGGATGACTCCGGGATGACCTTGTGCTGATTGAGCATAACGACGCTTTGGTTGGTTCACTTCGATGACACCGAGGGGAAAAGGGAAGTTTTCACCTTTGATGTGGTCGCACCCTGGAGGGCTACCTACGTACTCAATTCCATATTGAGATCAGACCATACGTAGTTCGATACTCTGTGGGCAAGGCCCAGGTGATGAAATGGCTCCGACGGGATTTGAGGTGGCTCCCGTATTGTTCTCGAACTGTTGGGATGGCTCACGTGTATCTCTGGAGATGGTCTCAATATTTGAGGAAGGTTTCAATGTCGGACGATGGCTCCCGTATGGCTCTAGCTTGGCTTTGGGATTGGTGCCAATGAGGCTCGAGCATGACAGTGGATGGCTCCGGAAAATCTTCATATGGCTCCGGATTGGCTTTAGAAGCGGTGTCGATAAGGATGAGTATGGCAGTGCATGGCACCGGGATGGTCTTCGTGTGGCTTCGGATAGCTTTTGAATGGTTCGATGTAGCTTGGTGATGGCCCAGGATGGCTCTGAAGGGGCTAGATATAGCTCGATGATTGCCCGGGATGGCTCCAGTTGACATCAAAAGTTACGCTTCAACAACTGCAACTGAAGTCGACTTTCAGCGAGACTAGGTGGAGTTCTTACTAGTCGGATGTGAAAATGAAGTGGTTATGATGCATGCAAATGCTAACTGCTAGAAGAGATGCACAATGCATATGCAGTTTTTTGAAGAGAATGTATGATTCTATCTCTATTACTATGAGGTTTACGAATATAAGACATCTTCGGTTCGGTTTTGAGTGATTGTTGAACTGGAATGTGTGAATCACTTTCCTCTCATGGAGGGATGGGGTTAATCTCTCGTGAGTATGGCCGTGTGTGCTAATGTCGTGATGATACTCTTGATGCTCAGAACAGTATTTTCCTTAGGATTCTTTCGAGGTTTTGGACTTTCATCCTTACAAATTCCTCACCTGCAACGGGGTAGGCTGTTTATGTGTGGTGCTTTAATCAATGAGTCACTCGCACTCTGAAGACCTTGTGAGATAAGGTCACACTCATTCGCTCATGGTCCCTTTGGTATGACAGGACATGTTGATAACAAGTACGAAACTTATGATTCATGTTTCAAATCCGATACTTTCAGTTAACGCTCATCAACTAACGAGTAGGTCTTTTATTGGGTTATAACGGGGCTGAGAGGTGTGATGTACGTCACATGGGACTGGAGGATTTGTTTGGGAGTTGTGGAGCTTTTGTGCAACAGAAGATATGTTTCGCCTTTGCCATGGGTGGATGATTAGAGGGTTTTTGGTAGCCTTTATTGGTTTTTGCGGGACATCATTGGTCCTTTGATGGATTCCTCTCCTTGTTTTTCTGTGTGTACAGTTTGATTTTTCTCATTTTGTGCTTTTGAATTGCATTTGGCTCGTCGACTTTCTCAAGCATTTTTCTTTGTATTTTGGCTTTAGATTCGGAGTTGCATTGACTCGCTGATCTTCTTGAACATTTTCGGTGTCTTTTTTGGTGTTGCTTTGGAGTTGCTGACTCACGATTTCTTCAAACATTTCATTTGTTTTTGTGAAAGATGGTGGGGGAGTCATGGCTCCGGCTCCTTCGAGATCCTCTATTGCAGGGTAAGTGTGTATATGTGGGGTGGCATATTGTGGAGCTCGCAGAAAAAGGTTTATCGTGAAAGGCTCAGCGGGGCTCACTAAGGGATTATGTACAGGGCAGTCAAAGCTTTTGGTTTTGTGAAGATTTTTATTCCTAAGTGCCTCGTCATCCTCATTAATCAATGATTATTTTCTTACTATTCTCGGATCTTTGCGTGAATCACAGCTCTTATCTTGTTATCGACACTTATCTCACTATTATTGTGTCTCTGTGCTGAAGGAATGCACATGTCGCTCATGGTTTTACCTCGTTGGCTCTCTCTACCTTCCCTCGTCGCTCAGTAGATCGTCCGATACACTCAATTGAAATTCCAAGGGAAATACCGCTCTTTGCACACTACTCACTTTGTTTATGGTGCTGATTTTGATTAGACCCTTGTGTTCATTGACGGGTCCAGAGTTTAGTGATTCAGGCATGTTGTTCAACCAATCTCTCAAGATTTTCCCCAAAGATGTCGTTTCGATACGAGTATGCATATGCGACTATCTACAATGCAATCTATTGTGGTAATATGGAATTACTATGTACAAGATGCCTGAAATGCTGAAAGTGCTGAATGAAGATGGTTGACCTTGGGGTTTGACCAAATGTGTGTTTTTTTTTGTTTTTTTTTTTGGATGCAATGCATGAGTGGTAAGGTTACACCCAGTCTCGCTTGAGTCGGTTCAGTTCATGGTATATGAAGCTCATCATGTGACGACCGATCCTGAAGGTGGTCCAGCTGTCGGGGTTGTTGTCAAAGAAGAAATTCTCGAGTGAGGGCGGGTTGGTGACTGGCTCCGGGTTGGACTTTTAGGGAGTAACAACTCCCGCATGGTGGCCCCATAATATAACAGAGAACATGACATCCTTCTTTTTTCATAACTTCTCTTTTTTTTGGATGGAGAGGACACAATTCTTTTCAAGCAATACAGTAAATGTGAACAAAAGCAACTACTTTCTACAACTACGGCTATTAGCTAAGAAAATCATAATGTTCAACTTGGTGACTTTTCAGGAAAAAGAACAGAAGTATCTTCCTTGGCCTAGAACATAAGTTGCATTCCTAGTGCGGAGGCGTTTCCCCTGTCTATCAACTCTTGAATTGCATCCTTTAGTGTGGTGCACTCGTCAGTGGTGTGCCCCCAGATTCTGTGATAGTCGCAGTATTCATGCAAGTGAGGCCCAAGCTTCTTAATTCGTGATCTCGTGTTGAAAAGTGCTAGATGACCCCCCTCAACTAATATTTTCAATGCTCTGCTGAGTGACATTCCCGGATTTGAAAGTTGTCCTTGTGAGCTTTGTCCAAGTGGACTATCCTTCTTTTCCATCATTTCTGGTTGCTCAATCAATTTGATTTCAGTGTCCTCCAAAGCAATTACGGCCGCCATCAATCGTTTGAACTCACAAATGCCTAGGTATTTCAGCTGACATTGGTACACTTCTCTCATGCCAGAAATAACCATTTGTATTTGTTCCTCCTCAGTGGGTCGATTATTCATTTGCCCAGCCTTCACCCTCCATCGTTCTACGAATTCCCTCACAGTTTCGCCAGGGCTTTGGCGGGTGATTTCTAATTCTCTGCGTGTAACTTCATGATGAAAGTTACCACCGTATTGGGTGAGAAATTCAAAGTACAAATCTTGGCTTGACTTTCCTTTTAGATCTAGGCCCATAATCCAAGAGTAAGCAGGTCCGTGTAAGTAGAATCTAAAGCATGCAGCCTT
This sequence comes from Limonium bicolor, assembly GCA_023374045.1. Taxonomy (NCBI): domain Eukaryota; kingdom Viridiplantae; phylum Streptophyta; class Magnoliopsida; order Caryophyllales; family Plumbaginaceae; genus Limonium; species Limonium bicolor. Next base: position 302,443,651 of record CM041780.1, read on the forward strand.
CATCTCATCAGATAATCCATGTAGATCCATGAGCTTGTCATATTTGTCAACGTGATGCCTTGGGTTACCAATTCCTTCATACTTCTCCAATTCAGGCAAACTTAGGCCTTTGTGTAGTCGAGCTCCAGCATATGGATTAGTTGGTTCCCAACCCATTGATTCAAAGCGTCGGGTCCGTTCTATCTCTTGTATTTCTGTCCTCAACTCTTCCATTAATTCCTTCTTTAGGGCCGTCCTGAGATCTGGGTCTTTGATGAAGGTAGAGGCAATCTGGGAGTGGTTATCATAAAGAGAACGAGGGAGTTGGAAGGCTTCTGGGCAGAGATGTTGGTCAAACTTTGATGGCTGAGGAAGTATTTGTCGTGGAGAGGTGTGATTTTGTGCGGGCGAGGAGATACTTAAACTGGGATATGCAACGAGTGATGATGAGGTTTGGTGGTTTCCCGCATCACGGATCATCTGCGATTGCTGATTTCCTATAGTGGCAATTGGGTTTCTTGGGGCTGAACTGCATACAAGCGAAGGAAGCATGTTTGGCACTTCTGGGATTTGGACAGGGGGAGTGTGTGGGTCTATCGCTTGAAACTCATAGGCATCATATGCAGAGTAAGTTGGAGACTCCTTGTAACTGCTATCTGACCCTGAATGGGCCCTATTTGTTTTTCTTTGGACGCATTCTCCTATCCTCAAGTTTTTCTCCAAGCCACCATCAAAGTTACAGGTCAACCTTTCATTAGCTAATCGACCTTTGACGGTTTGATCACTCCGGGGTGCTTGCTCCATCTTTTCCACCGTTGCTCTAAGTGGGCTGGTCTTTTCCTTTCAGTTATTGTGTGCCACCAACCTGCACGCACAAGGAGTAGAATGGGTGAGAAGAGGTAATATCCGCATGCTTCGTTAAACAAAATGTTATTGTGTGGTGAGTGTGAATGATTGTTGGGGAAAAACAATCTTTTATTTATTTTGAAAAAAGTTGTGAAATTCATGTTGTATGAATGTCATGGATGCAAGCGTGTGAAAAATTTTTTTTAAGGGGAGGCGTCCGTAGATACCGTAAATTTCACCCCATAAAGCAGAGTTGATGAATGACATATGTGAGGGGTCGTCCCTTATTCGTTTTTTATTATACGTGCATGCCAAAAGAAACCAATTTTTAGAAAACAATTTTGAAAACGCGTGTTTTCAAAGTGGTGGATTTTCTCAATATGAATTTTGACACTCGGTCATTCGCAAATAAAATAGGGAGTGGGGAACCCTATATACATTGATCTAAATAAATTCAAAGGGAATGTGCAACCTATACACAAGTCTATTCAGAAATTGACAAGAGAGAAAAGAATGCTAGGGAAAACCTATACATCAATTCTAAAAGTCATTAAATGGGGAAGTTTTGAGCTAAACTTCTTTTCAACTCTTCTGGTCCGTCCTCGGGCTTCTGATCGACTGCTTGCGCTCATCTTCAGACTCTTGCCTGGCTGCTTGCTCGTCGTCGGGCTCTTGATCAGCTGCTCGCTCGTCTTTGGGCTCTTGACCGGCTGCTCGCTCGTCTTCGGGCGCTTGTAGTGAAGCGGTACTATGATCAAACAAAACGGGTTGGTGTTCCTCTGATTCTTTACATTCTTGGACTCGACGTTTGTTTGGATGTGGTCGGTCTTCATGTGTTTCGATTTGTTTCACGAGTTTGTGTTCTTCTGATTTCCGACATTCTTGAACGTGAATGGTTGTTGCTAGTCTTCATGTTGCTGGATCCGGACTGGTGCTCCTCTGATCTTTGGTTCGAATGGTTGACGTTGGTCTTCACGTTGCTCGGCTAGCTCCGCGGGTTGGTGCATCTCTAGCTTTCGGCTGATTCGCGTAGTCGGCCTTCATGCTGCTCTACTTGCTCTGACAAGGGGAATAAATGATATTTTTGAGAAAGGAAAGATGAATGATCGAGCACAGAATCTCATGTAAAAATCCACCACTCTTGTGAAAACACGAAATGACTAGAACGCTCCACAGTAATGACTACTGCTTTTGAAGGTGGGTTGAACTTCAAAAATAGTGGGTCATAACATGGGGACTGAATCATTTATTTTGAAATACGTTTGTGAAATTCAATTTTGAAAACTGTTTTCGAAAATTATTTTAAAAATCATGTTGGTGAAGAATGTTGTTTGAAATTCGTTTGTGGAAAGTAGGTTTTTCGAAATCAAATTTTTGAAAATTGTTTCGGAAAATAGCATTTTAGTGAAATAAACCTTTTAAAGGAGAATTGACAAATTTTGAAAAACCCGTTTATGAGTAAATATTTTGTGGAACTTTAAATTAAACGAGCTCATAAAACAGCTTTTAGGGACATGCAAATGAGAATTCCGAACATTTTAAAACGGATTGATCTGAAAAAATGGTTTGCACACATGTATAGCATAAAGTAAATCGCGGCTATATTGGATGTGGAGCTGTAAGTGTTAATGTTGGGATAATCACTTTCCAGGTCAATTATGATTCCATCTCACCGGGGGAACCGTCGTCCCTTCACTGTCATCTCTCGGGGTTTTCTCTACTATGCATTGCGAGGCACGTCGTAAAGAAAGTCCGGAGTGCTTAAGTTCGAAAGGTCAGGACACCCGAGATGATAAGTGTTATAACCCAAGATTTGGTTATATTTTATTTCGTCACTATGGTTCGTTAAGTTGGTTCATTCTGAATTTAGGACATGGAAGTCCTTATTAAAGAAGTTGGGGACGAGGAGGTCTTTCCCATCCGTTCTATTTTATGGTGAGTTAACCTCATATTAAATTCCTTAACCTATTTTATTCCATATTCTTAATTCACCTATTTTCTAAACACGTTCTCACGATCGTTCACGCTCCTCTTCTCTCAGTTGGAAACCCTCAACCCTTCTCTTTTCTCTCTCTCAAAACCTCGTTCTGTTCAATCCCTTCTAGTTTGGCTGTTCGTGGTTCTTCATCGATTCTCGCTGAAGATTGTGTGCTGTGGCGGAATCAGGTTCTGAGTAAGGTAATCCCCGTTGTTCAATCTTCGATTATGAATTTGAGAAGTTCTTCTTGTCTGAATCCTTCTCTACAATCTGATTAGGAATCCGATTGTGTTCCGTTGCCCCGCCAATTTCTTCTACTGTTGACGTGCTCTGCAATCCGTAGACAGTTTCAGGTGAGGGTTCAATCCTGTTCTTCGTTTCAGTTTCATCTTTGGTGTTGTTATCGGTGTTGTTATCAGTTTCTGATTGAGGGTTGTACTTCTGCGTTGCTATGTGAGTTCAGTGGCTGTTTGGATTGCATTTCGGGTCTGCGTTACTGCTGTGTCGGGGTTGGATCGTCTGCTGTTCAGATTCAGGATTTCGTCTGCTGTATTTGAGGTAGGTGGCTTATGGATTCGATTAGTGTGTTCGGCCTTGGGGAGTTTCGTTCCGGTTCTGAATTCTGATTGCGTTCTGACTCTGAATTTTGGTTGCGAATTGTCTATTTGATGATGTTTTCATGCTTACAAACCCCCAAGGTTGTTTTCTGAAAACCTATATTGTTTTGACAGTGTTTTGGATGCCTCTGTCTGTGTTAAAATCGCCTCTGTTCTCTCATTTTTCGGCGTGTCCGAACTTCCGTCCGAGCTTTGAAGTCGGACATGCCCTTCTGCGCTTAAACTTTCTGAAGTTTTCGCTGGTCCGAACTTCTGTCCGAGCTTTGAAGTTCGGACACAGCCTTCTGCATTCTCTGATTTTGGCTTCGACTTGTGTCCGAACATCTGATGTCCGGACACAAGTTCGGACTCTCACGTTCTGTTTTCGAAGAACGTCCGAACATCCGTCCGAACTTGGATGTTCGGACACCTTGTCTATTCTTCTGATTTAAGGCTCGACTTGTGTCTGAACTTTGAAGTCCGGACACAAGTTCGGACATCTGTCTGATTTCGACTTCTGAGTCTCGACTTGTGTCCGAACATTGATGTCCGGACACAAGTTCGGACATGGTACTGTTTTGACCATAACTTGCTCGTCTGAGCTCCGTTTTGACTTCCGTTTGCGGGGTTGGATTCCCCTTCTGATTTCCAAGCTATCTATATGCTTTACGGTGCCTTTGGTGCACATATGCTTAATTGTTTTAAGCTTCTGTTTGGGACCTAGTTATCTCCGTGTCTGAGCCTTTGGATGGCTGGTTACGCTGTCTCGTAGCGCGCTATGTAGGATCCTTCTGTTCACGGGTGATGTTCCCCGTTCTGTTCAGGGTGTTTACACCTGTTCTGTTTACGAGTGAGGTTTCCTCGTTCTGTTCACGAGCTAGTTGCTTGTTCTGTCTGTATGCTGGATCGCTAGTGTCCCACTCTGTTTCTGCTTCTGTCAGCTTCTGCTCTGTTTAGTCCCTTAATGATTGGACTTCTGTTTCTGAATTCTGATATATTTGTGGATTCTCTTGACTTCTTCTGATTTGTCAATATTCTGTAAATGTTTTGAGCATGCTGGTTGATGAAGTTGGTCATCTACTGGGCATAGTTGTGTGCTCATTCCCCTACTTCTAACGCTTTTGCAGATTGATTAGCGAGGATCGTCTCCCCTCAGCTTGGAGTTTAGCTGCATTGTTTTTTTTAGCTTATTTTGAGACCCTTGTATTGAATTTGGGCCTTTGGCATATTTTGTTAAGCTTCCGCTTTTGACATCTGTTTGGGGGTGTTACATTTAGTGGTATCAGAGCCAGGTTTAATCTGCTGGGATTTTAAGTTAGCCAGTCAGTCAGAAATGTCAGTGTTAGTGTCGGAGTCTAACTGTCTGCTGTTGGACTTTCAGAATGCCGCCAAGGAGAGCGAATAACCCTCCAGGGAATGTTGCTGATGCTGTTCAGCAATTCATGACGCAGCTCATGCAGACCATGGCTGCAGGGGGCGGTCCAGCTGGAGGAGGACCAGCTGGCGGAGCAGGCCCGGCTGGGGCAGATGCTGGAGGGAGGAATGTGAAGGCGCTTCAGGAGTTCATGAAGCTGAAGCCGCCATCGTTCGATGGGGCAGGAGATCCCCAGGAGGCCAGCCACTGGTTGTCAGAGGTGGAGGATTTACTTCGGGTGATGGGCTCTGAGGAGGAGCAGAAGGTCGACTTCGCCACCTTTCTGTTCAAGGCCGAAGCCAAGGAGTGGTGGAGGTCAGTGATGGGGAAGTTCCCACAGCCTTGGACGTGGGAGCAGTTCACTGGGGAGTTCAACAAACAGTTCTACCCCGACGTCTACAAGGATCAGCGCATCCTGGAGTATAACCGGCTACGCCAGGGCCGGGACATGAGCGTTGAGGAGTACGTCCGCAAGTTTATCAGCCTGTCTAAGTTTGCACCTGAGCCTGACGAGCATAGGAAGGCCAGGAAGTTTGAGAGTGGCCTGAGGCCGGACATCCGATCTGCTGTGACGCCGCTGCGTCACAAGACCTTCAGGGACGTTGCTGATGTCGCCCTGCTGGTAGAGGCCGACTTGAGAGGTCGCCAGTCTGGAGGGAAGGACCAGAAGAGGAAGCAGAGGTCCGATGACAGTGATAGGAGGGATCAGTCTGCTTCTCAGAAGAAGCAGTCTACTGGAGACCGCTCTGGGGACCGTTCGCGAGACAGAGGTGGTTCGTCTTCATCAGCTCCCGCTCCGAAGTGCCAGGTCTGCGGCAAGTTTCAGAGGCCAGGACTGCTACAGGAAGTCTGGAGCCTGCTTCAAGTGTGGGTCCTTGGAGCATAGGATTGCTGATTGCCCTCAGGCTGAGAGGAGCAGAGGTAGCTCTGGAGGTGGAGCTGGAGGATCTACATCTGGGTCTAGGATCGAGACCGGGCTGAGCAGAAGAAGCCCCAGGGCCAGGCCAGAGTGTACGCGATGGCTGGAGAGAGAGACCGATCGACTGACAGAGTTGTCACAGGTATTCTCCAGCTGTCATCTCGTTCTGTTTTCTGTTTGTTTGACTCTGGAGCCACCCACTCTTTTATTTCTGCTGAGTTAGTGGGTGAGCTCGGTTTGCCTGTTGTGCCTCTGGGTGTTGAGTTATGTGTGCATAGTCCATTAGTTAGGGACTCTTCTATGCTGTTGAATTCTGTTTGCAAAGATAGTCCTGTGTTAGTCAGAGATAGGACTCTGTGTGCTAACCTCATCCCGATGGAGATGACTTCTTTTGATGTGATTCTGGGCATGGATTGGCTTGCTGCGCACCATGCCCATATTGATTGTGCTGCTTCGAGAGTCACTTTTGAGGAGCCGGGTCAGCCCCGTCTAGTTGTAGCAGGGAATGGACTCCCGTGCTCGCCGCCAGTCATATCTGCGATGCAGGCGTTCCGTTTTCTGAGGAAGGGATGCCAGGGATATCTGTGCTACATCCCTGAGGTTCGCAAGGATGCGAAGTTGGAGGAGATTCCAGTGGTCAGAGACTTCCCCGATGTGTTCCAGGATGATGTACCTGGGCTTCCCCCTGTCAGAGAGGTGGAGTTCTCGATCGAGCTCGCACCTGAGACTCAGCCGATTTCGAAGGCCCCATACCGGATGGCGCCTGCTGAGCTCAAGGAGTTGAAGGTCCAGTTGCAGGAGCTGCTGGATAAGGGCTTCATTCGCCCGAGTGTGTCGCCTTGGGGAGCGCCAGTGCTATTTGTAAAGAAGAAGGACGGTAGTATGCGGTTGTGCATTGACTACAGGGAGCTCAACAAGGTTACCATTAAGAATAGGTATCCTCTCCCGCGCATAGACGACTTGTTCGACCAGTTAGCAGGAGCTAAGGTGTTTTCGAAGATCGATCTGAGGTCGGGATATCATCAGCTGAGGATTAAGGCAGATGACGTGCCTAAGTCCGCTTTCAGGACTCGTTATGGACACTACGAGTTCCTAGTGATGCCATTCGGGTTGACGAATGCGCCGTCAGTATTTATGGATATGATGAACAGAGTCTTCAAGCCGTTTTTGGACCAGTTCGTGTAGTTTTCATCGATGACATCTTGGTGTATTCCAAGAGTGCTGAGGAGCACGAGGAGCATTTGAGGACCGTTCTCCAGACTCTGAGGGAGAACGAGTTGTATGCGAAGCTGAAGAAGTGCGAGTTCTGGCTAGATCAGGTGGTATTCTTGGGACATGTGGTCTCCAAGGATGGTATCTCCGTGGACCCGGAGAAGATTCGAGCTATTACTGAGTGGGCCAGGCCTACTAATGTCGGAGATATTCGTAGCTTCCTTGGACTAGCGGGCTACTATCGTAAGTTTGTGGAGGGCTTCTCCAAGTTGGTGATTCCGTTGACTCGTCTGCTGCAGAAGGAGGTGAAGTTCGAGTGGAGCGATGCCTGTGAGCAGTGTTTTCTGGAGCTGAAGAAGAGGTTGACTACTGCGCCGATCTTGACTCTTCCGGAGGGGACCGAGGGTCTTGAGGTTTTCTGTGATGCGTCCCATAGGGGACTTGGATGTGTTCTGATGCAGCAGGGGAAGGTAGTTGCATATGGCTCTCGTCAGCTTAAGCCATATGAGAAGAACTATCCGACCCACGATCTGGAGCTGGCTGCGGTGGTCTTTGCGTTGAAGATTTGGAGGCACTACTTGTATGGGGCAGCGTGCAAGGTGTATACGGACCATAAGAGCCTCAAGTATCTGTTCACTCAGAAGGAGTTGAACTTGAGGCAGAGGAGATGGCTGGAGTTGTTGCACGATTATGATTTAGAGATCCTCTACCATCCGGGTAGGGCGAATGTGGTTGCTGATGCGCTCAGTAGGAGGGGTCCGTCTGGGACTGTTTGTGCCTTGTCCGGTGTGGAGAGGTCTGCTCAGGAGTTGCAGCGCATGGGTATCTGGGTTGTCCGTCCAGAGAGGTCTGGGATGTTAGCAGCACTGCAGGTTCAGCCTACCTTGATCGACCGGATCAAGGCCAGTCAGGAGCTTGATGTCAGTCTGTGTAAGATCAGAGAGAGTTGGTCTGCTGGTCAGGAGTCCGAGTTCCGGGTTGCAGAGGATGGCTGCCTGAGGTTCAGAGGCCGTGTTTGTGTGCCGGCAGACGATGCGTTGAGGCGTGAGATCATGCAGGAGGCCCATGGAGCTCCTTACTCGGTACACCCAGGAGGGGTGAAGATGTACCGGGATCTGCGGGAGACTTTCTGGTGGAGCAATATGAAGAGGGACATCTCCGACTTTGTATCCAGATGTAGGACCTGTCAGCAGGTCAAGGCCGAGCATCAGAGACCAGCTGGTTTGCTTCAGCCTCTTCCCGTTCCGGAGTGGAAGTGGGAGAGCGTCGGTATGGACTTTGTTATGGGACTGCCTAAGACTCCGAGGGGTTTCGATGCAGTTTGGGTCATTGTGGACCGGCTCACGAAGAGCGCTCACTTCTTGCCTGTCAGGAAGACTTTCAGTTTGCACCGTTTAGCCCAGTTGTACATTGATGAGATAGTACGTCTGCATGGGGTTCCGGCTTCGATTGTGTCTGACAGAGATCCGAGGTTTGTGTCCAGGTTCTGGCAGAGTTTGCATCAGGCTTTGGGGACGAAGTTGTCTTTCAGTTCAGCTTACCATCCTCAGTCAGACGGGCAGACAGAGAGGACGAATCAGGTCCTAGAGGACATGCTCAGGGCATGTGTGCTCGACTTTGGGGGCAGCTGGGATCAGCACGTGGCACTGATAGAGTTCGCGTACAATAACAGCTTTCAGACCAGTATCGGGATGGCTCCCTTTGAGGCCTTGTATGGCAGGAGGTGCAGATCACCCATCTGTTGGGATGATCTGAAGGAGAGAGCTGTGATTGGTCCAGACTTGGTTCAGGATGCTGTGGGCAAGATTCAGTCTATCAGAGAGCGTCTGCTTGTGGCTCAGAGTCGTCAGAAGAGTTACGCCGATCAGAGGAGACGACCTCTAGAGTTTGAGGTGGGCGACCATGTGTATCTGAAGGTTTCTCCTGTGCGAGGAGTCGTTCGTTTTGGGAAGAGAGGCAAGCTTAGCCCTCGTTTTGTGGGTCCTTTTGAGATCCTAGAGAGGATCGGACCGGTTGCCTATCGCTTGGCTCTGCCTCCGTCTTTAGCAGCAGTGCACAGTGTTTTCCATGTTTCGATGCTGAGGAAGTACATTCCGGACCCATCTCATGTGATCGACTTCAGTCCGCTTCAGTTGAGGGAGGACTTCACGTTTGAGGCAGTTCCTTCGAGGATTCTAGCCCGAGATGTTCGTAAGCTCAGGAGTAAGACCATGCCCTTGGTGAAGGTGCAGTGGTCGGGTCAGTCAGAGGAAGAGGCGACCTGGGAGGTCGAAAGTGATGTGCGTTCTAAGTTTCCCGCCCTTTTCGAGCAGTAGGTATGTTTTAATTTCGAGGACGAAATTCTTTTAAGGGGGAGGTGATGTTATAACCCAAGATTTGGTTATAATTTTATTTCGTTACTATGGTTCATTAAGATGGTCTATTCTGAATTTAGGACACAGAAGTCTTTATTAGAGAAGGGGGACGAGGAGGTCTTTTCCCATCCGTTCTATTTTATGGTGAGTTAACCTCATATTAAATTCCTTAACCTATTTTATTCCATATTCTTAATTCACCTATTTTCTAAACACGTTCTCACGATCGTTTACGCTCCTTCTCTCAGTTGGAAACCCTCAACCCTTCTCTTTTCTCTCTCTCAAAACCTCGTTCTGTTCAATCCCTTCTAGTTTGGCTGTTTGTGGTTCTTCTCGATTCTCGCTGAAGATTGTGTGCTGTGGCGGAATCAGGTTCTGAGTAAGGTAATCCCCGTTGTTCAATCTTCGATTCTGAATTTGGGAAGTTCTTCTTGTCTGAATCCTTCTCTACAATCTGATTAGGAATCCGATTGTGTTCCGTTGCCCCGTCAATTTCTTCTACTGTTGACGTGCTCTGCAATCTGTAGACCGATTCAGGTGAGGGGTTCAATCCTGTTCTCGTTTCGTTTCAGTTTGTGTTGTTATCAGTTTCTGATTGAGGGTTGTTCTTCTGCGTTGTTGTGAGAATTCAGTGGCTGTTGGGTTTGCATTTCGGGTCTGCGTTACTGCTGTGTCGGGGTTGGATCGTCTGCTATTCGGATTCAGAAACTTCTCTGCTGTAATTGAGGTAGGTGGCTTATGGATTCGACTTGTGTGTTCGACCTTGGGGAGTTTCATTCCGGTTCTGAGTTTAAATGTGTTTTGTCTTGCAATTGTGGTTGCGATTTGTCTGTTTGATGGTGTTTTAATGCTTACAAACCCCCAAGGTTGTTTTCTGAAAACCTATATTGTTTTGACAGTGTTTTGACTTCTGTTCTGTGTGAAAATCGCCTCTGTTCTCTGTATTTTTCGGCATGTCCGAACTTCTGTCCGACCGTTGAAGTTCGGACATGCCCTTCTGCGCTTAAACTTTCTGAAGTTTTCGCTGTGTCCGAACTTCTGTCCGAGCTTTGAAGTTCGGACACAGCCTTCTGCATTCTCTGATTTTGGCTTCGACTTGTGTCCGAACATTGATGTCCGGACACAAGTTCGGACTCTCCACGTTCTGTTTTCCGAAGAATGTCCGAACATCCGTCCGAACTTGGATGTTCGGACACCTCTGACTCTCCATCTGTTTTAAGGTTCGACTTGTGTCCGAACTTTGAAGTCCGGACACAAGTTCGGACATCGTCTGGTTTTGCCTTCTGAGTCTCGACTTGTGTCCGAACATTGATGTCCGGACACAAGTTCGGACAGGCTACTGTTTTGACCATAACTTGCTCGTTTGAGCTCCGTTTTGACTTCTGTTTGCGGGGTTGGATTCCCCTTCTGATTTCCAAGCTATCTATGGGCTTTCTGGTGCCTTTGGTGCACATACGCTTATCTGTATTTAAGCTTCTGTTTTGGGACCTAGTTATCTCTGTGTCTGAGCCTTTGGATGGCTGGTTACGCTGTCTCGTAGCGCGCTATGTAGGATCCTTCTGTTCACGGGTGATGTTCCCCGTTCTGTTCACGGGTGTTTACACCTGTTCTGTTTACGAGTGAGGTTTCCTCGTTCTGTTCACGAGCTGGTTGCTCGTTCTGTCTGTATGCTGTGATCGCTAGTGTCCCACTCTGTTTTCTGCTTCTGTCAGCTTCTGCTCTGTTTAGTCCTTTAATGATTGGACTTCTGTTTCTGATTTCTGATATATTTGTGGATTCTCTTGACTCCTTCTGATTTGTCAATTTTCTGTAAATGTTTTGAGCATGCTGGTTGATGAAGTTGGTCATCTACTGGGCATAGTTGTGTGCTCATTCCCCTACTTCTAACGCTTTTGCAGATTGATTAGCGAGGATCGTCTCCCCTCAGCTTCTGGAGTTTAGGCATTGTTTTTTAGCTTCTTTTGAGACCCTTGTATTGAATTGGGCCTTTGGGCATATTTTGTTAAGCTTCCGCTTTTGACATCTGTTTGGGGGTGTTACAATAAGGAAACATACGCCACGGCCAGTGATGATCCGACAACACCCACTTTTCGGGAAACTCGGGGAAGTATTGCATGGGAACGGTCTCTCGTCACCTGCACGGTCAGGTGTGTCTAAAGTCCAAATTAATCACTGACTACGTTGTGCCATGTATGGGTATCCGGTAAATACGGGATCCTCTATGGACGTATAGCGTGACATTGGCTTTAGGAACACATGTAGTGCAGAGGAACAATGGAGAACTGAGCCCATGCAATCTTCAGGGTAAGGCAAAAGGGCGGTCAGACAGGCGGCATACAAGGGGGTGACTTCCATAAACCCGTCTTAGACACCGGACCAGGTAGCTGGACACTGAAGGCTCAGAGTTCACTATATGCTGGCTTTGACTCGGATAATGGAGGATAACTTTGGATCATGAGCTCAAGGCGTCGGTCAGAAACCTTACCGCCCTGTGGGTTTGTTCACTCATAAAGTGACCCTAGCTCATGGGGAATCAACCGGGGACCGGTTGGGGATCCCGTGACATCGTGGGTAAATCGGGTGACACAGAGAATGCATGTCCTAAGCTACCCACCCATGCACCCCACAATTGTAACATAAATATGAAAGCAGTAATGAAACAAACGAAGTTAGCACCGACCTATTTGCTATGGGTTTTATCTTGAGATTAGTGATACCAAATTGGTTGTTTATTAACCTAAAGGGAAGTTAGCTTCATTCAGTTCTAAGTGTCTCTTTCTAATCGAGCTAATTATTAACCCAATTGTTGCAATGTTTGTTGAGGATCTAATATGTCCTATCTGTCCTTCAGATACACACTCTAAGTGTGGAATAGAATAATCCTAAAGGCTTTGAAATGAATCTTGAAGGTTTGGAAGAAGTGAGTGAAGTCCCGACAATTTTGAATGGAGTTCAGTCTTCCTTGAGTTTGAGAAAAACTTACTCAAGTTTTCCCCAGCAGAGTCACCATTCTGTGGAGGGTGATTTTTCGGTATGAGGGGGGGGGGGGGGGGTCTATCTAAATATGGTTCTTGACTGAAAAGCCTAGATCCTAGAATGCCATTCTATGGAGGGTGAAACCCGTTATACATGGCAACCCTCAAATACCTATTCAATCGTCCGTCTTTCCCAGAAAGCAAAAGGGGAATGCAAGTGTGCACTACACCCGCTCTCGATGGGCTCCACGCGGACTTATGCCTCTATAAGGCGGAGTTGACTAGAGTCGCCACCTAGTTTGATCTAAGGAACTAGGAAGCGAGGAGGAGGGTTCTAAGAAGCGTTGATTGACTCTGAATTTGCTACTTATGGAAAGGACTTAGCTGGTTGCGTCAGAGATTCTATTGTGGGTTCGTACTGGGTTACACCTTAGAAGTGGCAACGACCACGACTTCGGATTGGTGCCCGAGGAAACCTCGGTCTCCAATTGTCGGGATTGTCTCTTTCAAAACCTTTTAGAGAGATTCATTTAAAAGCCAAAGGATAGGATTGAGTGTGGGTTGAGGATTAGATGAATTAGAAGATTTGAAGAGCAGGCTGGTTTTGGAGTTAGTTTGGTTGAAGGGTTGAGAGTTTCGAGAGGTATGGAGAACACCTTAGAGGGGGAAAGGGTTTTTTGTTTGGAATGGGGTCGCACCCTAGATGGGCTGCCTACGTACTCAACTCCCTGCTGAGATCAGACCTTACGTAGTTCAGGGTTTTTGGGTTTTGAGAAGTTTTGAGTTTGTGGAGTTTGAAGATATTTGAGGTATTCAAGATTTAGAAGGGTTCAGAGTTTCGAGAAGTTTCGGGTCTGGGATGCTAGTCTGTGAGACGCTCGGGTCTGTGAGACGTTGAAATCTCAGAATGATTGAGTCTGTTAGACACTCGGGTCTGGGAGACATTCGAGTTCGTGAGATGTTCGAGTCTGTGAGACGCTCAGGCGTGTGAGACTTTAGAAGTTGGAATGAGATTGGAATTTGGGGATGATGATTCGAGTTTGTGACGATTTGGAGTTTTAGATGATGATTTGAGTGTGTGAGGCAATTAAAATCTAGGTAGAGATCCCGGGTTTTTTAGATTTGAGATTCCGAAAGGATGTTTGGGATATTCGAATTTAGAGTGAGATGATGGTGGACTAAATTGTTTGGAGGAATGATTGTCAAAATTGTCTCTCTTAAAGTTTTTAAAACCGAAAATCATTTTTGGTTGTAAAAGGACGGATAATCCCAAGGGATTACCCTATGTACCCCCTCGAACACGACACTTAATTAATGGTAAGTGCCGAGGCTCGAAAGATGAGGCAATGAATTTATGTCTAAAATAGGATTTAGAGAGAAACACCATGAATGAGATGTTCTCGGTCAAATCCTAATAACGTCTCTAACTCCCGGTTTTAAGACGTAAAAAACCAAAAACATTGAAATCGAGCGGAAGGGAGTTAGACGATTCTAAAATCCCGGCTGCAACTAGGAAGGTCATTACTTCCCTAGCACCCCGCCTTGTAAAAGTCTAGGCTCCAATTAGGGGAGGTTTGTCACCCTATTGCCCCGCCTAAAGAAATCCAGACTGCGACAAGGGAGGTTACGACCCCAGTGCCCCGCCTCGGATTGTTTTGGAAAGGGAGACAAGTGATGTCTAACCAGGAAGGAAACGTTTGAAGGGTTAGACATTTCTTGTTCCCCGAAAACGTTTTATTTGGATTTGAAAACTAAGTTAGAAAACTTTGAAAGCTGTTCGGAATTCTCGATGAAGAAACACTGATTTTGAGAAATGTTTTAGGAGAAAACTTTATGTATATGTGAGAAGAACTTTCTGCATTTGAGAAGAGTTTCTGTGATGTGAGAAGAGTTTTTTCCTTTAAAATTCCATAAAATGGTTTCTTTTGAAAACTTGATGAAATTTGAATAAATGATTGTCTGAAATTTGAGAACGAAGATTTTTTTTTGATCTTGGAGCTTGAATGGAATTTACAAGTTGAGTTTGAATTGGATGAATTGAATCCAGATTTGAATTGAATGGAATAGGATTTGAATTGGATTGGCTGAATGAATTGGGTTTGAATTGAATTTGGGTTGGGTTGGAAAATGGGCCGGGTCAAAGTTAGACCAAGTAAAGTCGGGTTGGTCAAAGTTGGACCGAGTCAAAGTTGGAGTCAAAGCTAGTCATGGTCAAAGTGGGGTCAAGGTCAAAGTTCAGTCAAGGTCAACATTCGATCAAGGTCAACATTCAGATTGGTCAAAGCTTGGTTTGGTCAAACTTGGACTTTGTTCGGCTTTTGGGCCTTAGAATGGGCTTGGGACTTGGAATGGGTTTGGGCCTTGGAATGGGCTAGGGCCTTGGAATTAGATTTGAAACGGTTTGGGCTTTTGATTTAAGGTGGTTTGAATGGCCATTTTAGAAATGGGTCAAAGATGGGTCTCATTTGATTTGGGCTGATTTGGGATTTTAGATTTGGGCTAAATGAGCCTTTGAATTAGGCCTGGAAATGGGCTTAGTGGCCGAATGGGCTTTTGAATTCAAGTGTTGGGCTTGACTTGATTTTTGGGCCCAATCTTGGCCTTGGGCTTTTTGGATGTTAGGCTTTATTTGGGTTGAAGGTGAAATGACACTTCAAGTTGAAATTTGATTTGAATTTATTCTTTGTGTGCTTTTTTTTTTGGTAAGTTTTTTAATGAAATTAGGGATGGTTTGGGATAGGCTATTAAAGTTTGGAAGGTATTGTTCCCCACAAAGCAAATCAAGAAATAAGCTAGCTGTGGGGTACCTTCCAAGACTTTGATCACAATAAATGGGTGACCCTAAGGGCTGTCTAGGGCTTAAGCAATAAAAGAATACAAAGAATGAATTGAAATTGCCATAAAGCTAAATGCAAAGAATGTATGTACAACGTATATTATCAAATTAGTTTGTTCATTTCTGCTTATTCACACTTAGAGACCGGGAGGAAGTTTTTACTGCATAAAGGAGACCTCGAGCTCTTGAAATCTGCTATTGCTAACCTTAAACAAAACCTACGACTAAATGAGTCAATAATTCATCCAACTCTGCTCGTGGTTATTTTTATTTAAAAAAAACAAACCCTTATGTCGGTTTATACATTCGAAATGTCGTATCAAAATTAACCAAGATTATTTAACTAGCCGATCATAAGCTCAGAAGTAAAATGCAACCAAATCAAACCAAGAAAGGGATAGAAGAGCGTGCGCCTGGAGGAGCTAAACTGCGAACTCGATCACCACAACTTCATTTTTTTTAGAACCGAACCCATACATGAGCATTTTTATCAGGTTCGAAAGTCAGAGAAAACGATAACAGTCTCCAATTGCACACCCTCTACGCAAGGGGAAATGAACCTGTTAGCAACATGATGATGAATCTATATCTAACAATAGGCAAACAGAGTTAGAATGAGCCTCCGCTAGCGTGATAAACAAATATACCCAGATATAAACCGACGTTGGGTTGATT
Source organism: Limonium bicolor (assembly GCA_023374045.1). NCBI lineage: Eukaryota > Viridiplantae > Streptophyta > Magnoliopsida > Caryophyllales > Plumbaginaceae > Limonium > Limonium bicolor. The sequence continues at coordinate 302,459,435 of CM041780.1, forward strand.
ACAAAGGTTTCATATCAGATTCGAGCACCATTTGTGCCAGACAGAATCAGACTCAGAGGGAGAGGATGTATATTGCCTTGTCGAGAGTCTGAAATCCTTTCAAACATATATGATGCGAAAGGGAAAAAGACACATATGCAAACAGAAAGCCGAACCCAGAGTGGATCCCGGTTCTCTTGGTATGCACACAGTTAAGTGGAAGTTGCAAGAACGGGAAGCAGCAGAAACAATATATGTGACAGATTTGGATTCGTTTGTCTTTGTGGACCCATGAACTATGTTGCACGGGAACGTTTCCAAGTTTGGGGACTGGGACGTTTCGGGGACGGCGAAACGGTAATTTTAAAATGTGGAGAAACGGGGACGGCGACATAAATATAAAAAATTATAATTTTTCTAAATATATTATGATAAGTTAAACTATAACTATAAAGACCATATTATAAAATAGCTCAAAAAAATGATCTCAGTAGAAGTGACAATAAAATATAGTTGATGAGTCCTCACTCGCCGTATTCTGTTGTTGATTTTTAAATAGTTACAAATACATTAAAATAAAAGATAATTATTATTTTCTTACCGGATTAACTAAGCATTAAGAACAAAAAATAGTCCTTCAATGGACTATGGCAGCAGCCACTTGGAGAGACTACTTCGACACACAGGACTATTAGGAAAGTGTATTTGATGTATTATTTAATTATTTGAGTTATTTTTATCATTGCACTTTTAAATTTTCAAAACCACTGCAAAAAATAAATGCCGGAACGTTTAAATAGTTCAAATTGTATGGTGGAAACGTTTCCAAAATTTTGGAACGTTTCAGAAATAAATAAAGGGTCACCGAAACGTTTCAAACGCGTTTCAGCGGCGTTTCCTATTTCGAAACGTTTCCAAACGTCAAACGCCACTAGATTGCCGTCCCGGTGCTTCATTGCCCATGAACCCATTCTGAGTTCGGTATCCAACAGGACATGTATTGGATGGTCATGATCAAGACCCAGTTAAATTCGAACAGAAACGAGTTACAACAGGAGAAATCGAAATCTCCACCAACGAAAGAAAAAAAAAATCAGTAACAGAAACACTCGTCGTCAGTATAGATATGAATGAGTAACCCACATGAAATACTCTGAATCCATCGCCGCATGGGAGCAAGCACGAGAGCAGAAGAAGATCAACAAAGTAATCACTAGTTGAAAATAGCAGTATGTAAAACTGGTATCGGTCAACTTCGGCGAAGTCATTATGTACGTTATTCTTCTCGAGTCCATTTGACAATATATACAAGAGATAGCAAGTAAAAAAAACGATTAAGCTCCAGAGACTACAAATGGACTTTGAATTCACTGGAACTGTCGTAAGTGCTGCAGGTTTAAGTATCAATTACTTAACACTACACGAAGCTTAGTAAAAGTAAGAAGGGAGGCGAGCGAGATTAGTACAAACATCGGAAATGAATTTCCGGAAAAGCTACCCCTCATGCCCCTCATAGCCATCGTCCATTCGACTCGTATGGCAAATATCAACGAAATTCATGAAACCCGTTAAAGCGGAAAACGAAATGAACGAAGGAAAAGCAGAGGCTAAAAAGGAAAGTTACCAACAGAGAAACGAAGAATTCGACGCTTCGTAACCAAAGCTTACCTACCCTTGTTGAAATGTTGAATGCGGCAACCGGGGCAAATGAATGAAGAAGAGAAAGGAAAACGGGCGAAAATCAGAAGCTCATGGTAGTTCGAGGTGGAAGAGAGTTTCGGGTATAGAGAGATTCACTTTTCGATGGTGGAGAAAGGGAGTCGAAAGTGAGTAGCGAACTGTTGATAGTCGAGATTGTTGTTGTTTGGAGATGGAGATGGAAATATCGATGTGAACGATGAAGAAGAATTCCGTTTCTTTGGTTTCTTCTCAGGTTTCAAAAAAGAAAGAGATGGAAGTTACTGGTAATGAAAACGTCGATTTTTTTTTTTGCTTCCCCTGGGATCTGTTCACTACAGTATTTTTATAAGTGGATGACTAGGGTTTTTTAAAGATGGGCTTGTTAAAAGAAAAAGATAACTAGGGCCTATAAGGAAAATGGTATTCGGCTGGTTTGGGCCGCGTCTAGCCCGAGCTGGGGTTCAGGCCTCGTTTGACTGGCTTTGTACATGAATAGAATGGATAAAAAAGAAAAACACAAGCTTGCTTCTCATGGGGATCGAACCCAGGGCTTTCGCCCTCCTCCAGCAACACTAACCGACTACACTACAACATCATTCAACATGTCAATGTAAAATAACAAAGAATTAAGATAAGTTAAGCAAGTAACAAAATGGCATAAGGTAAGGACAATGTAAAACAACTAGACGACTAAATAAGCGAATACAAAATAGAAATAAATAACATAGTAAAACAAGTAGGTAAACAAAGAGGGACGGGTTTGAAATTGGACAGTCGTCGGAAATTCATTTTTGAAAAATCTTGTTTTTATGAAATACCTTTGAAAAGATTATAAAACCATGGTTTCGTTTTGGCACGCACGCTAGTATTTTTTGAAAAAGAAAGGCGACGACCCCTCTTATTATTTTCGGAATTTGCTTTATGGGGTGAGAATTTTTGGTGTCTACAACTTCCATTCCATTAATTAATTAATTATACCATCGCATCGCATTACCACATTTTCTAACACAGCAGACTAAGGTCATTAGTCCAATCCAGAGTTTGTAAACTCGGGATCCAGTGTTAGATACGAGAGCGGCGTATAGAAAAGGCCAATGCTTCGTACAAAAGTCTCAGATAATATGTATAGTTATTATCATAGTGCCACAACGTTTTACTTACGTTCCTTATATTTCATATAAGATAGCACCATAGCCGCTAGTTCGTTTATATATATAGGTTCATATATACGAACCAATACTGTTAACTCAACAACAGTAAATAATAAGCAGCTATAAATATACAATTCATGCATATTAATTAACACATTCAGACAAACAATCTTATCACAGATCACACAGAAGCCTGAACTGAGGAAGCCCTCAGAGACAACCAGAGACACATAACAACATACAAGTTATATCAACCAAATCCGAGCCCAAGGAGCAACCTTAGGACAACTCGGATTAAACCCCTTTACATACTGTTCACCCTGATTGTATTACGGTGGAGTATGAATCAGCAAGATCCTATGCTCCGTGTAGTCCGCTAGCTTGTCAAGCGTCCTTGTCAGAAGTATAATCTAAACGGTATTAAAACTATACGTCAGTCTCCATGACTAACTACATCCGGTATTTCCGAATTATAAGTAACCCCAACAGTTCACCCCTGTTTTCTACAGTTGCTTGTTACAGGTTTTTCTAAAATAGTCGGCTTTGTTACTTAAAACGCGTACGTCAAAACTATTTCAACTGTTAAGTTCAATTCCTTATATTTCTTTTAATCTTATCCACATCTAGTTTAGGTACGTAACCCATAGTTGCATGTATGCATGCACGATTATATTATATTATATTCTTTTTCTTATTGTATCATTTATTATATTGTATTCTTTTTCGTATTGTTTCATTTTCTCACCATCCTTCATAGTACAATGTATTATATAATCCCTTTATCTTTAGCAAACAATATTCGCTTCCCAAACTCATAACTTATAGTTCGTAACTATATTTGTTTTTAATTAACCACCACCATTAAATCATGTGGTTTCCAACCAAAATATATATCCACCTTATATACATTACTCTTGTGTATGTATATATTTACCACGTAGGTAATTCCCATGAGTTTAATAAACTCTTATATTTTATGTTACTTTTTATCATCTTTTATTAGATGATTATTCCCATTAGTTGTATTATATTATACAATTTATATTAAGATTGTTATCCTAATATGAGTAACATTTTATGTTGTACAATTACAACTCCTAAGGTTCATTCCATAAATACCTTAGTTATAAATCTCATTATTTATAGTTTGTCACATTCTTTAATGTGAATATCTTACTTGTATTAATTCCATTAAACCACCTTAATACCATATAATCGTCATAACATTTATAACATAGTAGACATAGTCTAAAATTCATTTTCCAACTCTTATTAACTCGGTATAGCCCTTAACTTATTTTAAATTCCGTTTTGACCACATAACATTATGTAATGTTATACCAAAACGCTAATATCATTCGATATGATATTTTTATTTCTTTTAACTTATAACCTATAGTTTTATACAAACTTTTGTATTGCCTCTTAGGCACCATAAGAAAATCTTATTCTTTCCATAAACCATAGTTTCCTTAATTTACAAAATCACCCCTTTCTTTTACCATGTTATATACCATTTAATATAACATTTCTAACTTATAAAAGAGTATAACCTATGGTTATTTTTGTAAATTCCGAACAGCCCTTGTGCTATTCTATAATTGCCATTTGGCCCTATTTATAACATATAGTTTTACCATATCATTAAAACCATAGATTATACACATATCTTAATAAATACCCTTATATAATTCTAAAAATCTCCAAATTTCACCAAAATTAACCCATATACTCTTGGTATTTACCATTCCACCATCTATATTTCTCCAAAGTGTCATAATAACATAATAAATATATTATACATATACAGTTTATTTTAATTCCAAAAACAACCCAATAAATCCCTAAAAATTCCTAATAGCCCATGGGTGTTTAAAATACCATTGTACACCCTTAATTTTCGGTAATAACATATTTACCACATATGTTATAAAAATATTACCATAAGATACCTATCTTATTATAAAACCTTAAATAAGTTATCTAACTTATTTATTTTGGTCAAAACCTAGCATATGGTCAAGGTTGACCTCCTTAATATTTCCTTGACCAACAATTCCTTATAATTACGGTTTTCACCCAAACTTCTAGAAATCACCATTTAACCCCAAAACTTTATAAAATCTATAATCTTTATTTTAACTCCTTTTTTTACCTCTAATTTTCGGCCTTATTATTCTAAAGCCCCTAAATTTAATTTATTTACACTTAAGACCCCATTTTATTTCGGTAATGCATTTATACTACTTAAACTTAATTAAAAGCTTGTAAATGCATAAATAAAATGGCCTAAAATACATGGCCTATTACAAACATGTCTTGCAAATAAATTACACATAAATGTCCAAAAAATACATATAGATTTCGGCCTCACCATATATTCTTCATTTAACCAAACTTCCACATAATATCTTAAATTTGTCAATTATGCTTGTTTAATTAGTTATAAAATTTATTAAACCATTCCTTAAACATTTTAAGGTCAAACATGACCTTATTTTACTTCTTCACTCACGGCAATAATATTAGAAATAGCTTAGAACATTTAAACTTAGCAAAGTTAATGTTTAAGTGATTTATACCTTGATTTAGCTTAGGTAAATCCTTGTTTGGATTCGCCACCTTAAGGAGAATTTCTCCAAAGCTTCTCTTACATGTTTCAAACAGAAAACAAGGCCTAGTTAGTCTCCAAGAAAGATCTAACCATAAGAAGTAATTTAAGTCATGAAAATCATGGATTTTTACCTTAGATCTTCAAGCTTGATATAGATCTACTTTGGCCCTATTTTTCCAGAAGAGAAAGAGTATCAAAGCACTCTCAAGAACAAGGTATAAACCGTGGGTGAATTAGCTTGGAAGATAGCTAAGTTTTACCTTGTTTGAGATGTCAAAAATGGTGTTTTTGGCTTGGATCTATCTACTCCTTGTAGATCTTGGTATACCAACTGAATCTACATGAAAAGGAGAAGAAAATAAGACTAGGAACAAAGTTTCACAGCCGAATTTGAAGGGAATCAAAAGATATGAGCTTAAAGCACATTTTTACCTTAAATGTTCAAGACTTGAAATTTTCTCCTTAGATCTTGTTATGGCCGAGAATGATTCTTCATTTAACCTCCAAAACACTCTACATAGATGTATAGAAAAGGTTGGAGTGTAGATCAATGGAAAAAGGAAAGAAAGATGAAGAAAATGGGCATTTTTATGCCTTAGAAGCTTACCTAGAGCTTGAGCTCTCTCCAATGGAGTTAGCACACTTACCTACGGTTGAAGGGGAGCCAAAGAGAGCATTTGGCTGATGCACTCTCGGCTGAAGTGAAGAAATGAAGGAGGTAAGCTTAAATTGTCCTTAATGTCATTTTTTGCATTTTTTATGTCTTAATTGCTTTGATGACTCACCAATGACTTATTGGTGTTGAATAATTGAAGCTAATCAGAGGGGACAACAACAAGGGGGCAGCCGGCCATGATGGAGAGAATGGGTGAATTATTGGTGCCAATTTGAATAAAAAATGAACAAATAATGTTACTTTAACTAACTATTGGAAGGTGACTCATCTGCTGGTCTTGCCTTGGAACCACCGTATTACGAGGAAATGAAGGCTCCAAACCGGCTGGCACCTCACATGGGTAAGCAAGAGGTGAGTACTTTTTAGTTTTATATGTTAAAGTTGCTTTTTCCTTATTTTATGTAAAAGTAAGGTGGAATAAATAATTGTCACATGGGACTTGTCTCTGGTCTGGTAGGAGACTTAATTGTCTGATTTTATGTAGTCCATTTCGTGGTCAATGGTCAACATTGACCAACTTAGTCAATGTTGACCCAAACGGGCCACACATTAGGGTTTTATTAATATTTTAATATTAAATTTGTAAAAAATCATAAATTTCTGGAATTAATTCCTAATATCATATAATATGATATATTATTATTTTTAAAGGTAATATAACCTTTTAGCCCATTTAAAACCAATTTAGAAGGCGATTACACAAAAACGTGCTTTAAGGAGTTTTAGTGCACATTTTGGTCGCAAGGTGTTTCTGAGCTCTGTTTTCTTGACAACGGTTTGTTGTGTTCCTTAAATTATTTGATCATGGTATCCAATTTTATATCATTTAGAGGTCATTAGACCTTTAAGGTTTCTTAGAGCACATTTTTGCCCTTTTTGACCTTGAAGCATGAAAGTGCTTTTTCTTTGTGTTGGAGTGTGCCCAACAATTGTAATATGTTTAGTAATGTGTTAATATGCTTAGGACAAATTTTAGGTCCTAAGTAGTTCATTTGGGTATTTTGTTTACCCTTAACAGTCAAAGGGTGCAACATCTTGTTTTGGTTGACCACTGTTGTTCTCAGTTGACTTTTAAGGCATGTTTAGGCCTTAATTAATGTGATTAGATATTTAATCCATATTTAATAAGTTTGGGGCATTTCAATATGCATCTAATGATCCGGTTAGTACATTCAATAATTATAAACTTGTACATTGTTTATTAATGTGTTAATATTAGTAATAATTGTACAGTCGACGGTTAGGCTAGGTTTAGTAGTAATAGTTTTTGTACTGTTGCACATTAATAAATCTTAGTAATTATTATATTCAAAGTTTAGTCATTTGTAAATGGTTTATTTATAACACATATATTTGGTACATTATTTAATTAATAGTTGTCTAACTAAATGTTAATTACGGTAGGAAGTTAGGGTAATTAGTCAATTTTATTTTAAGTTATGTAACACACAATATATACATTATTTTTGTAGGTAATATTTGTTAAACTAACCGTCACTTCTTGCACATTAATAAATCTTTGTAATTATTATATGCAAAGTTTAGTCATTTGTAAATGGTTTATTTATAACACATAGATTTGGTACATTATTTAATTAATAGTTGTCTACCTATACGGTAGGAAGATTTAGGGTAATTAGTCTATTTTATTTTTAAGTTATGTAACACATATATACATTATTTTTATAGGTAATATTGTTAAGTAACCGTCACTCTTGCACATTAATAAATTTTTGTAATTATTATATGCAAAGTTTAGTCATTGTAAATGGTTTATTTATAACACATATATTTGGTACATTATTAATTAATAGTTGTCTAACTAAATGTTAATTACGGTAGGATGATTTATGGTAATTAGTTTATTTTATTTTTAAGTTATGTAACACACATATATATACATTATTAATAAAATGCTATATTTTAATCGATGATGATGATTGTACTAGTTTAATTTATTATAATATCCACTGATTGTTTTATGATATCCTATAGTCCTTGTCAACTTTGCAAACGTAGTTGAATTAGTATTTATAGTATTATTAACGGTAACATGTATGTGTATGAAATGCAGAGATATGCACAGTACAGAAACAGGATCTTGAAAACCAGATCTTGTTGGAAGGGTGCGACAGAGCTGCATGAGTAGATCTTATCATATGTTGCTAGAGCTGGTTTCTTTAGGCCAGCGAATCTGAGGTTGAACACCTGCACGGGTATCATTAGTGCCTTGGTTGATAGATGACGTCCTGAGACGCATACCTTTTGACCTTTGGAGAGGTCAGCATTACGTTGGAGGAGTGAATGTGTTATTTGGGCGCTCTACTAATGGGATCCCCGTTTGTGCATCTATAGTGCTTGTGGACGTGGATGCGTATGTCGGCCGCTTCTGGGTGATTGATAAGTGTCCAAAGAGCATGTTTATTAGGTGTATTTCATATATAATATTAGCACTTTTCTTGTCATTTCTCCACTTCGGTTAGTTTTCCTCTAGTTATGTTTATTATTATCTCACAAAATTATTGGTTTAACATGAGGAAAACCAAGCCGGAGTAAAGTAGACAAAGAGACGAACGCATAGACGCACGGCTCAGAAAAACAGACATATAACGAAGAATGTAGAGCCGGTTGAAGATTGTTATATATATGTATAATATATAATATCGCAAAGGGCACGACCGCCCCAATAACTAGCGGACCTCACACACGCTACCGCCTGGCGGACACATAAGAGGAGACCGCCACTTACTGGGCGGTTGTCCTGGCGGACACCACACAATGGACCGCCACTTATCTTGCGGTCTTGGAGGCGGTCAAGTAGGAGGGAACCGCCACTTCTTGCGAGGTCTTGGAGGCGGTCAAGTAGGAGGGAACCGCCACTTAAGAGGCGGTCAAGACAGGGGGACAGAGGTTACCGCCTCTTAATGGGCGGTCAAGGCGGACAAGGAACACAAGACCGCCTCTAAATGGGCGGACATCAGAGAGGACCGCATGATATCCGGTCGTGTATAAATGTCGAGCTTATCTTCTTCTTCGTCTGCAACTCGCCGACTCTCTGCAACTCGTCCACTGCAACTTATCCATCTACCTTATCCCTCACGCGTCTTCATCTTCCTGTCCCTGCGCAATCAATGAGAGCAATCAACAGTTAATCAAATTCGTACGGACCTTCTTCTCCTCTGCCTCTATATAAACCCACGCTCTCTGCTCAAATAAAATCAATTCCCTTCCTCACAATCCAAAGCAGACCACATAATCCCATCCAGTAAATAATCCTCGTTCACCACATTTCCACACATACGATCCATCCTTTCTCTTATCTTCCCACTTCTCCAGTTTATTTTTATTCTTCATTTCACCACGAAGCAGAAACACGATAAGAAGAACAGAACAAAAGGGAGCTGGAGCAGAAGCGAATCGCAGTCCAGTCTCCGCCGGCAGTCTCCAAATTAATGGCTATTTCTGTTTCCTTTTTATTACTGTTAATGTCTGAGTGATTTTACTCGTATCCTAGGATGGGGTTTGACCTTAAATAATTCAGACTATTATTAATACCAAGTTTGTTTTAAATATTTGTTTTGTCTCTCTAAATTATTAAATGCTTAACAACTGATCATTTTTATGCATTTACGGTTTCTCTTATTTCAATGATTTTGTAAATCTGAGAATAGACCACAAAGAGAGATAAACGTTAGATATTATTCTCCTTGATTAGCAGATAAAATCTATCGCTGTTATTAAAAGAATTCTTGCTTAAAGCTAATTAATTATTTTAGACTTTTTCTGATTGTAAAAAGTCTATTGAATTAATTAAGAGTTGTCCTTATCTATGATTTAGGAAGGTCACAAGATAAATTCTAACAGACAAATAAGAGCAAATTAGGATTATAATTATTGTCGTACTTAAATAAATATTTATCACCTGTTTCACTTATTAAACTTGTTTTAATTACTTTCAGCAAATATTGTTAAATGCTTATTCTGACAAAATACTGCATTTATTTGGTAGCTATCAATATATGATTTTGAGATAGTCAAAGTACCACAAAGGAATTAACCGTAGTATTTACACTCCGGATTGAGCAGGAAAATACTAAGGCTATTAAATAGGAGTTAGTAACTGACAATTATTAACTCTAATAGACAATAAATATTTGAGACAGGATTATAAAATTGTTTAAGTAGTTTAGGAAATTCCCCCGATATCCTAGGATACCTTTTCCATTCATTTACTTATTTTACTGTATTTATTATTTATGTACTAATTCTGAAAATCAAGCTTGCTCCGGCTAAACCCCAATTTACATTTTATGCATTTTTATTTGTTTTTTTTTGTACATTTACAAACTGGAATAATCAGATAATTGCGAAGTCTCTGTGGATACGACCTTGTTGTACTACAAAGATTGGGTTCACTGCCCATAGTAAGCAAGATAGTTTAACTATTATTTTGCCCAACAGTGATGCCCCCCCCCCCCTCTCGCAAGGGGAACCAGATACCTCTGGCTTGGCTAGCTGAGAGATTCGTAGAGACAGATGCTGATTTTGGTCAGCGAGATGAGATCATACATCAGCAGCATGCCAGAGTGTACATCCTCAGACTCATTGGAGGGCTACTCTTCCCCAACTCTAATGGGGACAAAGTCGATGTCTCCTATTTGAGGCTGCTATAGGACTTCGACTATAGCGGTTCCCTGAGCTGGGGGTCTGCACTACTTGCACATTTCTATAGGGAGATGTGCGATGCTACGAAATTTGATACGAAATATCTGAATGGCTGTAGTAAGCTGCTTGCAGTGTGGGCGTATGAGCGGTTTCCTGCGTTCAGACCACGACTCTCCCCAGATCGAATAAATCTGTCACCCCACCTTTCTCTTGCCCACAGGTAACAATAATGTGTCATATGGTATATAATTTAAAATTTTGTTGAACTGTGGTACAAACCTCACCTGAATTGTGTTACAGATACAATGGTAAGCTGAATACCATTTCTGCAACCATGGCTCGACAAACGCTGGATTCAATTAGCATTTCTCCCACTGATGGAGAGGTAAGTTGCCACTAAAGTTTATTACAATTTCATTTTTCATCATTTGTATTCTAAATTTTAATATTTATTTGGACTATGTGTAGTGGATATGGCAGCCATATGGTGTTCGATCAGCAGACCCTCAGCCCTTCGTTGTAGTGGTATTTATAATCCACTTCAACGTGATCGAGGGTCATCAACCGGACCGCGTACTTCGCCAGTTTGGGGTCGATCAGCCCATCCCTGCCCCACCACTCGACTGTGACATGCTGCATGTAGTCACAAGAACTGGCAGGACAGATGCAGCATGGTGTGAGATTTTTTGTGACCACATCCAGATGTGGAATAACAAACACTTGTACCAGATCCAAATCTCACAATTACCAAGAAGGGTTCCCCTGGACAGGATGAGTGCATATATGGTATGGTACCTGCAGCATGCTGTGTCATGGTTCACCGAGCAGAGCAGGAGGAATGTTATTGTGGTAAGCACATTCTTATTTCGTTTTCTGTATTTGTTTGATATATAATATTTATTTTACATTATTTAATCTCTTGTTTCATTTGGTTTATCAGGCGTCAGGTTTGGAGCAGCTTCAACGGATTCCCGGTGATCAGGGTGTAAGAGAATATGCCACACAGCTGTCTCAGACGATAGATGCAGATGATTACCATCGAACTGGGCATTTCTCCCAAGACTTCTCACAGCAGGCGCCTGAAAGGGTAGAGTTGCAGTACCCTCAGTATGTAATCAACGACAACCCTGCTCCAAGAGCAGCCAGAAACCGGCCGTACAGTCAGAGACGAAGAGGTCCGCGTGACTGTGCACCCCCACCACCCCAAACAAATCAAGCTTCATCACAAGCTAATTTTGCGCTGGTTCCTTTTACTGCAGTTGAACAGCGTGGTCAGCAACCACCTGGTACATTTCCTGAGTTCCAGCACTCTACATTTGGTCAGGTACCACATGATTTTGGTACACAGTTCGATGTAGGTTCTGGTTCTTCAAACCCTATACCGGCTACAGCTCCTTTACATGCTACACCTCCTTCGCCTTATAGACCTTCTTTTGAGCCTGCGCCTACTACATCACTGACTGAGCAGAAAATAGGAGCTGCTCGATTTATGCAATCAATAGTATATGACGATGGTCTCCTTGGGGGAGTGGCATGGGAAACTAGCTGGTCCCTCCTCACAAGAAATACAAACGGTTACTGCCCCATCATTTGATCCAGCATCTTTGATCGAGGCTGCTCCTTCAGCTCCGTTGCAGCAGGCTACCCCCGCGTCATCTACACCAGTGGATACAAGTACACCTGATGCTGATCCACAAAATGATGAAGTTAGGGGTATATGGTTGAGAGGATCAAACTCCCGATATAGGAACCGTAGGATTTACAACTCGGATTTCATCAGTCCTTAGTCTATGAACCATTGTTACATTTATGTAGTCGGTTTTATATGTTTATTTTGTTGTTGAACTATTGTTCTGTGGTAAGTACTTTGATAGACAATGGATGTCATTTGGCAGTTTTTAATTATGTAGTTTTTTGCGTTTGTTTGGGACTTTGACCATTTTTTGAATTGGTTGCTGCTGTCCGTTGGCCACCATTTTTGGACACAATTCTGTGTGTATGTAATACTACATACACACCAAATTTGGCGCACAACGTGAATCATTTGGTACTCCAAACTGTAAGCGCAAAGTAGCACCGTAGTGCAGTTTTTAAATATGCAGTTTTTTGCGTGTTGGCGTCTTTGACCATTCATTCGATTAGGTTGCCGCTGTCCGTTGGCCACCATTTTTTGACACAATGTGTGTGTATGTAATACTACATACACACCAAATTTGGCGCACAATGTGAATCTTTGGTACTCCAAACTGTAAGCGCAAAGTAGCACCGTAGTGCAGTTTTTAAATATGCAGTTTTTGTGTGTTGGCGTCTTGACCATTCATTCGATTAGGTTTCCGCTGTCCGTTGGCCACCATTTTTGACACATGCTGTGTGTATGTAATACTACATACAACCAAATTTGGTGCACAAATGAATCATTTGGTACTCCAAACTGTAAGCGCAAAGTAGCACCGTATGCAGTTTTTGCGTGTTGGCTACTTTGACCATTCATTCGATTAGGTTTCCGCTGTCCGTTGGCCACCATTTTTTGACACAATTCTGTTGTGTATGTAATACTACTACACACCAAATATGGCACACAACGTGAATCATTTGGTACTCCAAACTGTAAGCGCAAAGTAGCACCGTAGTGCAGTTTTTAAATATGCAGTTTTTTGCGTATTGGCGTCTTTGACCATTTATTCGATTAGGTTGCTGCTGTCCGTTGGCCACCATTTTTTGACACAATGTTGTGTGTATGTAATATACATACACACCAAATTTGGCGCACAACGTGAATCATTTGGTACTCCAAACTGTAAGCGCAAAGTAGCACCGTAGTGCAGTTTTTTAATATGCAGTTTTTTGCGTGTCGGTGACTTTGACCATTCATTTGATTAGGTTGCTGCTGTCCGTTGGCCACCATTTTTTGAGGCAATTTGGTGTGCATGTAAATATCATACCTTCCCGGATCACCATTGAATTAGATCTTACGAAGTAGTACCCGTTGGATAATAGATGTTGAACTAGCCGTTGGACTATCTGTTGATGTACCCGTTACGCATTGAAGTAGCCAAATACCTAGCCGTTGAACTAGCCGTTGAGTTAGCCGTTTAACTGTAGCCGTTGAACTACCCGTGGAGTTAGCCTTTTAATTAGCCGTTTAACTAGCCGTTGAACTATCCGTTTTAGTAACCGTTCTCCAGTATTATAAAACAGGGTACTGGTTTCAAACCCAAGCATACCTCACAACATTATACCAAAGCTTTGTATATCCGTAGTGAATTGTTCATATCTTACAGCACACTCTTCTATAAAAATCAAATGGAGTTTCCTTTCAGTTCGCACGTTAATTATGTTGCTACTTTCGGCCGTCATGGAGCGCAGTTTGATCGAAGGATGGGGCATAGACGAATAGAAATAAATATGTCGTATCCTAATAATCTTCATGATCTACATCGACGAGTACTCCGTGCTCTGCGGCCTATCCTTGGAGGAATAAACATAGCAACAATGGTGTATTTGGGGTTGGAGGGCGACTGCGAGTGGAATTTTATACACGTACGCAATGATGCATCTGTTCAGCGAATGATGGAAACTACATGGAGTACAATGATTTCATGGAACATATTCCACTACTAGTTATCTATGATCCTATTGAACCTGACGATGATGATTTCCAGATGCAGGAGTCAATGTACGAGATGCGACGTAACGTAATAGCACAACAACTTGACAGGCAGAGGTTAGGGAACAATTAGGTTTTATGTAACTGTGTAACAACAATCTGAATCAGGTGGTTGTATTTTATTTTTCTACAAGAGTATGTGGTGAGCGCTGCTCCACGTACAACAGTTTAATATTCCCCTTATCCAATCCTTTACAACTTGTTGAAGCATTAGATGCAGATGATGGCAGAGACAGGATTAATATCATGTTCAAACGTTGTTTATATTCGCCACCCAGTCCATCTTTCTAAAGCAAAGGAACAAAAGAGAGGTGAACAACAAACTGTTTCAAAATGTATGCGCAAGTTGGGGAACATACACTAAAACATACCCCTTATCCAAGTTATACTAACCACCACAACTTCGCCATCATCACTCCGAGTGATGTTGTTGACCTGGTAGACATTACAATAGTGGTTGACAAGAACTCCTTCCGTAGAGCAAGTCAGAGCAAGGTTAGTAGCCTTACTAATTACCACAACTTGTACACCTTTTCTGAGCATGATGTCATTGACCAAGTACACATTAAGAAAGTGTTTGAGGATAATATCATCTCCTCGGTACAAAGCCATCCACATTTTGGTCGAAGACATCACTCTGATCTATGGTTCACCAGTTGAGGAGCGGTGAGGAAATGTAATATGAATTGAATATCGTGGAACGGTCGAGGAAAGGAGAGGTGACGACATTAGTACACCGTGTACCGCTTTTATAATTGAATTTTTTCTGCTACATTGCAATAGAATACAATTCCTTATCTTGGAATATTGTCTTTGCCAAAAAAATGAAGCTTTAATTATTCCTTGCATGTGGAATACCAACTGTGGTTTTTCAAAGCAATCTTTATTCTCACTGCATAAATACTCACTTATCTTATGGATATAAATACAGCAAGTGTTCTACTTTCACTTACACGAATAACTACCTACAACCATTGTCAGTACTATATTTCGTAAGTTATCCATATCTCTTACTGAACTTCATCGACACATTTCATCAATGGAGATCCCTTGCACTATCTTGCTTGACATTGAGCCAATCACCAACGATTCAGGTTTGTATTTTGCCAGAACATATTCCACTGAACATTTGGATTTGGATATCGAAATGGATATTACGTACGCCGAGTTTGACAATGTTGTAGAGACTAGGTTAAAAGAACGTTACGGTTACCATTGTGTGGTTGAATTGATACTTCATCGATTACTGCTGTGCTCCCAGCCACGCCCTGTATGGGGGCCATTGCAAATAAACCGAGATGTTGACGTTGGAACAATGATTGAACGGTTCGTTTATAATCAACAATTTTACACTCGATTAGAATTCTATGTGGTATATGCATTTAGGGAAGTTACCCCACTACCATGTGATAATTTAGCGAGCCTATCCTTGGCACAAGAGTATAATGAAGAATACAGTTCAGATGATAGCGAAAGCGAAGGTTAATATGTAGGTGGATGATACATATCTCGTCCATTGTAAGGTATTAACAGAAGTGATATGTGGCTACTCCTATGATAGACGTTCTTGTATACAGCAAGCACGTACAAGAAGATGATTAAGTATTACTATGTCGGTATGTAATAAAACAATGATGGATGTCATTGAATCGATCTATGTATTTGGAATATTTCCTTTGCCAATAGAATGGTGTATCAACTCAATCTTTAGTCCTTGTATTTAACAAATACAAGTTAAAGATAATTCATTACAACAGACAATGGATAAATTACATTTTTTTGGTGTGCTTGCTAAAGGCGACCTGTCTGAGCAGGAGCATAATTGGCTAATGCAATAACATACAATTACACTGGGGAATTAACTGTAACTTGCATTCGGGCATCTTGTCCTAACATGACCGCGTTGCCGACATAGCCCACAATGTCTTGTTTCACGCTCATAATTCTCATCTATCTCGTTATGAATGCGGGAGAATGTTGGCCGGCCTCTGACATTGCGCATCATAGTTGGATCTGGAATAATTGCAAGCCCACTGATAAGACAGGAATTTACCTATTTCTAAAGGGTCTTTTGATACCTAATCTGTTACCATTAACTGCCAAATTCCTATCTTATGAGAAATTTTATGTTTTTGTTGCAATTGTCTTCTTTTATGGTTTTTGTGTGCTTTTTCAGGTTTTTATCTCAAAGGAAACACACTCCTATCACCGATGGAACACATGGCAAATCAAACAAGCTAAAACAGAATCAAACTAATTCTCGACCTAAATACAAGACTGGTCCGGGACTTAATACACAACTTAAGTCCCGGATCACAATGAGGCTTCACTCTCGACTGGATTTCAAGCATGGTCCGGGACTTTGTACAAAACTTAAGTCCCGGACCACACAGATTTGTAAGTCTCGACCTGTTTTGACACTATGGTCCGGGACTTGATACAAGACTTAAGTCCTGGACCATATGACTGGAAGCGATGATCTATAGCCCGTGAAAAGAAGAAACGAGAATATTTTCTTTAAACTAAACCGCCGCCCATCCATTACGTCCTCACTTTCCAGACCCTCATGCACTGCTACTACTTTCCATCTTCTAATCCCACTAAACCCAATTATCTCCCTAAATCCAGCATCATCACCCACTAAAACACTCACCCCTCCACTCACAAGTCCAGCAAGACACCATTGATAGAAGTACACAATCTGGCTGGAGAGTAATACTCCACACTCCATTTCCAGTTCATCTCTCACGCTCCAGCCATCACCATTTTCATCACACACCATACACATTTACAAAATCTGGAGAACACAAGCAGCTCGGGATTACATCATTTCCCGGAGAAGAAGTAGAAGAAAGCACCGACCTCACCAAGACTCTACTGCAGAGTCTCAAATCAGAGTTTCTTCTTTTCTTCCTCTTTAATGATGTTCACATACTTTTGCAGTATTTTCATTTCCATGGCTGAGTAGTTTTCATAAATTTCGGTTTGCTATGTAATCCAAACTCAAGGTTCTATTATCTTTGTGATTTACCATTTTAACAGATTAAAGTGTTGTTCCTTTTATATCTTTATAAATCTTGTGATTTGGCCAATTACTTGATTTTATCAGTTTATCTGCTTACAAGTGAGAACTGCGGTAGATAACAGACAACAGGAACAACACCGGTTAATTTAGAGACGGTAATTCCTCTAGGATATTAACTGATCATTAAACTGGATTATTCTTAAAGCTGTTAGCAATTAGTAAATTTGTAACGAGAGTTAAAATTTATCAGTTGCTAATTAGAATTCACCGAGCGGGAGACCGAACGTGAAGTATTTCTGTTCTAGGATTTTAGTCTAAGTTTGGTAAACACTTTGAGAAAGGAACCGAAGAGTTTGGAGGAGTAGTAAACCGGAATTTTCCTTGTTCATTAAACCAAAAATATCATCATTTTGCCCACTGTGCTGTATTTGTCACCCTTGATCTTATTTGCATTCTTATTTTATACTTTAGCAATCCAAACAAACAAAACCCCCTGTTACTTGAGTTAATTTTACTTCATTTTGATCTTAAATACTAATCAAACTAAAACGCTGCCTCCCCTGGATTCGATAACCTGGAGGGACACTTCTAGGAAAACTTGCTATAATCGACCGGTATTCTTGCCGTTAGGTTTTTACCCAACAAGTTAATGGCGCCGTTGCCGGGGGCACGGTTGCTTAGTTTGATTTTTATTTTTGATTTTATTTAATTTTATTTTCCTTTTAGTTTTTTTCATTTTATTTTGTTCCTTTAGAAACTGCATTACTATCAGTTATCTGATCTTGGTTTATGGTTAAAACTCGTTCTGTAGGAGACCCTGAATTCGAAATTGAACCAGAAATAGAAAGGGTAACAAGAAGAATTCGGAAAAGATTAGAGCTGGATCCTCCGATTGTTCAGGAGGTACTTCCAAAAGATTCACCAACAGAAGGAATTGTTGAAGAAGAAATTCTAAACAACCCCTCAAAAACCAATATGGAGATCCGGAGAGGCACATGAGAGATTACACCCCCCAAGCGTTGAAGGGCTTGTCTCACCAATAGTAATTCCTGCGTTGCCAGCAGGGGAGCATTGGCAGTTCCACACTATGTTACTATGGTCATGAATGCACCTCAGTTCAGCGGAACAATCACCGAAGATCCCAATGTCCACCTCACCACTTTCATAAGATTGGTGGGAGCTTGTTCTACATCAGCCTCACAGGAGGTGGCTAGACTGACTCTCTTCCCATTCTCCCTGAGGGACAGAGCTGGATTGGCTAAACTCATTAACACCCAACAGTATCACTACCTGGACGGAGTTAGCAAATGCATTTTTGGCAAAATATTTCCCTCCTTCTCGGATGTTGATGATGAGAGGAGAGATCACCAACTTTAAGCCATTCACTGGTGAGACATTATCTGAGGCTTGGGAGCGTTTCAAAGGGATGTGCGCAAAGTACCACACCATGGCTTGGGAGAGGAGGTAATTTTACAGTCCTTTTATAAAGATTTGGATCATTCAAGTTGTTTGTTGGTAGACACTTGTGCAGGAGGAAGCCTCATGGAGCTACCAATAGCTAGAATCAAGGAACTATTGGATACCATTGCCAATGCATCCAACCAGTGGGGAGGTGCGAGAACAGGAGAAGCTGCCCCGAAGAAAACCGCTGGAGTCTATGAAGTAGATTCAAATACCTTTCTAGCTGCCAAGATGGAAGCGATGTCAAAGCAGTTTGAGAATGTGTGCAATGATGAATCCTCAGTCAAGCGCCGCTGTTGTGACCGACTCCTTCCCACAGTGTGAGTATTGCGGTAGAAGTTCCAACATGTGCCAGTGTACTTCTCATCAAAATGAAGAGGTAAATTATCTGGGAAACAGGCAAGGGACCTTCTACAACAACCAAAACAATCAAGGATATCAGCAACAGAGTCGTTACCAAGCTGGCGGTAACAACAATTACAATCAGAGACCTCAGCAGCAATATAATTCCTCTTATCAGAAGCAGCCACTACAGAATCAGCAAGTGCAGAATACAGGTGCTGGTGCGTCCTCTAGTATGGATGAAGTTCTGGCCAGAATGAATGATTTCATCACTGTCAATACCAAGAAATTCAATGAGCTAGAAGTTTTCAATCAGGAGCAGAGGACCTTCAACAATGATCAAAGAACGTTCAATAGGAACATCAAAACTCAAATATCTCAGATATCACAGCAGTTAGCTCAGCGCCCTTTGGGTTCTTTACCCAGTCAGCCAGAACAGAACCCAAGAGAGCATGCCAAGGCAATCACGTTGAGAAGTGGTACACAGCTTGAGTCGGTGATTCCTGAAATTAAAACTCCTCTTCCTGATGTTGAGCAAAATGAAGAAACCACACCGAAAGGCTCTCAGGAGGAACCAGTTGAAAATGAGGTGGCTATTAGTAAGACTTCTAAGACTTCCACACCTCCACGCCGCACAGTTGATTTAGCATCAGTGCCCTTTCCAAACCGGTTGAAGAAGAGAGACCTGGATGAGCAGTTTGGTAAGTTCTTAAGTATCTTTAAGAAACTAACCATTAACATTCCCTTTTCTGATGCATTAAAACAGATGCCGATATATGCGAAGTTCATGAAGGACATCCTGTCCAATAGATGGTCCTTAGTGGAGAAGATATTGTGCAACTTACCGAGAATGTATCAGCCGTCCTTTCACAAAAGCTTCCACCTAAGCTTGATGACCCAGGTACCCCGGTCATACCTTGCGCGATAGGTATGTGCAATGTGGTAAGGGTTTATGTGACTTATGTGCGAGTATTAACTTAATGCCCTATTCAATATATTTGAAACTTGGTCTACGAGAATGTGAACCAACCCGAATCACTCTGCAATTAGCCGATAGGTCAATCATCCTACCTAAAGGGGTAGTAAGGGATTTAATTGTTTCGGTTGGTACTTTTGCTTTCCCTGCTGATTTTGTTATCTTAGACATGGAGGAAGACAAGGTAGTACCACTTATCTTAGGTCGACCGTTCATGCGTACAGCAAAGACTCTCATTGATGTTGAAGGAGGGAAGATTATACTTCGGTTGCATGATGAGCAGCTTGTATTTGATATGACCAAAGCTACTACCCACCCTTCTGATATTCATGCTTGTTTTAGTTTAGATTGTATTGATACCTTGATGCAGGACTATTCTTACAGTCCCACGTAGCTGGATGCATTGGAGAAGTGCTTGGTAGAGTCCATAGAAACAGTTCATATGATTCTGAAATCTCTGCTGCAGCATTTCAGCTTGCTGCTGGTAGGCCATATAGGAAGAACTACAAATCGAAGAGGAGCCGCTGGACCGAGTTCCGAAGACACTAGCTCCTTCTTGTGGACTCACCACCTTCTCTTGAACTTACCCTCTTCCTAGTCACCTTAAATATGCTTTCTTAGTTCCTCCATCTGATTTGCCTGTCATTATTTCTAACGTTTAACCAATGAACAGGAGGAAGCCTTGTTGCAGGTTCTGAAAAAGAACAAAGAGGCATTAGGGTGGTCCATTGCTGATATCAAAGGCATTGCCCCTACATTCTGCACTCACCGCATTTACCTTGAAGGGAATGAAAACCAGCAAGACAGCCTCAACGAAGACTGAAACCGCACAGAAAGAAGGTGGTTAAAAAGGAAGTCATCAAGCTTTTGGATGCAGGTATCATTTACCCTATTTCCGACAGCGAATGGGTAAGTCCTACACAGGTCGTACCTAAGAAAGGAGGGTTTAACTGTGGTACCTAAGATAAAGGTGAATTAATTCCTCAGCGTACTATATACCGGGCATAGAGTTTGCATTGATTATAGGAAATTAAATGCCGCCACTAGGAAAGACCATTTCCCCCTTCCTTTCATTGATCAGATGTTGGAGAGGCTTGCAGGACAAGACTATTACTGTTTCTTAGATGGTTACTCCGGTTACTTTCAAATTCCAATTGCTAAAGAGACCAAGAGAAAAACTACTTTTACATGTCCATATGGTACTTTGATTATCGACGCATGCCCTTGGTTTGGTAATGCACCAGCTACATTTCAAAGATGCATGACTGCTATCTTTGCTGATTTTATTGAAAATGCATCAAATCTTTATGGATGATTTTTCTGTCTTGGACCTACTTTTGATTCATGCTTGGGAGACTTGGATTTAATCTTAGATAGGTGCAAGGAGACTAACTTGGTGCTCAATTAGGAGAAGTGCCACTTTATGGTTGCAGGAAGGCATCGTGCTCGGACATAAGATTTCTAAGAAAGGGATCGAAGTAGACAAATCAAAGATTGAGGTAATAGAGCAGCTGCCACCACCATCGTCGGTAAAAGATGTCCGAAGTTTTCTCGGTCATGCAGGTTTTTATAGGCGTTTTGTTAAGGATTTCTCCAAGATCTCTAAGCCTCTTTGTGATCTATTAATTAAAGATGCAAAATTTGAATTTACGAAAGAGTGCTTAGATGCCTTTAATTTGCTCAAGGCTAATTTGGTTTCTGCACCTATTATTGTTGCTCCTGATTGGTCATTACCTTTTGAGATAATGTGTGATGCCAGCGATTACGCATTAGGAGCAGCTTTGGGGCAGAGGCATGACAAGGTATTGAGGATAGTCTACTATGCTAGTAAGACTATGAATGAGGCACAAAAGAACTACACAACAACGGAGAAGGAGCTGCTGGCAATTGTCTTTGCATGCGACAAGTTTCGACCATACATTATTGGCAGCAAAGTCATTGTGCACACCGACCATTCCGCTCTCAGGTATCTCTTTGGAAAAGTTGATGCTAAACCTCGTTTAATCAGATGGATTTTACTTTTGCAGGAGTTTGACATTGAAATTAGGGACAAACCTGGAGCACAGAATGGAGTGGCAGATCACTTATCCCGTATGGAAATTCCAGATGATGGCAAGCCAATTAACGAGTATTTTCCTGATGAGTTTGTCTACACGATCAGTTATCCCACGGACCCCTGGTATGCTGATATTGCAAATTACCTCGCCAAGGGCATTATTCCTCCAGAATTGTCATATCAGCAGAAGAAGAAGTTCTTCTCTACAGTCAAGCATTACCTTTGGGACGATCCATTTCTCTTCAAGGTTTGCGCGGGGGATGATTCGCAGATGTGTTCCGGGTGCTGAAACAAGAGACATCCTTATCCACTGTCACGCAAGAGAAGTAGGAGGACACTTCGGGCCCGCCAAGACAGCAGCTAAAGTATTGGAGGCAGGTTTCTTTTGGAAGACACTACATAAAGACTACCATGCATTTGTATCCACATGTGATAGCTGTCAGCGCCAAGGTAACCTCTCCCGAAAGCTTGAGATGCCCTTGAATTACATCTTGGAGGTAGAACCATTTGATTTATGGGGGATTGACTTCATGGGGCCATTTCCTTCTTCACATTCCAACCTCTATATTTTGGTGGCTGTCGATTATGTGACTAAATGGGCTGAAGCCGTGGCTGCACCTACTAATGATGCAAAGGTTGTGCTGAAATTTTTAAAGAAAAACATTTTCACTAGGTTTGGTGTACCACGAGCAATCATAAGTGATGGAGGATCCCACTTTTGTAACAAGCAGTTTGAAGCCTTGTTGCAAAAGTATGGAGTAAGACACAAGGTATCCTTACCTTATCATCCACAGACCAATGGGCAAGCTGAGGTGACTAACAGGGAAATTAAGTGGATTCTACAGAAATCTGTTAGTTCATCTCGTAAAGATTGGTCTATGAAATTAGATGATGCCTTGTGGGCTTACCGGACAGCTTATAAGACACCCTTGGGAATGTCTCCTTACAAATTGGTTTTTGGAAAGGCATGTCATCTTCCGGTAGAACTGGAACATAATCATTTTGGGCACTTAAAGTTCTGAATTGTGATCTGAAAAGGCCGGGGAGGAAAGGAAACTACAGTTGTGTGAACTAGATGAATTCAGAGAAGAAGCCTATGAAAATGCCAAGATCTACAAGGAACGGACTAAGAGATGGCATGATAAATTGCTTGTGAAACGAGAGTTTCGGATTGGTGACCAAGTGCTAATGTTCAACTCACGGCTGAAATTATTTCCGGGAAAACTGAAATCTCGCTGGTCCGGTCCATTCACCGTTACAGATGTTTCCCCTTATGGAGTCATTGGTTTAGTCAACGAGAAAGGAGAAGCATTCAAAGTTAACGGATCACAGTTGAAATTATACCAAGGGAGCGATGTTGATATGGCTCATTCAACACTTTTGCTCCGGGACCCTAATTCTTCAAACTGATGCACCAAGGTCTAGCCAAAGACCGAAAAGACGGGCAGCTCATTGGGAGGCAACCCAATCTCTTTTTTTCTATCCTCTTGATTTTCATTTTAATTCACGTTTTTACTTTTCTAATTCCTTTGTTAGCTATTTGTCCTTGGTTGATTTTGTTAAAATGTAGGTTTGATGAAGGAGGAGAAACAGAGCACACTGAGGCAATTCTTCGGTTGAAATAAACAGAGTGGTCCGGGACATGTTGCAGGACCAAAGTCCCGGACCAGGAAGGAAGGCAACTCTCGAACAGATTTAAGGGGGTGGTCCGGGACTGATCCAAATCTTAAGTCCCGGACCCACGAGTGAAACATTTCTGAGATTGGAGATAATGGTCCGGGACTTTTTACAAATCTAAGTCCCGGACCCAAAACAAGAGGCACTCTCGACCTATTTTAGCATAGCGGTCCGGGACCTCATGCATATCCTAGGTCCCGGACCAACGAAGCTTACGAAAAAAAAAAATGAAACACGGTCGTCTTCATTCTCGCGCCTCTCTTCATCTCACTCAAATCCCTAACTCCCTCTCTCGCTCTCGCCTCCGCCTCTTACCTTCTCTCGCCCAATCTCTCCAACACCTCACCATCACCGCTCCGCCCTGGTTCTTCCACCACCAACACCCCACACCCCCCTTCCTCTCTTCCGACATCGCCACCACCCCCCCCCTCTTCTCTCACCTTCGCACACCCCCTCGTCCCCTACCAGCTCACCCCAATTCTCGACACCGTCCACCTGACTCCCTCTCTCGCTCTTGACTTCGCCTGCCCCCCCTCCCCCCCCAGCGTCTTCGGCCTCCCCCCCTCCGCACCCCGCCCCCCTTGCGTCGCCCACTCGAACCACCTCTCCATTCCGTTGTCGCCCCTCAAGCCCCCCCTCACCACCAACACCCCAGTCGACTTCTCCAAACACCCGTACCGCACCCTCGCGCACCACACCAACAACCCATCTCCACGTCGCTCCAAATTCCACACCCACAACACGCCCCTCTCCATTTCAAACCGCACGGCCATTTACCCCAAACAAACATACCCTTCACCAATCACTAATCCATAATTCAATGGCACCCAAACGAGCTAGACGCAACACTGCGGGTGCATCTTCCTCCGCCGCCGCTCCTCCTTCACCGGACGCAGCTCCACTCCGGGTCCGGGAAACAGTTGATTCCGACTTCATCAATGAAGCGGCTAGGAATTGGTACCATGCTCGTGAGAGAAAAATTCTACCTGAAAGGTCAGTGTGTCCAACCTTAATTGCTGAATTTGATTTAGAAGCGCTGTTTAATGCACGTGGATGGGTGCCTCTGCTGACTCGAGGAGGGAAATTCTACCCGAGACTGGTAAAGTTGTTTTATGCTAATGCAACGGTGAGTGATGATGGGGATACTATTACTTCTGTGGTCAAAGGCAAAAATATTTCTGTGGACGCTCTTAGCATTAGGCGCTCTATGAACTTGCCCATAGCTGTTCGGATGCCGACTGCGGAGAATAGGGCTAATATGCAATTATTGACTAGACAAGCTAAGGCGCACTATATTAACTTGATTGTCCTTGATCCCGAAGTTCAAAATCGGCAGCGTAGGAATAACCGGGACAAGCAGGTTGTCACAGGGGATAAGCTACCCACCCCTAGAGAGCGTTGATTTTAGGGATACTGATGTCTAATGTTCGCCCCCGGGAGTGCGCTGATTTGAATGAGTATGACTGCTGGCTTATGCGTTACATCCTGGACGACGCCTATGCCGCTGCAGGGGTTCCTCCTAGTATGCATCGCATCATCTTTACTTCTATGCGCCGAGTGGTTCAGACCGAGCATTCCGCCTCTCTCCCATTTCCACACCTCATATACTCGTTACTGGCTGCCAAAGAGGTAGATGTATCTGATGAGGAGCCCCAGTACCCTCGATCCCCTCTTGATATGACCATGATGAGATTCTTCCAGTGGGAGAAGAATGACGGGCAGTGGGTGAAGCGCCGACGCGCTGCACGCGCCCCCCGAGTTGCTGAGGCTGCTGATGAGGCTGAGGCTGTTGATGAGGTTGAGGCCGCTGCTGATGCTGCTGGTGGTGAGATCCCGGACTTCCCGATGCCTGCTGATCCGGCCCCGGGTTATGAGCAGTTGCTACACGAGTTCAGAGATTGGAGGGGGACCGCTACAGCATACTTTGACGGCTTTGCGAGTCGTCTAGATGGATATTGTGTGAGGCTCACAGCTTTAGAGACTCGTCATACTGAGTACGAGGCTCGACAGGCTGCTCAGTTTTCTGAGTATCAGGCTCAGCAGGCTGCTCAGTTTGCTGAGTACCAGGCTCAGCAGGAGGCCCGCTTCCAGACTTATGATGAGCGCTTCTCCCAGTTAGAGTCTTGGCGCATGCCCCGGCGGTAGTCTATGATTTGGTTTATGCCACCTGCTACATCAGTTTATCTCTCTTTTATTGCCCTTCTGGATTTTAAGCTGACTTTGACATTTGTGTTGTTTTAATGACTTTTAGCTTGTTAGGTTTGATTTGCTGGTACTTTTCCCTTTCTGGTTGGATTGTTATGGTTATTTTAGCACCTCTGCTACTGCCACTGCTTGTTATATTCCTTAACTTTGTTGCAACATATTATCTGCTGCTGCTTCATTCACACAGGACTGCCATTTTTGTGAGCGTTATCGACCGAAAACAAAGGAAACTCTGCCGAAATTTTCACAACCCTCTTTAAGTCTCCCATTCCTTGTCATAAGTGTGGGGACATCGTCTTCACCGCTTATTCAGGGGAGTCCTATTTTCTCTTTTGCACTTTAATCACATTCTAGTAGCAATGAGGACATTGCTATTCTCTAAAGTGTGGGGATGTAGTAAGAGGGTTGCTCATATAATTAATTGTTTTCTGTGGTTCCTGACAGTACTTATTCTCCCTTCACTTACCTTTGATGACCCTCCACAAAAAATTTTTTAATTCGACATACTTGGTTTCGAGATTTAATCTGCAATTTCGGTCATAAGAAATTTGGTTATACTGCTTGGATTGTCGATTTTGGTTAAAACCTGCATCTATTTCCTTCAATAAAAGGTGAGACCAATTTGTGACTATTTTGTTTGAACTAACTTGGGGCTTTTGGAAAGTTTTGGAATGAAAGGAAGGAAAGGACAAAGGCAAGGTACTCCTCTAATCTACTCTGAACCGGAACAGGCCTCTCCCATTCGGTAATTAAGCCCTTGGAGTGCCTCATCACTCATCTACCTAAGATCATCTGATCTGGGATAGAAGGCCCAACACCGCTACAAGGATGGGGAAAAAAGTCTGAGGGGACGAAATGAATGATGCTTACTCAGAAAAATTGGAAGGAAAGTTCTTTCATGCTAAACAAGTTTATTGCAAATTCTTCCTTGATTATGAGTATGTGGCAATGAAAGGTAATGTGGAATATGACATTACTTCTTACCCCTTGTCGTCCAATGAATTGTGGAAAGAAAAAGGAAAGTAAAGCCCTGAGTACTGTTTGAATTAAACAGTTATGATGATAGTCTCATGCATTTGACAAACACCCTAGCTTCACTGTTTAAGAAAACTTGCAGTACTAATCGTTGTTTCTTTTGACCTGATAAATCCCCGCTTTTGAAAATCTGGTACATTTTGCGTGCAGTAATTGCTTGAGGACAAGCAAAGGTTAAGTGTGGGGATGTTGATAAGTCAGGAATTTATCTATTTCTAAAGGGTCTTTTGATACCTAATTTGTTACCATTGACTGATAAATTCCTATCTTATGAGCAATTTTATGTTTTTGTTGCAATTATCTTCTTTTATGGTTTTTGTGTGCTTTTTCAGGTTTTTATCTCAAAGGAAACACACTCATATCACTTATGGAATGCATGGCAAATCAAACAAGCTAAAATGGAATCAAGAAACTAAATCTCGACCTAAATACAGACATGGTCGGGACTTGTCATAACTTAAGCCATATTATCATCCACTTAGTCCTCCGCCACTTGAATCATCAGACTGATTTCAAGCATGGTCCGGACTTTATACACAACTTAAGTCCCGGACCACACAAGGAAAGGACTCTCGACCTGTTTTAACATCATGGTCCGGGACTTTATACAAACCCTAAGTCCCGGACCACAAATCAGAGCAAACCTTCGACCTGTTTCAATGGTACGGTCCGGGACTTGATACAAGACTTATGTCCCGGACCATATGACTGGAAGCGATGATCTGTAGCCCGCGAAAAGAAGAAACAAGAATATTTTCTTTAAACTAAACCGCCGCCCATCCATTACGTCCTCACTTTCCAGACCCTCATGCACTGCTACTACTTTCCATCTTCTAATCCCACTAAACCCAATTATTTCCCTAAAACCAGCAACACCACCCACCATTCCACTCACTAATTCCAACCTCATCTCCACCACCATAAACTGTTGTTACGTATCAATACAGAGGCTCTATAAATAGAGCTCTCTCCTTCTCATTCAAACACACAATCTGGCTGGAGAGTAATACTCCACACTCCATTTCCAGTTCATCTCTCACGTTCCAGCCATCACCATTTTCATCACACACCATACACATTTACAAAATCTGGAGAACACAAGCAGCTCGGGATTACATCATTTCCTGGAGAAGAAGTAGAAGAAGCACCGATCTCACCAAGACTCTACTGCAGAGTCTCAAATCAGAGTTTCCTCTTTTCTTCCTCTTTAATGATGTTCACATACTTTTGCAGTATTTTCATTTCCATGGCTGAGTAGTTTCTATAAATTTCGGTTTACTATGTAATCCAAATTCTGAGGTTCCATTATCTTTGTGATTTACCATTTTAACAGATTAAAGTGTTGTCCCTTATTTATTATTATAAATCTTGTGATTTGGCCAATTACTGGATTTTACCTGTTTATCTGCTTATAAGTGAGAACTGCGGTAGATAATAGACAACAGGAACAGCACCGGTTAATTTAGAGATGGTAATTCCTCTAGGATATTAACTGATCATTAAACTGGATTATTCTTAAAGTTGTTAGCAATTAATAAATTTGTAACGAGAGTTAAAATTTATTAGCTGTTAATTAGATTCCACCGAGCGGGAGACCGAACGTGGAATAATTCTGATCTAGGATTTTAATCTAGATATCGGTAAACACACTGAGGAAGGAACCGAAGAAATTGGAGGATTAGTAAACCGGAATTTTCCTTTCCATTAATTCAAAAACATCATTGTTTTGCTCACTGTTGCTCTTGCATTTATTACCCTTGTTCTTATTTACAGTTTGCTTCAGTACTTAGTAATTCAAACAAACAAAACCCCCTGTTACTTGAGTTATTTTACTTTGTTTTGATCTTAAATATTAATCAAACTAAAACGCTGCCTCCCCTGGATTCGATAACCTGGAGGGACACTTCTAGGAAAACTTGCTATAATCGACCGGTATTCTTGCCGTTAGGTTTTTACCCAACAGTGTCAATCCTTCTCCCTGACTATCTGTACTATTACTTGGCTCTGGATCTGTAACCGCATTTGCAAACGCCTTCTTCCTTCGAGCTAAAACTTTGTGTCGCCCATGGATTTGATTACAATCTGCCACGGTGGGCCTGTTTTTCTTGCAATGAGTGCAAGAAAGTTTCTGAAAGCACTCTTCATGACTATGCCCTAGTTTTTTACAGTAAGAGCAAGATACTTTCTTCTTGTCGAATCTTCTGCTAGGGTTTCTTGAACTTTCGCCTCCGGCACTGGCTTGACTATAAACCGACATTGAATCGTCATTCTGATGAGTATCTCCCCTTTGTTCCTCCTCTTCAACGACCAAGGAAAAATTTTCTCTAATGTCGGAGTTTTCTTCATCGCTAATATTTGTTCCCTGATGGACAAATACCTTCGATTCAACCCTATAAGAAAATGAACAAGTTTATCTTCATCATTCAACTTCTGATGGATTCCCTGGCGCCGCAAGTGCAACCAGTACAAGTACACCTAGGAAAAGGACGAGCTAAGTCCAGTTCACCCCACGTTTTCTTCAATTTTGTATAGTAATCTGCTACACTCTCTTTGCCTTGTTTAATTCTGATATTTCTCGTTTCAGGCCATGGATGACGGCAAGATTGGTATGCTCAAACCGCTTCAACAATGAATCCCAAAGCTCCTTAGGATCATCACAAAATCGAACGCTCTCAGCAATATTAGGACCAAGAGCCGTCTTCAGCCACGATAACACCAGGGAATTCGATCTTTCCCAAGCACAAAACCGGATGACATCCGATTCATCAGGCTTCTCCACCTTCCCGGTAAGAAACCTGTATTTCTTTTTAACTTTTAACGTTGTTATCATGTCTGTCTTCCACCCTTGAAATCCTTTGCCATCGAATCTTGACACAAGACTCAAACCTGGGTTTTCCGCAGAATGAACATAGATGGGATCATTTATGTCGATAATGGAATTGGACGACACAGAATTAACCGATGAAGCCGTCTTCGTTCCGTTATCTCCACCATCCGCCATTCTTGAAGAAAACAGAAAGAGCTACAGAAGAACCTAAGCTACTGATACCATATTAGAAAACATGAAGATGTACGCAGTGGAGATTGAAGACAATGAAGGAATTTGCTTTTGTACATATATTTGTTTTCGTAGTTACTGTATTACAAGACCTAATGACCTGAACACTAATTATATACTATCATATCTCATTGTAAAGATAAACAATGTTGTTAATAAAATCCTAATTAACCAAATCTTTAGATGTTTACAGATAAAGAAATAAAAATTGTAAATTTGCAAATATGATGTGGGCCTAAATATTATGCTAGGCTAATATGGTGCTGGGCTGAATATTACTAGCCCAATAAATCTTCGCAAGCCTCGCTTCAAGAGGTGAAATAACTTGAAACCAAGCCTGAATATAGGGTGACACTCAGGTAGGAATCTTTTGAAAGTGAACAGTAACTATCGCTCTCTAGGAGGCGATTTCAGAGACGAAAATATTTCGTTCTCCCTGGTTTTCTCTTCTGTGCAACAGAGAGATTAGTGTGGTGTCTGAGCTTTCCTTTGATCGGGATTGTTTCTACCATTTATCTGGTTCCAGTCCCAGATTTTGAGGGGGGTCTTCGGCGAATTTGTCTGCTCTCTCTAAACAAGCTAGCTTCGGTTCGGGCGATTTGGGGTTTTCGTTTTCTCTTCTGCGTGGTGGCAGGGAGATAGATTCACCATTAGCGGCTCCTTTCTTCGAGCGTTGGTGTATTCTCAGTCTGTTCGGTGGGACAGTGCGGATCTGGTTTGTGTTGGCGTGCTTAGTGCGACGACGCAAATTTCAGTCGTGGAAAGTTATTCCCTCCATCTACAAGTTCTAGGTATTTTCTCTTTGGTCAGGCCAGTTGTATTTGTTTGGTGATCTTAAGGTCTCTCGGTGGTCGCGTATCTTATTTTGCATCCCAGTTGTTCCGCATCTACCCAGTTGTTCTGCCAGGGGTTTGGTGATAAGTTCTTCAGTCCAAGATTCTCTTGGCTTTGTTTCTTCAGTTCTTTGGTATTATTGCTTGTCTTCCTGTGGGAGATCTCTTTTTTCCCTGGCTTGTTTCGTTCGTTTGAAAGGGGACTGATTCAGAGAGGGTTTGGTTTGGCTCCTACTTCTCATTCATCTCGATTTCTGCCGTGTCTTGAGGGTTGGCAAGAGTTCTTTTCTGACGATAGTGGCGGTGATTTAGCTCTGTGTGACAGTGTGGAAAATACCTAATACAGTGGATTTGTCCTAGTGGAAATTATTTGCAATTCAGGGTGATTTCTTGAGCGATTGAAGTTTCTAGCGTGTGTATCAACTGCTCCCGTTGCCTTTTGATCTTTGTTGGGATTGCTAGTTTGATCTTTGCTGGTCTGCGAGAGATTAGTTGGGGACCGAATTTCCAGAAGGGTTTACTCTTTGTGAGGGAGGAAGGATGACCAGTAGTCAAGTCCTTGTCATCATTAATTGTAATTCTCTTATGGGTCTTTATGGATTCATCTCTGATAATGTCCTTCTAAAAAGAGTTGTCGGGAGGTATTGGGATGTGAGCTGGTGGTATATAGGAGTGAAGGATAAGCCAGGTTGGATGGATCAAGTGAATTGGGGTTCTTTGGACTTCTCTGGGCATTCTCATATGTTGCCCATGGATTTTATTAGAAGGTTTGTTTGGCACTGGTATCTTCTTCCTTTGAAGCTTTCTTGTCCACTTGGAAGTCGAATTAGGCTTTATATTGAGGTTGAATATGTTGGGTTGATGTGGAATCTGTATGTCAGTTGGATTAATGGGATTAAACTTATTCCTTTGTTAGTCATCTCTACTGCTCAAGTGATCTTCAGCCTTGACCTATGCAAGGTTAAAACCTGTTGGAAAGTCTTATATCCTGATTTTGGCTTCTCGTATGTGTTCAAAGTTCTTTGGTTTGATTATAACAGTCTTTTTCTCAACACAATCAATGTGCATTTTACTAGTTTCATAACACGACAAATTGCTTTGGAGCTTATCTTGCAGATGGGTAGCCATAGTAAGTGTTATGAACTAGTGTTTGAGTCTAGGGAGTCTCTTCCCAATGACATGATGCACAAAGGAAGATTTCAGGATATGTGGTTTTGTTTCGAGAGGTTTGTAATGACTATTACTAAGGTGAAATACAACATGCTATCAGTTGGTTTTAAGGGGGATTTGAAAGATTTCTCAGCTCAAGGGTACAACAAGATTTCTAGTAACACCCTCGTGGTGACTTTAGCCTTCAGCAAGATATATCTACATGCATTGGAGCTTGCTGTCCCGGTGGGTAGCCTCTGCATATGTTCTGAAATGAAGCAAGAAGACTCTGGGTTTCTGTTAGCAAGGATCTGCCTGGAATGGTGTTTCCTTATCGCATTAGATGCTTTGTTTGGTTTGTACCTTTATCTAGTATGTGTATTTCCAGTTGTTATCAATTCTGTTTGTACTGATGAGATTCAGATGGCTAAACTTTATGCTATATGGGCTGGTATGGTGGCTCTTATTTTGAACATCACTACGTTGAGGGGGAGTTTATTCCCTTTTTTAACGTGGTGTATGTGTTGTAAACTCTTAATGATTAATAGTAGTTTCAAGTGTTACTCAAAAAAAAAAAGCCTGTCTAATAGGCTGGTGCAATTTGCTCATCGGAATAGTGTGTTCTTTTTTATAATGTGCTGATATTTTTTTTTTTTTGAATTAGATGCTGAAATTTGCTAAGCCATCGTGTTTAATAAAAAGGGGAAATTTTAATTGGATGATTTCTCACTTTTTTTCATATAAATTACATTTTAGCTAAGTGCCTCCAAAAGTTTAAGACCTGCTTGAAACCTCAAGAAAAAAACCCATCCTAAGACCAACCAGAAAATCAGCTAAGATGGTATGCGATCGAAGAAAAAAAAAGTCGTGACAATCTGTGAAAAAATGTTTTATGTTTTGGAGAGAGATTCTCCCAACCCGTATCGCGCTAGTTTAGGCGATTTTCCAGGTGATTCTATCCTGTTTTTCAGCTTCCTCTTCAGGACTGAATTTTCCTTATGCCTATCAAAGGGTAATAAGGTCTTCCTAAGGAAGTTCGTACTAGTAGGGGCTACTGGGCTCCCCATACCTCATAGTACTACTGTTACTCCACGGCTTAATGCCTCTCTAAAAGTCTCCTCCAGCCTTAAATTCGTACTGCTTCGAGCCACCAAATCCCATCAACTCAACATATCTCCCTTGCCCCCAGAAATCGTGTGTACTATTTTCTTCTTCAGCCTCTTTTACCCCTGTCCTTGAAGGTGGTAAGGCAAGGTTTTTCTTTTCTGAAAATGGCGTTCTCAGAAGTGCTAAATCCCGTCAATTTCTCGTCTGCTTGGAGCTGCTAGTTCACAGTGTGTTCGTGTATCCTTGCCACTGCCGTTCTCGAATCCATTCTGGAAAGATTTACTGGAAAATCAAAGTTAAAGAAAAAAGCAGAGATGGACCTTCTCACGTCTAGCTGCGAGCTTCTCCGTCTGCACCCATCCGAATCCGAAAAGGTAGATGGCGATGCTCTTCTTGAAGATTCATCTCCAAAAGACCTAAACAAGGCTCTCATCGGGAGATTGTGGCACCCAAATCAAATACACTGTAAGGCTTTGCATAAATTCCTAGTTAATATTTGGAAACCAAAATCCCAGTTCAAGGTTTATGAAATAGGGAACAATCGGTTCTCGTTCCAGTTTACAATCGAAGCAGACACTAAGTTTGTTCTCTCAAATGGCCCATGGCATTTTCAAAACAGATTGTTAATAGTGTCTGCTGTTGACCATCAGTTACCATAGAAGAGCATGATCCCTCTACTCTAAAGCTGTGGGCTTCAATACATAATCTTCCTATCTCCTTTTACAATAAGTCCTCTGCCGTTAGCCTTGGAAATAGGATAGGTAATTTTTTTCCTGCTCTGAGCGTCCTAGTCCTCTAGCTTCAAAAGTGCTAAAAGTGTGTGTGGAGGTGAACATTAATGACCCGCTGTGCCGATTGATCATCTTGTCTTTAGGAGGTAAAGATAGAGTTTGTCGAGTTTCCTTCGACAATCTTCCTTATTTATGTTACAGATGTGGTCGTATTAATCATGTGTTGTCAGAGTGTCCCTTCAAAGGAACCAAACCTGTGAAACAGGAAAAATATGGCCCTTGGATTCGGTCTGAGTTCTCTGGCTCTCTTGCGTTCATGAATGATGATTTCTTAATAGATCAGTCCAGTGGGCCCGTGAGAAGACTAGGAAATGAAATTCTGATGGAGAAAAATTTAGAAGAGGGCAGTGGTAGTAAGCATGAACATCAGTCTCTAGCTCCTATGCAACTGGACAAGGTAACAGTGGAGGAAAAGGTGCATGGAGAGGTTTCCGACAGAGGAAAAGGTAACAGTGGATGAAAAGATCAGTCTTGAAGGTAAAATTTCTGTTTCTGGCCCTGATAATCCTCTGGGGCAAGAGAAGGCTCCTGCTGATAGTGGAATCCCCTTAAAGAAAAGAACAGTATATCAGACGAATGAGTGGAAGGAAGCCTTGAGGAATTATAATGAAGCCAAATCCAAGAAGGTCAAGGCTGTCTCGGAGGAGGATAACGATATCAACAAATCCATCTCACAAATCATGGAGGAAGTAGATAGATTAGTTCCTCCTCCGGGTTTCTCCCCAAAATATTCCAAACTGACAGAAGGAATTACTCAAAGAGAAGGAAAACAGGTTTTCTCCCCAGGCTCCACCAGTTCTCAGAAGAATTCACATAACCAAAAGAAAAGGAGATCCCCAAAGTTGAAGTTTCAGCAGTCTACCACCTCTAATCTAGAGAAGTTTAGCTCTGATTCCTTAAGTTGTAAGGAGAGTCCTCCCCAGGCAGCCTTAGCTGAAAAGCAAGGCAGCCATAAGAAATGATCACCAAGCTTCTCATCTGTTGGGGGATGGGTCTCCTCCTAGCAGGTATTCAGGTAGAGAAGCTGGGACATAAGCTTATTCCTGATGATTTTTCTTCTGAGATCCAGGTTGTGGAATGCTGGAGTGACATGTTGGCTGGTACTAGTAAAAATTCAGTCTGTTACGCAATTATGAAGGAAAGCAGAAGGGCTATAGAAGCTGGTGTCTGTAAGAGGAAAAAACTCTTTTGCTGGCTGTTTGGCTTTATTTTCTATCTTATTCAGGTGTGTACTGCTCTCTCCACTGGTGTTATTTGGAAAGAGTTTCAAAGGAGTAATTATGTGAGCCGTAAGAGCTCTCTAGTTTAAAGTCTTGTCTATGCGCGAAGGTATTCAAGTCTGAAAGTCAAAAGTTTCAGCTCAAACACATTTATTGTGTATATGGTTAGACTTATAGCAAATTATCATGTTCTGGAGCTTGTTTATATGACGGGTAGCCTTAGCTATTGCTATAGTTTGACGGTTGGGTTAAGCAAGGAGACTACGGATCAAGATATAGAGCATCTCGACTTCCCCAAGCAGCCAGATGTGGTTCTTAGTTGCAGTAGCAACTGTGTTAGTTTCGGTAAGGTTTACATGTTTCTGCTTAGATGGACAAAGGAATGTAATGTTAGGGGAGTTTTATTTTGTATTATTTTGCTCAAGTTGGTAGCGAGGGTTGTATTCCCACTTCACAAACTTGTATCAGGTAATGAGCTCTATGCAGAGCCCATCGCTTGACTTTTGCCCCAGTTTATGAGAAAGGTCCAATGTTTAATCAAAAAAAAAAAGAAAATCAGCTAAGATACATCCCTTTTTATTCAGACTTCTCTGCTTCCCAGCTGCAGGGAGCTAGTGACCCACCAACCACACGAGACCAGATACAACCAACCAACCTTAAGACTGTTGAAATCTCAAAAAATGAGCCAGATCGAGATGGGATTGAACATTCCATGTTTAGCGGGGTTGCTGCCCTTTATGGCCATGGTGAGCGTGGAATGCTTGGATGTAGGACTAACCACACTGAGCAAAGCAGCCATGTCAAGAGGAATGAATCACTTCACATTCGTAGTTTACTCCAACGCCCTTGCTGCTTTCCTCCTTTTCTTCCCCACTTTCCTTTTCAACACCAACAGGTCCAGATTCGATTCCCCTGATTGAAATTGAGACTGGGACTGTGATTCATTTATCTGTAAATGACATCACTTTTCGTATTATTATGTTGTCGCATTGGATGGCAGGATAAGGAGGAACCCTCCTCCTCTGACGTTTCCCTTACTGGGCAAATTCTTTCTCCTCAGTTTGATTGGGTGAGCAGAGCACTGACTGACTTGTTTGTTATTTACTACTGCCAACTGTCAACCATACAAAAGAGGGATCTTAATTTGCTTCTGGTTGGTATTTACAGGATTACGATTATGCAGAACTGTGTGTTCACGGGTGTGGGATATAGCTCTCCTACTCTGGGTTCTGCCATGTCTAACCTTGTCCCTGCTTTCACTTTCTTGCTATCTATAATATTCAGGTTCTTTAACCTTTAATCTTTCTCCTTTTGGGTTTCATTCTGCCTACTACGTACTCTCAAGTACAAAAATTGAGAGAATCCATGTCTCCTACATTCTTCTTACAACAATGTTTGAAACCCTATTGTTGGTTGTATCGTGCAGGATGGAGAGAGTAGATCTGAGGAGTTATAGAAGCTTGGTCAAAGTGTTGGGCACGCTAGTATCAATCACAGGAGCAGTGGTTGTGACTCTCTACAAGGGAAGTCCAGTTGGTCCTTCCACTCTGCCACCCAAGGGATAGTACTTTCTTCATCTTCATTAGAGGTGTCAAATCAGGACAAGGGTAATAATTTAAGCAATTGGGTTATTGGAGGTTGTTTTCTGGCCATGGCCAGTTTCTCCCTCTCCGTTTGGAACATTGCACAGGTATTCAGTGGACTTGTTCATCAGTTCTGAATCCTGCGTATCAGTATTGTTGGTGTTTATTAGTGGTGTTATTGTTATTGAAGGCAGTGATACTTACGGGATACCCATCGGAGATGACCATAGTGTTCTTCTATTGCTTGTTTGGTGCTGTTCAATCTGGCCTGGTGGCGTTGGTTACTGTCAATGGTTGGTCTGCTTGGGAGGTCAAGCTAGACATTGGGCTTATTGCCATCATCTACTCGGTAAGGATCAACATGTGACTTGTTGTGATGGGTTTTTATCGTAGACATGTTTGGAATCAAATAGTATGATTCTAGTGGTCATTTTGTGAAATTGCATTGTAGGCTGTCGTTGGAAGCATGTTCAGTTTCTACGTCTTAACTTGGTGCATCCATAAGAAAGGTCCACTCTTTGTTGCCATGTTTAAGCCTCTGGGGATCGCCATCGCTGCCGTGTTTGGTGTCATCTTCCTGGGTGATACATTATATGTTGGGAGGTACTCTCTCTGTCTGTTAACACTCCTCATTCATCCTGTGTACAAATGTATCAGAGGCCTCCTATTTGACCAGGATCAGAAATACTATATGAATGATTTTAAATGCTGGATTCATGGTTCTTTCTTGTTTTCTTTCCAAATTTTCAGCATTGCGGGAGCAGCGATCATCGTGCTGGGATTTTATGCAGTTATATGGTCACAATCCGGGGAAGAGAAGACCAATTACTATAAATGCAAGGATAAGACCTTAAGGCCTCACGCAAACCCAAAGGAAGATCCCTTGTTACAATGAAATGAATCATTGTATCGATCATACAATTATTAGTTTAGTTTGATTAGTTCTGCAATTACCTTTCGTTAACGATAGATGACATTATTTCCTATGAAATTTGATATTATATGCTAAACGAAACTATCCAGTGATAAACAGAAGCATAGGTAAAATGGCTACTTTGATCATCTCGACAATGCGCACAAAGTTGCTAATGGAAAAAAAAACAGTTCCGTATTTTGGGTTACAACCCAGCAAGGAATTTACCATACCCAATTTGCACGATTTCTGCAAAACATGTTATCAGTAATTACAGCCTACAAAAATGTTGTTGAAGATAAGCAGCCGCCTGTCTTCCATCTCAAAGCTAAACTTCTGTTTCGTAATGACTAGATACCATACATATTGAACGTTACAGATCTATAAATTTCATTGGTCTCAACAAAGTAAAGTAGGTTTATGTCTTCAGATCATCTGACATTGCTGATGGTATACAATGTGTAGTCAGAATGTCGGACGTTGTACCTTTTGCTGCTTTAGTCCGAAGAACTACCACCTGCATACACACACACACAACATATATATATATATCATACCAGCATATTCCGTGTTCGCTTACAAATGATGTTTGAGAGACCCACCTGATCATAATCAAGGTCAAACTTCATGAACTCCTCCTCACATGCTTCAACCATATTAGCCAAGCTCTTCAAATTTTTTACAGGTTTGCCATTGAACGCAAGTACCTTACTCCAACAAGTTCACTCAAATATTAATATTATACAGCAAACAACAATAAGAACACAACAAAATCAAGCATGCTTGCTTGCACATCTATTACTCCCTCCCGCGGCTCCGTTTCACAATATATGTTGTTTCAGATGAATTAAAACAGACTTCAGTCCCCGTTTAGTGAAGTCCATCTCTAAAATGATATAAATTTTGAAACAGAGAGTATCTAGTAGTAGCAATGGTCAATCTAAATCCTCCCCTTAAAGCATATACCTGAGTGTTCACGATCTCCTCATACCCTATGTTAACATCCGCAACAAGAACCTGAAACAATTCCAGGCACACTGGTTTAATAGCACATAATCAAGTATTACTGACCGCAATGCCAAAACAACATACATTCTATCTTTGGTTATAACCTTACCTGAGCCAAAACAACAAGCTGTTCGTCCCTTGACTTAGGCATCGCATGCAATAGCTTATCCAAAAGCTTTACTGGAGCCTCAAACTCATACTCTTTTCCATACTGTTAAGAACATAATAGTGTAAAATTACATGAAATGAACGTGTCTCCTGGAACTCATCATCAACTTTACCAACTCCAAGGAAAAATTATGGCACTCAAATCATTAATCCCAGTAAGAACAGGTTAGAAGGCACAATAAGTCTTTTTGAAATATGATCTGTTGGATCATACAAATTTATATTAATTAATGACATACAATATTCAAGACCATTTTCAAGCAAGGACGCAAAACTAGCAAGAACTGGTCAACAGACTCATTTAGCCAGTAATAATGGAAGACAATTTCTGATCCCCGGAACTAACTAGAGAGGCTTATGAGTTCTATTCATCAACCACGCAATTAAGAGAATTCCACTTGAGAAAACAAACCTCTGAGCGAAGATATGGAACAGACACACTGGTGAAAACAAAGCCTGCAACAATGTAGTATGATGGAGGTTGACATCTTGTATGTGATGGGATAAGCTTTCTGTGAGTTCCAAGCTTGATGACGAAGCTGTGCACCACAGAGTCTCGAAGAATCTTTATTTGTGCATCATCTCCAGTATACTTCTGGGATATAAGGTAACTAAACCCAATGCGCTCCCCATGCCTAAAAGGGACTTCACATGAGAAAAGACAAGAACAAAGAGAAAGCACACAGGTCAACATATATCTAGCTGGCAGAATGAAAAACGAAGTTCTTAATGATATTAGTAAACTGTCAAGGGAAAAAGAATTGAAGACTGGTCAGAAACTATTCCAGTATATATATATATATATATCGGATAGAGAAAAAACACCTGTTCCATCATTTGCAATGTTGACTCCATCAAAACTCAGAATAATATCTGATGGCTGCAAAACGTTAGACTCTTGAGCTGTAGGGTCAACTCTTCTGATACGAACACCCTTCTGATGACTTTTCATTCCCATTGACATTCGCAAGTCAGGATTTTCCATCTTTTGCCATTCAACTCCAAGAACTGGAAAGCCTGGATCATCATAGTCATGATTGGTTTAATTCAAATAAGACAACACTACCTGGATATATGTAACATCATCAATATTTTCAGAATTAGACTTCATTTAGAGTAACAAATAAGACAGTCAGAAGGTGTACCAGTGTAAGAACCATTCTTCTCATAATCTTGTATGAAGTGCTTGATAACTGGTGTTGGTATGACATAGCCTATGTTCTCAGCATCTTCATGTTTGAGGGACTGAAATGCAATGCCTACACACTCGCCTTTATCATTGAAAGCCGGACCGCCAGAGTTTCCAGAATTAATGGCAGCATCTATCTATGAAAGAAAACAACAAAAAATAAGACAACATTAAGCTAATTCAATACCAGGCCAACATGTTTAAACTCAAATAGATAAGAACATAACTGGAAAAAAAAAAACACACGCATCAAGAAATCTATATTATGTTCCACAACCTGCACGCCCAGCAGCTCAGTTGATCCATGCGCATATGAGAGAATCTCTATGCGCGAGACAACACCACTTGTAACAGAAATTGTATCCCCTCCTATTGGGTAACCCACGACTGTGACGCCATCCTGAAGGGCAGGCAATTCCCCAAACATTACTGGGTGAACCCCTCCCAAAACTCATCATCATGAACCGTAAGCAAAGCTGCAACATCATTGAAACCATTTGAATCTCAGATGACACTAGCCCCATTTGGACACAAGATAACAGAAACATACAATATCAATGGCTTGAGCATAATGGCAGGACATATGAATTTTCCATAATATTCCAGACCATGGAATTTTCAAATCTAAGAAGCCTACTGAAGCAGCAACAAATAACAAACACGAATGCTTACATAGAAAACAATACAGTGAACATAGATAGAGAGTTCTTTAAACAATAGGTAATAATAATACATAAAAATGACACATCAATCTATACTAAATGAGACTGTATTCCCATATATAAGAATCATTTTCTTAGCACTGAGCACCAACAAAGATATTTCTATACCAAATCGCACAAATGGTGCAAGTCAAAGATGCACCATTTACTTTACAGTTGGCAGCCACTTTAAAGATAATCAGTTTCTTGCCTCCTGCTTCTACAGCTGTTTTTAGGAAAACTACCAAAAGTCAGCCCCCAAGAAGCAAAACTTTCTTCAGTATTCAGACCTACGCCTGCAACCTACCTAGCACAAATACATTCCTATGATGTTTCGAGGCAAATCATTTCTGAGGTCGAGAACCCACAATCAACCGTAAAAGGTCACAGGACAGCAATAACTCAGCGAATTTTCTTCCTTTCACGTAGCAGAAAAAGACAAACGGAAAATCTAGAAAATTCCAGCTTCGGACTAAACTCTTCGACAGAAACTGAACTAAATGATTACCAAAAAACTGAACTTCACGATACAGCTCCCAAAACAATAGAACATTAAAATAGCAAACAGCCAATATATCCAATGATCAGATTACCAATATCACATTCAGTGCCGATCGCAAGCACAGTGGCCAAATACTTTGTATCTGATCCCCGTTTCTTCACCTTCACCTGAGTAAAATGCTCCACCGAATGCGCATTGGTCAGGACCCTTCTCCCTGCGATAACAAACCCGCTGCTACTGGAGCTATACTGTCTCTTCCTCTCTGCCAAGGCAACGAGAAATGGGCTCAGTGTGCACGCAAAACACCTTGACCACAGCATCCATTGATGGCACAACCCTCGCCACTACATCAGCTGCCACAGCCTCCAATCTATCCGCCGCCAAACTGTGAAGGCCATTTTCCGTCGAGATGCTGACTCCGAGCTCCATGCCATGGCTCGTTCCAGCACGCGTGGCACGGCGAGGGGGAGAGTGCGGAGCAACCTCGTGCTTGATGGAGGAGCCCTCGGCCAGCTTGGGAATTTTGCGGGGACGGCCGCGTCCACGGGAGGATGGTTCAACATGCTCTGTGTTTCCGGCAGGTAAGGCGTTTTCGTTTCCGAACGAAGTAGGGGAGGTTTGGGAGGGGGAGGGTGTGATGCTTGTAGGGGTGTCTAGGGTTTCGGGGATGAGAGATTTGCTGGGTCGGCCGCGCTTGCGCCTTGTCTCTCCCATACCTGAAAATATATTTGTATGTTTGATATTATTTTAGTAATTATGGCAGGAAATTTGGCGGCAAGGTTCACAGGTCCGTGAATGAACAGGAGCAGGGCTTTTTGGTGTGCAGATGTATGGGAGATGAGAATGAGAAATGTTATGGATGGAGCGCAATGGCGGTTGGCGGGCAACATAAATTTTGGAGCTAGAGAGAGGGTTTGTACAATGCATTCATCAGAGCACGAAAGCGACGCCGTATTAAGCCATTTATGAAACGAAGGACTACATGAGTGCACAAACAAATGGAAAACACCGGG
Source organism: Limonium bicolor (assembly GCA_023374045.1). Classification (NCBI taxonomy): domain Eukaryota; kingdom Viridiplantae; phylum Streptophyta; class Magnoliopsida; order Caryophyllales; family Plumbaginaceae; genus Limonium; species Limonium bicolor. Next base: position 302,501,879 of record CM041780.1, read on the forward strand.
CAAAGCATGAATCATATGGTACATTATCGAGGCAAAATCAAACAGTGCGGGCAGGGCACACGGCTAGAACAGTGCATCGATGAGGGTTCAGTTAACTGTTTTTTATTTAATTAATTTTAATTGATTGTAATTTTTAAAATATATGTTTAAAATAAAAAAATATTATTTTTATTTATATTTAAGCTCTGCAAAACAAGATCAAACATGTATATGTTTTTAAAATTTTATATTATTTATATATATGTATATATCAATCATACTTGATTCACTATATACAGTTTAAAATACACCATACACCAATAATAATACACTACTTGTAATTGGTATGTCAAAAAGATACATGATTAACCACATGACTTAAAATACATCATATAAATAATAATAATATAATAATAATACACCAAAAATAATAATAATAATAATACATTACAAAATAATAAGAGTAAATTACTGGAAACTCCCTTGAGGTGTTGAAATAATTCCAGTAACCACCCTGTGTTTATCATAATTATTGGTAACCACCTTGAGGTTACGGTATCTTTGACTACAAGCCCCCGAACTATATCTTCGTTAATAATTCGTTAACCTCTTGCTGACCTGTCAATTTATTCACTAAATAATGTTAGGATGAACAAAAAACACTGCTTAATCAGAATCATCTAAATCTTTCTCATCCCACTGCTATTTTCCTAAAAATGTCAACTCTAACCCAGGAATGGTCCACGAGTTTTTACAATATTTGTTGCGCAACACTTAAGGATAAATCTGTTCTTGGTTGTAGACCATTTCTAAGTTAGGGTTGACCTTTTTAGGAAAATACCGGTGGGATGAGAAAGACTTAGACGATGTTGATTAAGTAGTGTTTTTATCAAGTCTGGCATCATTTAGCGAATAAATTGACAGGTTAGCAAGGGGTTAACGATTTATTAACGAAGTTATAGTTTGGGGGTTCGTAGTAAGAGATATCGTAACCTCGAGGTGGTTACCAATAATTATGATAAACACAAGATGGTTAACGGTATTATCCCAAAACTCAAGGAGGTTCCCAGTAATTTACTAAAATAATAATGATTTTTGTCGGTTTTGAAGTTTGTTATCTAATTCACCACTTATTAGTTAATAAATCATAATATCAATTTTAATGAATCATAATATCAAAATTAATGAATTATGTCTTCATTTTAGTGTATCATCGAAAACATATAAAAATAAATTTTTACACAATAATACAACACAAAACAATATTTGGTATGTATGAAAAATACACTATTCACCATATAAGGTTTAAAATACACCATACAACAATAATAATACACTACAAAACAATAATGATTTTTATCGCTTCCGAAGTTTATTATCTAATTCACCACTTATTAATTAATGAATCATAATATCAATTTTAATGAATCATAATATCACAATTAATGAATCATATTTTCATTTTAGTGTATCATTGCAAACATATAAAAAAATTTACACAATAATACAACACAAAACAATACTTGGTATGTATGAAAAATACACGATTCACCATATAAGGTTTAAAATACACCATACAACAATAATAATACACTACAAAACAATAATGATTTTTATCGCTTCCGAAGTTTATTATCTAATTCACCACTTATTAATTAATGAATCATAATATCAATTTTAATGAATCATAATATCACAATTAATGAATCATATTTTCATTTTAGTGTATCATTGCAAACATATAAAAAACTTACACAATAATACAACACAAAACAATACATGGTATGTATGAAAAATACACGATTCACCATATAAGGTTTGAAATACACCATACAACAATAATAATACACTACAAAACAATAATGATTTTTATTGATTCCGAATTTGTTATCTAATTCACCACTTATTAACTAATGAATCATAATATCAATTTTAATGAATCATAATATCAAAATTAATTAATCATATCTTCATTTTAGTGTATCATCACAAACCTATAAAAATAAAACTTTTTACACACTAATACAATACAAAACAATATTTGGTATGTATGAAAAATACACGATTCACCATATAAGGTTTAAAATACACCATACAACAATAATAATACACTACAAAACAATAATGATTTTTATAGGTTCCGAACTTTGTTATCTAATTCACCAATTATTAATTAATGAATCATAATATCAATTTTAATGAAACATAATATCAAAAATAATGAATCATATTATGATTTTAGTGTATCATGGTATACATGTAAAAATATTTTAAAAAAGTTGTCAAAATATATCCATGATTGATCTTGTTTTGAAGAGCTAGAATTTAGATGAACAATGATATAATTTTTTCATTTTGGAAAAGTTACAACCATTTAAAGTTAATATAGTAAAAAGGTAGCCCAATCAGCAAAACAGGTCAACCCACAGCTGACTGGGACTGCCAAATCACTGTCCCACTCCTAACTCTCTACTTATTATGTCATTTTACGTTTTACTTATTAATTATTATAAGCATACAAACATTAATTTTTAATTATAATTACCACTATTTTCAATAATACACAAATAATCTTAACTTAACAATCTTAACATTAGATAATGCATTATTTGATTCTTAACACTTTCTATTTAGCATATCATATTAGAAATGCTTATTAGTTATTATAAGAATAAAAATATTCATCCATAATTATTAATAGTCATTACTAATAATATAAGACATAATCATAACTAATCCTTTTATTTTGTATTAAATATTAAAATGAATTTTGAAATGAATACATTGGTACATGTTATAAATTTTAAGTATATGTTAGTTATACATTTTTATATCACCAAACTACAAGTAATAAGTACTTATTTACCTAATATATATGTATGAAACAAATAAAAAACATAGTCAATATGGATCTCATTTTGTAGAGAATGAGATTTTAAGAATTTTGATATATTGAGTTTATTTATATCATTATTAGTTTTAAAAATATTAATATTCAAGAATAAGGTTTAACTGTTTATACTTGACATATTATAATTAGAAAAAATGGTGGAGGACTTTTTGAACCTAGGTATGATCGATAAATACCACAATTGTAACACCCTTACTCTAATCGGCTCCCAATCGTCTTACTTAACATTGTAATCGCAGCGGTAATCTAAACAACTAAACTACTGGTGTCACCGTTCTCACTCGCCTATACGAGTAATAACGTGCTTACTGATATATTCATAAATACGAAACAATTTCCCACAGTGACAACAAGAGATAGATCTAACCTTCCATTACAATATAAAATACAATCATAGTGAGCTTTCTAAGTATCCCAATCCTATACGCGTTCTATGTTCGTATCATAATACAACAGTGCATATTTAAACAACTGTAACTAACTACCCAGCGCGTCCCGCTCTTTGTCGACACCGGAAGCTGCATACCTGCAAAATATTTGTTTGTGGTATGGAATCAGCCCCTACTGAGTATGTTACTTCATGACTGTCATGCCCCCTCGGACCCTCAGTTAATTGGTCGAGAGCATGCAATTCATTTTCATGTAAGTAGTTTAATATAAAAACTGTAAAGCAACAATATATATTGCAGTAAACTCAAATAGCAAACAAGCCCCCGGCTTCACACATCGCATCGCAGTATACCACTGAAAGCGTTACAACGCTTATACGAGTACATAGACTCCATTCCAACAAACACTTGATAGTTCATAATTGAGTACGGCGACTCACTCGACCAAACAATCCACAATGATCCACACACGAGTACAGCGACTCGACTCGACCAGTTCACAGCACAGATATAAGTACAACGACCCAATTAAACCAATTCACAACACACATATGAGTACAACGACTCAATTAATCCAAATCACAACACATATATGAGTACAACGACTCGTTTCAACAAATACACCAATAAACAACACATAACCAATGAGCAACAAGGCGAAACAGCGAGAATTATAAACAAGTATAAATTCTCGTCTTTGGCATGCAGCCCAGATAATGTTCGCCTAATGTACGAGCTAATATAGTCGTTCGTAATTGTTCAGTCATGCCTAATGACAACGTCTCGTTAGAACGACGTGTCTCTAAGTTACCCATCTCCTATGGCGGGTCACCCATGGCAGTAGCCACTCCAGCGGTAGAGTCTCCAACCGACGAACCATCTATAGTCCGTTGGAAATTTATCCTGATACTTACGGATACCCACACGGTATCCTAGTATCGTTAATTGATCACAGTTCACAACAGGAGCCACATCCTCTTGATAAACTTATCTATACCATCGCATCGTTTTACTATTTTTCCTAACACAGCAGACTAAGATCATTAGTCCAATCCTGAGTATGTCGACTCGGGATCCAGTGTTAGATACGAGAGCGGCGTTAAAAAGGCCAATGCTCCGTATCTAAGTCTCGGATAATATATATATCTTATTATCCTAATGCTACAACGTTTTACTTACGTTCCTTATAATACACATATAAGATAGCATCATTGCCGCTAGTTCGTTTTATAATATGTTCATATATACGAACGGTACTGTTATCGCACAACAGTAATAATAATAAGGAAATATTAATACACAACTCAAGCATATTAATTCACACAAGCAGACATTCAATCTTAACACAGATTTTCACACAATGTCTGAACTGAGGAAATTCTCAGAGACAATCAAGCCACATAAATAACATACCGTGCACCGGGATTATAAGACCGTGGAGTATGAATCAGCTAAATTCTCTGGCGATCCTCGAGACGCCTCTAACAATCTATTAATATGCATCACACTATGCATCAGCATCTCATACTAACAATACACTACGGCACCCCGTACCGTTACTAATCCATCCTGGTTTATTCCCCGTTGCTAACTGATAACGCTTGTCGGGTTTCCGGTTTAACTCGGGATTTGGAAAAACGTCATATTTCATGTGTGGTTACGTCGAGTATATTAATATACTTAACTTTAAACGTTTATTATCGCATGTAATTTAATACACATTTGTATATTATATAGTTTATCACTATATTGCATGTATAATCTTAATCATATATTATACATTTCACCTTAGTATTATCTTAAGGTTAGTTTTTCCAAGTGTATTGTTTGTATAATTCATATTTGAAAATACTTTGAAATATATAACTCCTTCTTATTTCATGAACAACCTAACATTAGAATTCCCTTATCCAATGTTTATAATTCTTTCCTTTTCATTCTATATCATTTTAATTATGCTATTATATGGTTATTTGAACCATATTGTATTTCCCACTCCATAACATATATGTATTTTATATATATATGTATTATGGGACCATTTATTATATGGTAAATCTTTATAATATATTCATTCTCTTTAATGAACATTTCTTATATTATAAATGTTATAACCTTTATAACATTGAAAACCATATTATAAATTTTTATTCTAAATTACCATTATTTCCAAACAGCACCCTTGTTCTCTTAAATATTTACAAAATCCACCACATATTTATATAATGTTATATTATAGTTATATAACATATATTATGACATTTATGTCATTAAAACAATTATAACCTAGTTATAAATTGTTATAAAATACCAAATAGCCCTTATTCTTCTCGGTTTTTATCATATTCCACTATACTTCCATAATTTACAAATCAACTCCAAATTATATTCCATTGCCACACTTATAATATATACCTTATATTATAATCCTTAAACCTTAATATAATTATAACCTATGGTTATAAAGTCCCAAAATAACCAAACAGACCCTAGGCCTGTTCTAAATTAATTTCCAACCCACCAACTTTCCATATTCACCAAATAACCCCATTTAATAACATATAGTTTCTAATGTCATTAAAACTATATATTATAAATATATCTTCATAAAACCTCATATAAAATTCCAAAAATTACCAAACTATACCAAAAGGTTATAAACATCATTCCTAACCTTATACTTTCAATATTTACGGTTTCCACCATATATGTTACCTATATGTAACAATGATATAAAATATCATATATTATACTTATATAATCCATATTAACTCCAAATTTAACCAAATAAATTCCTAAAAATTCTTAATGACCCATAGGTGTATAAAATACCATTTTATACCCAAAACTTTGGTAATCTCATATATACCCATATGTTATGTAATTTTACAATTTAATACATAACTTAGTATAAATTGATAATTAACTTAATAAATCATCAAATCTGGTCCAAGTCTTTTGCTTGGTCAATGTTTGACTTCCAAACATCATTTTGACCCCACTTTCTCGGTAATTACATATATTACCCCAAACTTTCCAATATTTACAATTTCACCCCAAAACTTTATAAAATCTTATAATTTTTATTTAAATACATTTTAAATCCCAATTTTCAGCTATATTCACCTACAACCCTCTAATGTTGTTTTTTTTGGCTTTGACCCCATACTTAATAGTAAGTACATAAATTAAATTAAATAAGCTTTTAAACTTAAATAAAATGGCCTAATGACATGGCCTTATTACAAATTTTCTTATAACATAAAATTACACATAAATAGCTCAACATATAATATAAGCTCTCGACCTTACTTTACTTTAATTATTTTTCCACATAATGTCATAATTTGACCATTATGTTAAATAAACCACTTAAATGACTAGCTTAATTTATCTAAGTCATTTTTTCCCATACTTAGGTTAAAATCCCATATAAATACCTCCACTCTCGGCACATAATTTATATAAGCTGAAAAATCATAAAATCATAAGTTTAAGGTGTTTATACCTTGATTTAGGTGCTTAAAGCCCTAAAACCAACTCGGCAGCTTGGAGGAAAAATCACCACAGCACTTAGACATGTTTAATACAACAAAATAAGATATGGTTACACTCCAAGCATGAGCTAACCATAAAGAACAATTAAATGTAAGATTTAAGGCAAAAATCACCTTAAAAATGAAAGGTAGTCTCCAAAGGGTTTTGGCCTGAATCAAGAACACCACATGGTGTTAAATTCACCATAAAAACATGGGGAATAGCTAGACAACAACAAGGTGCTATGGTAATAGATTTTACCTTGGCAAAATGCCGTAAAGAATGATTTTTCTTTTGATTTTCGGCCACCCTTGCTCCAAATGGTTAACACACTGAATCAAAATGAAAATATGAAGATTATGAGTAAATAAACTCATAGAAAACAGAAGAAGAAAACCGGATGAAGAGTAAGAATCCTTAAGGTATGTTTTTACCTTATAATGTAAATTTTGACCACCTTGGTCCCAAAGCTTGCTTCAGCCGAGAATGGATGTTGTTCAAGGTTTAAAACACTGAGAATAAGCCATGGAAAGTGATAGATTATAAGCTCCATGTGTAGGTAATGAAGAGATGAAGAAAAAGAGCTAAAATATGCCTTAAAACCATTACCTTAAGTGGAAAAGAGATTGATTTGCCTTGAATGCTCAAGAACACAGCTTGAGAGGTTTAGGAACTGCTAATGGCTGGCTGAATGGGACAAGAGGAAAGATAAAGAAGAAAATGTGTTTTAATGAATGAAAAGTAGAAAATGGAATAGTAAATAGTGATTCACCAAATTGCTAGATATTTTGAATAAAGTTGAATGTGCTGTCCTCCATGCTTTAAGCTGCCGCCTCATATAGGATATATATGAGTCATGTATTGACCATTGACTTGACTTAGTCAATTTTGCTTAAAAATGCACTATTTGGATTACTATTCACAAATGAATGCGATATTTCTGATTTTTTGAAAATCTTGGATTTAGACCTTCTAATGTGGTACATTATAGTAAATTAGTATAACAAGGTCTAATCCAATGCCTAACACCACTCAAAACCCACTCAGAAAGTCAATTTTCTCAAAAACGTGCTTTAAGGACTTTTAAAGCATAATTTGTGTTAGTACATGTTTTCGAGCTTTGTTTCCTTTGAGAATAGTTTTATAGTGTTCATTACATAATATAATACTTAGGAATACACTTTGGATCCTAATTGAGGTCATACAATCTCTATGGTTTCTTAAAGCATATTTTTGACTTTACCGATCTTAAGGCATGTTTTGCCTTGTTGAGATCTTTAGATTGCTCCCCAATGGTATTAAGATATTATTAATCTTCTTAGATCATTAATAGATCATTTAATTATGTTTTAAGGTTAGGGGTATTTCAATCTACCCCCCTTAAAATGGCTTCGTCCCGAAGGCCTTATTCATAATCAGTTCACCTAAGTAATCCAGTTCCACTAAGTAATCACAGACAGATCATCACTAGGGAGTACATCCCACTACGTTCAGACCTAGTCTATATGTATCACATTTGATACAACATTAATCTCATTCCATATAGTCAATAATCATGACACATTCATTCATAAACAGCACTAAACAAGGTGCAAAACTCATTCGTACACAGCACTAGACAAGGTGCAAAACTCATTCATACACAGCACTAGACAAGGTTCAAAACTCAATCATACACTGCACTAGACAAGGTGTAAAACTCAATCATACACAGCACTAGACAAGGTGCAAACTAAACAGAGTACTCAAAGGTGTTTGCAAGGGATACTCCACGCATCCCTATCTACATGTTAGTATCTCGCGAGGATACTCGCACATCACTCCACATGTATGTGTGCACATATATTTAACGATGGCAAATCACGAGGAAACGGTCTTAAAGACCAGGACTTGACGATCCCCAACCCCATGCTAAACAATGTCTACTACCCGTGGACACACAGGTTTAATAACGAAGGGCACTGCGGTCCACGGCTCCTCGGATAGTATCACCTAATTTCCTTAATCACCCGCAGACACACCGATCTAATGACAAAGGGCTCTGCGGTCCACGGCTCTTTGGGTGATGTCACTTGCAGACACACCGGTCTAATGACGAAGGACTCCACGGTCCATGGCTCTTCGAGGGACGCCCTAAATTCCAATTTCTATTCATATCTGTGTCCACTTGTAGGAAGTTTCGAGAGTCATTCAACCCCGACGTGGTCAGCGTCAGTGTTGTGCACTATCTCTCACCTCAATTTGTGTTCGGTTTCACTTGATCGGACCAGGATCAAGTTCAACTTCCCACGTCAATTTCAATCAATTAATTGTTTTATTCATTTCTAATCTTATTCCCTTGATATTTGCCACCTTGTGTTCTATAGATACACAAGTCAACTAGTGTAATTAATCTAGTCATTGGCCTATAGGATCATGTATCCTAACCATGTACCAAGTTCTCTCGTCTCGACTTAATTATTCACACAACTCCTAGAGGTTTCACCTCCACTAGGTTACACATCGGTCTCATGCTGATTCACTCATCGCATTTCAATAATTGGTTTCATACCGAGTCACAAATCATATAGTACGGAGTTTTCTACTCCTTCTATTTGCAATCTCTCATCGGAGCTACCAGATAGACCTACTTGAACTCTCAACCGGAGCTAACAAGCTAGGCGTTTATGTGTTTAATGTTCGCAACGTTTGCATAAATAATCGGAAATAGGATAAGAACACTCTATATGTTCTCCCTTTCCGATTCGCCATAACTAATGCGAACTAAAATATATATATATGTCCATACATATAATACATCACAATATTACATCAAGTAATATAACACAATCATAATACTTGTACTCTACATACAATAATAGTATGCAGCATGTGTACCATGCGCTACATACTCCTTCGTACGGTATATTTTAGACGCGTGAAATCGCTCTACCCCCTTAAAAGGGATTACGCCCACGTAATCTACGAATATATCATCTTGCAGTAATAATTTCAAGATGTTCCACTCATGTGGAATATTCATGCACTAATGTGCTACATATTACATTACCCCTTTTTCTAGGGTCAAGCTTTAGCCCCTCAGGCTATACTACCTATCTCGGTTAGGTGTATGTATGTTCATATACGGTTTGATCGGGAGATGTAAACACATCATTGTTTTCCGAACCTGCTAGGTATTTCGACTAGCTTTTTATTCAGTCATACTAACCTCTATGCATGCTCATGGTATATTCCTAAGAGTTCATGCCACCCCACCGAACTAACCTTCGGTGTAAGGGTTGTCGAGCTATGCTCTAGCACCTAGTGCTTGCAGAGTTTCCCTAAAATGTCAAGACGAGTCTGATATGCGCAACTAACTGGCGCCTCATGACTCCAAGTTATTTCCCTCTAGGATGAGTTCGTTCCTTAGGTACCCTGTAGGTCCTCTTTTGCTGGTGTGAACTCGTATCCCTCGTGTGTAGGTATTTTACTACCCACACATATGGTTCATCCCTCTTCTCGATTAGGGGAATCCATTGGTTTATCTGATCCTCCACGTTCTACTTCTCACCAATGTAATTTGGTTAACAGCTATTATAATGGTCGCTTTGTTGCGCACCATGTACCAGTCGATTAGACGGTTATCCGCTATTGCGGTTTGCATGGAGTATCTAATCTCCAGCTTAGAGTATCTCTTATAATGCTCGTCTTTGCTCTTCGTCTGTTGTAAGCATACAATACGACTGTGGGTTTTAATCTTGGCATTCGTTTTCTATTCAGCCCTAATTGGTACTAACGTAATAACGTTTTGGCTTGAGCATGTGGTTATTATATTAATGCGACATCATCGCCGCGCCCTCAGCGCATGATATAACTCTTCCTGTGCCCCCCCTTTTGGGTAGCATCAATGACATTACAAAGGTTTCTCTAATACAACTTCCTAAGATACCACAATTCCTCTTCTCATTCATGGGTTCACCTTGCCTTTACCATTAAATTGGCCTTGGCTTCCTCGTTTACTAAAAATCTCCAAAACTTGTGTTCTAGCTCATCCATTGTGGAGTTGTGACCTTATGTCGTTTTATTATCAAGATATCCTTGATTTTTCCTAACCTGTTAGTTTGACTGAGATCTCTCTCGTCAATTCATGGTTTACCTAGTCAGGATTCCATTCACTGACTTAGACACAGAGTTGATTACCTCCTGGGTCCTTACACTACGTTTACATACATGGGGTACCATACTGATACATTACTACTTACCCAACTAACTTAAAGTAAGTTTTGTCAGGCCCACAAGCTCCTAGGAGTGTGGTCATCCCATGTCTCGTTTAGTGCACTCGTAGTGTTCGTACCCGGTGGTTATCGTACTCTTAGTCCCGGTAATTTATGTTGAAGTAACTATGCTGCCAATTCTTAACCTTTAATGTCAGAATGGCCCTAGAGGGTTCTTGGGTCCTTTATTAATGTATATATTCCTTACCTTCTCTAAGATAGGTGTTTGCGACTTAGCGCCCTAATAATGGTTTCACATGCTCGTCATCTGGTATCTATGAGTGGAGATCAGTAAACTACTTACTAACTCTCCCGTTCACTCCTAGGCTAATAACGCCATTTAGATACGAGTTTTCAGTTCTAAAACTCCACCCAACTCATTGGGTCACACCATCTGGTGTAGTCTGGACTCCATGACAAGGGCTTACACCTCGTGTTTTCCCTGTCTTATGGTAGTCCCTCTTTAGTCTGATATTAATCAGTATTTGTGATTCATCACCTTTGCTCTCCTAGATTTGGGTCATTTTGGTGGTACTAAAGGTATCCTTCCGTAGGCCTATGCCATACGATATTCAGGCTCAGTGCTTATTCTAATAGTTAAATGATTGTTGGTCTTTCTATTTAATTTAATCCTAGTTGGTTCTAATACTTTCTTCTAAGGTTTACAATTGGATACCCGCAATTTAGTGGGTTCCGCTGATCATCGCTCTTCATTGTGTAGTCCTTACTCTTATTCAACTCGTATTTCCTCCATCCTCTTCGAGGTAACGGTATCTTCCGTCCTCAGGCAAATTCACTATTCAGTTAATATCCACTGCCCTCTGTACGGGAGTCTAGCAGCATAATGGATTCACAACACCCCGGTGTGTGTGGTGCGGGCATAACGTCGGCCCTTTATTGTACGTTCGCATCTGCCTAATCTTTTCTTACAACTACAAAATAGCTTGCCATAACGGCACTTGTCTATTATTCCATCCACTCAGTCAGACAGGTTTATTTAAAGTCTTGGCTCGTATAGCTCACTTCTTGCCCTCTGGCAATGTTCAATGGTAGTGGTTTAACCACAAGTGTCGCGCACTCCCTAAATATGGTTATGCTGGTCCTGAAGACTCGACACTCCCCACCGGTAATACTTGACGTTTAATGTCCATACCGGCACTAGGGTTACGGCTTGTAGGTACTAATTACCGTTGTTCTCATTTACTCCCCTTTCCACACTCTGCTAAATGGTGTATTATTTTCAGGTTAATGGTCAGACCGGCTAGGTCTTCCCGAGGTTTTATCGACCTCCAACCCAAGGGTTTCGTAACCCTGCCTTTAAGAAGGCTATGTCCTGCTTCATTGCATTACAGACTCACATAAAAGTTTAGTGTTTATTTGTAACCACCTGGACTACTCGGTTCTTTAGGGTTAGTTTACCGTCGCTGCACTTGCTGTGTAGCAAGTGCGCAAGGCATGTTGAAATTTAGTACTTTGGTTAGTGTGGCACTTGCAGTGGCAAGTGCGCCATGCAGACTGAGCCACGGTACGGTGTGTCAGTGCAGTGCTATTCCCTAATCGGGTTCCTGTTCCTGTGAAGAAGTTCTTATTCAAATTAATACAGTCTCATTCCCGCACTCGTTCCCACCAGTTTACCGTGGTAGTAAGGTCTTACTTCCCTCTCGAGGCGTTGCATAATAGCAACTTAGCGAGTTCTTGTTTCTACAACTCTCATGATCTCCTCATGCACGTCAGGCCATCTTGAACCTTCAGTGTTGCATGTGTTAGAGTTACTCGTGTTGCATGTGTTAGAGTTACTCGCTTTGGGTGGGACTTCGAAAAGGTCATCCATTCCGTCTGTTACATATCTCATAAACTAATCATTACTCGTCGTTTCTACTTCCTTCCCCCCAAGCGCACTAGTCAGTGCTTTCCTGGATGCAGGACAGGGTTGCTTGCTCATAGCAAGCTAGCTCCATTAGTCCTACGAGAATTATCTCCTCAACTCGGTTTAATATTCATCTCATACTTGGTGTGGTATACATTACGTCATTACCAGGACCCCCGGTCCTTAACAATCCATCACAACACAAAGTCTTATTTTCTACATTTAACATAATTCTCATAGCATCCACATCGGGTCTTCCCGATCAGGAGAGTTATCTCCGTGGTGCTTCTCATTTCCTTGCCTCATTAGATAGTACTCTGAGGTACGGGTCTGGGGCAGTGCATTTCCCTGGAGGTCTCCTACGCAATTGCAAATTTACTGATGCTCTCCCATCAAGTGCGAGCGGTTTAATACTTGGGGTTACTGGGTTGCTGGACCTTCACCACCTTCTGCTGCGCCTCGTCCTTCCTTAGTACTGTTACCTAGACCTCTCCCTAAATATGTCGAGAGGACGGGTTAGACCTTTACTCGGTCTAATACCGCAGTCTCGATCGTTTAATATTGAAGTGCCTCTACGGCTATGGTGTGCAAGCCTAAGCATTGCATAAACCCCGCAAGGTCACGTATCCTCCACAACGTTTCCCGTATTCCCAAACAACCAATGCTCACTGTATAAATCCTACTATCTCTTGTCATCAGAGTGGTACTCCGCTCTAATACAACTTTTGTAACACCCCTACTCTAATCGGCTCTAAATCGTCTTACTTAACATTGTAATCGTAGCTGCCTCGGTAATCTAAAAACAAATGAACTACTGGTGTCACGTTCTCACTCGCCCATAGGAGTAATAATGTGCTTACTGATATATTCATAAATACGAAACAATTTTCCCATAGTGACAACAAGAGATAGATCTAACCTTCCATTACAATATAAAATACAATAATAGTGAGCTTTCTAAGTATCCCAATCATATACCGCGTTTCTATGTTCGTATCATAATACAACAGTGCATATTTAAACAACTGTAACTAAATAACTACCCAGCGCGTCCCGCTCTTTATCGACACCGGAACCTGCATACCTGCAAAATATTTGTTTGTGGTATGGAATCAGCCCCTGCTGAGTATGTTACTACATGACTGTCATGCCCCCTCATACCCTCAGTTAATTGGTCGAGAGCATGCAATTCATTTTCATGTAAGTAGTTTAATATAAAAACTGTAAAGCAACATATATATTGCAGTAAACTCAAATAGCAAACAAGCCCCCGACTTCACACATCGCATCGCGGTATACCACTGAAAGCGTTACAACGCTTATACGAGTACAGAGACTCCATTCCAACAAACACTTGATAGTTCATAATTGAGTACGGCGACTCACTCGACCAAACAATCCACAATGATCCACACACGAGTACAGCGACTCGACTCGACCAGTTCACAGCACAAATATAAGTACAACGACCCAATTAAACCAATTCACAACACACATATGAGTACAACGACTCACAACCACACATATGAGTACAACGACTCGTTTCAACAAATCCACCAATAAACAACACATAACCACAAAGCATAACCAATGAGCAACAAGGCGAAACAACGAGAATTATAAACAAGTATAAATTCTCGTCTTTGGCATGCAAGCCCAGATAATGTTCGCCTAATGTACGAGCTAATATAGTCGTTCGTAATTGTTCAGCCATGCCTAATGACAACGTCTCGTTAGAACGACGTGTCTCTAAGTTACCCATCTCCTATGGCGGGTCACCCACGGCAGTAGCCACTCCAGCGGTAGAGTCTCCGACCGACGAACATCTGTAGTCCGTTGGAAATTTATCCTGATACTTACGGATACCCACACGGTATCCTAGTATCGTTAATTGATCACAGTTCACAGCAAGAGCCACATCCTCTTGATAAACTTATCTATACCATCGCATCGTTTACTATTTTTCCTAACACAGCAGACTAAGGTCGTTAGTCCAATCCTGAGTATGTCGACTCGGGATCCAGTGTTAGATACGAGAGCGGCGTTAAAAAGGCCAATGCTCCGTATGTAAGTCTCGGAATATATATATAATCTTATTATCCTAATGCTACAACGTTTTACTTGCGTTCGTTATATTACACATATAAGATAGCATCATTGTCGCTAGTTCTTTTTATAATATGTTCATATATACGAACGGTACTGTTATCGCACAACAGTAATAATAATAAGGCAATATTAATACACAACTCAAGCATATTAATTCACACAAGCAGACATTCAATCTTAACACAGATTTTCACACAATGTCTGAACTGAGGAAATCCTCAGAGACAATCAAGCCACATAAATAACATACCATGCACCAGGATTATAAGACCGTGGATTATGAATCAGCTAAATTCTCTGGCGATCCTCGAGACTCCTCTAACAATCTATTAATATGCATCACACTATGCATCAGCATCTCATACTAACAATACACTACGGCACCCCGTACCGTTACTAATCCATCCCGGTATTTCCCGTTGCTAACTGATAACGCTTGTCGGGTTTCGGTTTAAATCGGGATTTGGAAAAACGTCTTATTTCATGCGTGGTTACGTCGAGTATATTAATATACTTAACTTTAAACGTTTATTATCGCATGTAATTTAATACACATTTGTATATTATATAGTTTATCACTATATTGCATGTATAATCTTAATCAATATTATACATTTCACCTTAGTATTTATTTCCTAAGGTTAGTTTTTTCCAAGTGTAATGTTTGTATAATTCATATTTGAAAATACTTTGAAATATATAACTCCTTCTTATTTCATGAACAACCTAACATTAGAATTCCCTTATCCAATGAAATACCCCAAATCTAAATAATATTATTAAACCATTATTTATTGGAATATAATCCAAATATAAATCATTTCACGTACGCATGCAAACCCATGCATGGGAACGTTACGTAAAAATAGTCATTTCACCTTAAACGCTAAAACGCCTTAGGAGCATATGGTCAAACATGACCTTGTATGACCTTAAAAACCCAACCAAAGTTATACAATTATTATATGAATATAAATATATTCCCTAAGCTATATTCAGTCAAAAACGCAAAACGCTCGGAGTGCTCACGCACGTTCCTTAAAGCACGAAAAGTTCGGAGGAGTGCCGAGGTGGCACGAACTCCTATAAAATTAATTCCTGAGCTCCTAACATCAATATTAACCATTATAAAGAGAACCCACGAAGTGGTTTCACAAAATTCAACAAGAAACACAGGGAGATTTCTTAGCGCTCCTTTTTGCCCGAGAGTGTCCCGATGGCCCGTAAATTATGTCATGGGTTGATGTAACCTCATATAACTCAATGTAACATCTTATATATGTTTATTTACCATAATAAGTGTTTACAAACACTTGGAACTCATAAAAACAATTTGGTTCCCAAAGATTTCTTAGAGCACAAAAACACACCTTCGGGTGTCAAAAAACGCGTTTTACGCAAATACCTTGTAGTTTTTAACATGCCACGAATTGGTAATCTTAAAAAGGGTTAAAATGACCTTATAAATCAGTTTGTGTGACTAGTCAACAAGGCTCTCTATAGGGGCCGAAATTTAGAGCAAAAACTAGTATAAAATTTGCCTTTAAAGTTTGTAAAAGGCTTAAAACATGGTGACTCACCTTCCCATGTGTATATTACTTAATGTCAAAGTAAGTAGGTCTCATTTGACCATGGCTGTCGAAATTATGAAGAGAAACAAGGCCATGTGAGCTAGGAAGAAGACAAAAGTAAAAAGGCAAAAGTGGATCTAGATTCCACCCTTTTTCATTCTTAAAATTCAAGAGACCTTCCAAGCTTCTTCCTTGGCTCTTCATCAACGAATTGAGAACCTCTTTTAGCCTTGAATTCGTGCACCATAATGAGGAAGAAGACAAGGCTTTAACTTAGAAAATCAAAGTACAACTTACCTAAATTCCTTGTCTTCTAGCTCACAATTATTCCCTTTCCAACCCTTGCCTTGTCACACCTCACATGCCCTCTAACATGGCCGGTTTTCTTGCTGGAAAAGAGGCATTATTGAGCCAATAATCTAGGTAATAAACTAAGGAAAAAAGAATTGTCAATTGACATTAAAAATTTGACAAAACAAAATCAATTTCCAAAACCATCCTTTCATTTACGTGAGTGAGTCTCACTTTCTTCCTTGCCCTCTTCTTGCACGGTTTGGTAAGCTCTCTCCTCTCTCTTCTAGCTTTCTTCTTCCTTGAAGCTCTTAAGTCCATTAATGGAGTTTTAACTTCTATCTTCATCTTTAAGGTAATTTCCTAGCATTCCTTGTCAAACCTTGAAGCAAAACTCTTCCTAGCATATCAACAAGGGTTCGGCATCAATTAGTTATCCAAGGATGGTGTCCTAACCAACATTAAACCAAGGAGCATCTCAAGGTTATCTTAAGGTAGTTTTCAAGCTTGAAAATCCTTAAAGCACATTTTATTGTGTAACCGATTTCAATCTCTTCTAAGGCTCTTCTTCTTCATTTTTCATGAAGGAAAACTTGTTCATCATCCACCATTAGGAGCCGAAATTATAAGGAGAAAAGCTAAGGTAAATTCTTTAAACTACTTACAAATCTACTTAAGATCTTTATTCAAGATCTAACTCCTAAACTCCTTCACCACTTGATATAACCGAAGTGGAGCATCAAAATTCCTTGGAGAAAGCTTGGAGGTTCAAGAAGAAGTTCAAGCACTTAACCACCTTTGTTAAGAAGTAAGTTTACTAAGTAAAACCCTTATATTATAAGCTTTGTTAAGCTTCTAAAATTGTACAAAAATTATGTACACCTCTTAGGTAAATTAATACCGAAGCTATATGGTTTTATATGCCAAAAATATAACCTATAACATATAAGGAAAAATATTTACCTTAAGACACATTTTTGTGTCACATTTTATATGTTATGTTATATATCATTTATGCCGAATTATCAAGGGCAAAAGTTCTTATTTTGAGCTTAGAATTTATATAAGACATTACAATAATTATACATGAGTTATATTATATAACTCCTATGAATTTATTATAAATTCTAGACATAAAATCCACTTTTATATACTATATGGTCACCAAATAATATGGCCGAATGGTTTATGTGTTAAATGGATTTTAATGAGCTAATTAGGTATATAAATTTATATCATAAAGTTTGGTGAGTTAAGAATATTTATTAGTGTCTAAAATGACTAATTAATTAAGTTATGTGGGTTTAAATGTAATTTTTACAAAGTTTAGTGTACTTATATTAAAAACCGAGAGCTAAAGGGCTGTTTGGTGTATTAATAATATAATATAAGGTTAGGAATTAAGTTTATGAATTTTAGATAATTTAAACAAGCTTTTAAATAACTTTTTATTAAGTTTTGGGCTATTATGTAATTTATAAAAGTTGCTGTATGAAAGTTTGGAGTTTAATATGTGGCGATTCATAATTAAAGTGAATTAGGAAGTTCACTTTCGAATTTTGGGGAATTAAATATTTAAACTATAGTTTATAAGTTATTGTGACTATTATAAAGTTTGGGGTGGAAATGTAATTAATGGAAAGTTCTAGGCAAAGCCGAATTAGTTTGGGGTTAGTTTGTAATTTTAAGAATTTAGATATAAATATTTAGCATTTATGGGGAATTAAAATTAAAACTATAGTTTATAAGACATATGTAAAGATTATGAGATTTTGTGGTTAATTGCAATTATAGAGTAAATACATATTTATGCCGAGATTTTGAGGGGCTAAGATGTAATTTTCGAAAGTTATAATAATTATAAGTTATGTCCAAAAATATTAGTGGTAGTTTTGTAATTTAATAAATAAGGAATTAAATTAAAACCATGTATATAAAGAGATTAGAATTTAAATGTAAAGTTTATGAATTAGTATGGTTGTTTTGTAAATAACTGAAATATAAGTCTAAGATTTAGATTTAAATAAATATAGGTCCTATATGGATATTTGGAGGATTTAGAAGAAAGAATTTTGATTAAAGGAATTATGGAGTTAAAACTATGGCTTACAAGGTTATAAGGAATTAAAAGATAAACTATAAATATTATTTATGGTAAAAGGAGAATGATAAAACTATAAGAATTTTATGTCTATGTATGACATATAAATATAGTTAAGAAATTATAAGTTGTTATGTCACCTAGACAAATAAAATAAACAACAAATGCAATGAAACCATATATGTGCATTAAAGGATGTATAAATAAATCAAAAGGAATAACAAATAAGTTATACATTAAATCATGAGGTAATTAAAAGAAATAAACCTCACATGAAATAACAAATACGAGATTTGTTAAATGATCCAATAGAATTATTATATAAGGGTAACATAAATTAACCCTCTCAGTCAATCCTATTCTAGGACTTGTTTGACCAGACGTTGACCGGGAATTAAACGAGTACAGTCTACGGTGAACGGTATGGGATTCTTGCAACCTGTTTCTAACGGATTACACCGGCTTGTGTGCTATCTGTTGTTTGAAATAACGACCAAGAATTAATGTAAACTGTTGTTTTACTCTTGCACACTTGGTATTATTTTATGTGCGTGAATGTTGCTGACTACACGTGTATGTCCCACGCATACAAACACTACTATACCAGTGGATTAAATACCTGCGTTTCAGTATACCGAGGACTTGTACTCAAGTCTCTCACTAACTTCACTTTATAACAAACGTCATTATCCTAAACGTGATAATTGACAATACACATTGTGTTTTTGTTTAACGTCTTTATATGACACTTAACAACTCTATACTATGAGAATGAGGAGCCAAGTTGGATCTGGCCATGCATGCTACAGGAGCTGTACCTGTCTCAGGTCGTCTCCTATCTACGTCGCGACGGAACATTCAGTTGGGAGGAAGACTTATTCCTTCCGGGATTCAAATGCCCTTCAGTTCGAGGAAGACTTTATTCCTCTAGTGGGTTCTTATTTCCCACGCCATTCAGTTCAGGGTTTAACTACGTTATCTCCTGGGGTTTTTATACCCAACCTTCTTTATAACGAGGTCACTATACCTCCACTATTTCAGATATTCAGTTATAACGGTCAGTCCCATTGTGTGGACCGACTATCAGTAAAGAATTTCAGTTCAGCTAACTCGACCTTCTGTGTCTTGTTCTATGTGACATTATTGTCCTTGTATGGATACTTGTTATTATCAGACTATGCTTGTTTACAGCTTTATAAAAATGAACTGCATGTGTTCGACAAAGTAGTTGGTGTGGCCCGGTAGACGATGGGCTGCACGTTTTCCATACCAGCATTGTTTGCTGAGCCCCTTTGGGGGCACCCCCATTTTCAGGTACCTGAAGTTGAGAAGATCACCACACTGAGTGTAGGTGGGGTAGACCAAGCTTTGGGAGTCTACTATTAGTTAATTGTTTTATTTCAGTATTGTACTTTTGAGTTTGATTCCTAGTATCTCGGGTTGTATCTGTATTCCAGACCGTGACATTTGAGGATTGTATTTGGACTTAGCCTTGTTGGTCACAAGGGTGGCCAACGGCATTGTAATACCGCCCGGTTGTTGTATTTATTTCCGCTGCAGTTGTATTTTATTTGGGAGTGATCGCCGTTCAGTTTATTGGATTTCGGGTTGGGGTATTACAAAAATGGTATCAGAGCGTAGTTACGCTCTGGATACAAGGATACACCGAGATTAGGATATCTAAGACTTAGGTTAAGGGTTGAGAGATAGTATTGAAAGAGTTTAAGTTAGTTTTACTTAGACCACTATCCAAGACCAGGATTTTGACCACAGTGCCTAATATACCTCAACATCCTGCAGATGTCGGGAAGAGGAGGACGACGTGGACAGGTTGATGAGGAGCCAAACGTCAGGCTGGCAGACATTGCCACCTTAATCGCTCAGGCATTCGCACAGGCGGGGGGGGGTTGGACAGCAGCAGCAGCTACCTCCACCACCACCACCCAGAGAGAGAGATTGGGTGAAGAGTTTGGCTGATCTGAGGCCAACTGCATTCAAGGGGCAGACTGACCCTGCTCACTTGGAGACCTACATCATGGAGATGGAGACAGCGTTCGAGACGCTTGCAGTCCCAGCTAGGGAAAAGTAAGACTTGCTGCCTTTTATCTGAAGGATGCAGCTAGAGATTGGTGGAACATGGTGAAAGCCGACCACCTGGATGACCCAGCTTTTACTTGGGGACATTACACTGCATTACTTAGGGGCAAATACTACCCGGCCCACACCAGGATGGTGAAGACTAGGGAGTTTGACGCCTTGGAGCAGACGGGAAGATGTCAGTGGATGAGTACTATGCGAAGTTCACTTCGCTACTCAGACTATTACCCGGCATAGGATACTCGGACCAGGTGTTGGTCGACCGATTCTACGGGGGACTGAGCCCTCGACTTCAGTTTGGGATGGGACCAATCATCCCCACCAGTTTGCAGGTAAAACAGGAAAGACATAAATCAGTTGGAAATCTTATTACATACTATACCCCATCATGGGAGATTTGGAGATTAATATCTTGAGATTTCAGGAATGCTACCATGCTGCTTCCGTAGTGGAGATCACTTGTAAGAGAAGGGATGCTTTGAGCTCCCAAAAGAGGAAGGACGGACCTGGTGGCGAAGATGCCAAGCAGGGGAACTCCAACAAAAGAAACAAACCCTATCAGAAAGGACAGGGGTCCTATCAAGGGAAAGGGAACCAAACTACTGGGAACCCCCAGTCAGGAACCTACGGAGTGGCAACTTCACAGAAAACCTACCCACCTAAGGGTAGGCACTCTAATCAAACAGTTAAATTTTGAGACTTTTGTGATTACTTCAGCACCGTTAGAATGAATAATTGACCTTGATTGTATTAGGTTCTGGATCTGGCTCAAACA
This sequence comes from Limonium bicolor, assembly GCA_023374045.1. Classification (NCBI taxonomy): domain Eukaryota; kingdom Viridiplantae; phylum Streptophyta; class Magnoliopsida; order Caryophyllales; family Plumbaginaceae; genus Limonium; species Limonium bicolor. Next base: position 302,523,759 of record CM041780.1, read on the forward strand.
CGGGCCAGAAGTATATCCGCCGTTTCAACTGTAACAGTGCGGGAAGGATCACCCCGGCGTGGACTGCCAGGGGGAGAAAGTCATGTGCCGCTACTGTCAGATACTCGGGCATCGTGCCTTCGAGTGTATCCGAAACCCGGAGAGCAGGAACTACCGTCCGGGAGCAAAGCCAAGCCCAGGCCAAAAGAATGGAGCTAGCGATACTCGCCCTCCACCAACAAACCAAACTCAGGGTACAAGGGCAAAGGCCCAGCATCGGGACCCGCCCTGCATGTCATGGACCGCTCAGATGAGGCTGGTCCTTCTACTAACCCAGGTATTTCTAACCGTGTGAACCTATTATCGAGCAATGGATGATGTGAATGAGTGCTTGCATGCCTTGATTGCCTAATTGAGTAGGAAAGAATTAGTAAGACTCACTAGTAAAATTTTAAACCACGTAGGAAGCTATAAGATATGCTTTCCTATCCCCTCACCGCCCTCCCTGGAGGAAAACATTATCAAGGTACAAGAACCAGGGAACGAACAATGTAAGGTTATCCAACCAGGTTTGATATTACTCAAAGGATACCTAACACCGGAGACACAAATTGCAATCATTAGAAAATGTCAAGAATTGGGAGCAGGGCCAGGAGGGTTCTACACTCCAGAATTTCCAGGAGGATAAAAAATGAAGCTGAAAATGATGTGCTTAGGAAAGGATTGGAATCCCTACTCAAAGACCTACCAAGATACAAGAAATGGAGATGGAGCACAAGTGCCAAAAATCCCAGAAGAATTTTTACAAATGTGGAACAAGCAGTTACTACAGCTCAGCAGCTAGAAGAAGATCCAGTTCCCAACTTAAGGGCTGATCTATGTATCATCAACTTCTATGAAGAAGGAGGCCGCTTAGGACTACATCAGGACAAGATGATGAAACACAAGGGTCCCTCGATCAGGGGATACCAGTATTGTCTTTGTCAATTGGAGATGACGCAGAGTTCCTTTATGGCGAGCAGAAGCGTGTGGACCTTGCAAAGAAAATCATATTGAGTTCAGGAGATGTTTTATAATGGGTGGAAAGTCAAGGTTGCTATACCATGGAATTAAGAGGATTAAATGAACACACACCTTCGACAGTGATAAACACCACTCACATGAACCAGGAAGATTAAGTTTAACCTTTAGAAAGTACTAGTGTTGTAATTGTTTTTGGACTTCAGAAAGGAGATCATCTCATCAATGAAGCATTATTGTTTGTGAAAGTGAATGTCTTTAGACCCCATCATGTATCAAAGTACTTACTCAGATTCTGTTATTAGGTTGTGCTAAGGAGACGGAAGGTGCCTTAAGTATACTTACTGAGGAGGAGGCCAGCAAGGGCGGCTCGATTCTCACTGGTACCTTTCCGGTTAATGGAGTGGATGCATTAGTACTGTTCGACTCCGGAGCCTCACATACTTTCGTTTCGCCTACGCTTGGGGAAGTTGGGGCTAGACGCTGTAGAGTTACCTGATTTTAAGGTGGCACTCCCGTCTAAGGAGAAGATCAGTTGCACTCGTCTTTATAGAGGAGCCACTATCAGTATTAAGGAGGAGGAATTTCCTATTGACCTTATTGAGTTCAGAGGTCTAGGATTCGACGTTATAGTCGGGATGGACTGGCTAGGGCGGCACAGAGGCCGCATTCTTTGTGCAGAGCGCAGACTGTTGCTTAAGAGCCCATCAGGAGTGACAGTATCTTACCGTCAGAGCCCTAGGGCACCATCGATAAAAGTTATATCTGCTATGTCCATGTACAAGCACGTCAGGAAGCAGAAGGAAGTATACCTATGTGCTATGTTCAGGATGTGGAGCACGACCCTGATTTTGATCCAAATATGCCAGTGGTGTCAGATTTTCCAGACATTTTTCCTAAGGAACTTCCAGGCTTACCGCCATCCAGAGAGGTAGAGTTCTCCATGAATTACTACCAGGTACTGGTCCCATAGCTAAGGCAACGTCCCGTATGGCACCAGCGGAGATGGCAGAGTTGAAGAGCAGTTGAAAGATTTATTGGACAAGGGATACATACGACCTAGCGTATCTCCTTGGGGAGCACCAGTGCTTTTTGTGAAAAAGAAGGATGGAAGCCTTCGGCATGTATTGATTACAGGGAGCTTAATGCAGTATCAGTGAAGAATAAATCCACTACCACGGATCGATGATTTGTTTGATCAGTTGAGAGGAGCAAAAGTGTTTTCGAAGATCGATTTGAGATCAGGCTACCATCAGATACCCATCAGGGAGCAGACATAGAAAAGACAGCATTCAGAACACGGTATGGCCACTATGAGTTTACAGTTATGCCTTTTGGCTTGTCAAATGCACCTGCAGTCTTCATGGATTTGATGAACAGATTATTCAGAGAGCAGCTGGATAAGACCGTGGTTGTATTCATCGATGACATCTCATCTATTCAAAGTCTAAGGAAGAGCACGAGAGTCACCTCCGACATGTACTTGAGATCTTAAGGGAGAACCAGCTTTATGCTAAGTCTCCAAATGTGAGTTTTGGTTGGACAGAGTTTCCTTTTAGGACATGTTATCTCTGATGCTGGGATCGCAGTGGATCCAGCAAAGAAAAGCAGTTCGCACTTGGCCTAGGCCAAAGACAGTTACGGACATCAGGAGTTTCCTTGGTTTAGCAGGTTTACTACAGAAGGTTTGTCAGACTTCTCCAAAATAGCCAAACCTATGACCAGCTTAATGAAGAAGGATGCACCTTTCACATGGACTACAGAGTGTGAGACCTCATTCGAGCTTCTGAAGAATGCTTTGACATCAGCACCAGTTTTGACTATACCTGAGGGCACAGAGGCTATGAAGTTTATTGTGATGCATCAGGCAGGGGACTAGGGTGTGTACTCATGCAGAATGGGAAGGTAGTCGCCTACGCTTCCCGACAGTTGAAGACAACATGGAAAAATATCCCACACATGACTTAGAGCTTGGAGCTATTGTTTTTGCCTTGAAGATCTGGCGCCACTACCTGTATGGTGTCCAGATGACCGTTATATTCGGATCACAAGAGCTTGAAGTATGTATTCACCCAGAAGGAGTTAAACATGAGACAAAGAAGATGGTTGAATTTCTTAAGGATATGACATTGATTTGCAGTACAAGAAGGGAAAGCTAACGTTGTAGCAGACGCACTTAGTCGACGAGCACATTCTCTAAATGCCATTGTGGCTAGCTCGAGTCTTATAGACGACATACGCAGAGCACAGCAGAGTGATCAGCGAATGATGGAGATCAGTCAGAAGTTGTATGACGGTACATTTTGAGATGGGAAATATGAGTTTCAGCTACAGATGATGGACTAATCAGATTGAAGGGAAGATTGTGTATCCCCAGAGACAGCACAGATTAAGGAGCATATCTTCGAGAGTCCCACACTTCTTCCACATCTGTCCATCCAGGAGCTTCTAAGATGTACAAAGATCTAAAGAGGTATTTCTGGTGGAGTGGTATGAAGGGCGACGTGACAGAATATGTGATTCGATGTCTCACTTGTCAGAAAGTGAAATTCGAACATAGACGACCAGGAGGTATGGTGCAGTCTATGCCAGTTCCAGAGTGGAAGTTTTATGATATCTCTATGGACTTCGTGGTGGGACTACCACCTACGAGAGGAGGCCTAATATGATTTGGGTTGTTGTTGATCGACTGACTAAGGTTGCTAGGTTATTCCGATGAAAGACACTTGGAAAGTGCCTAAGTTAGCAGAGCTATTTGAGACAGAGATTATCAGACATCATGGAGTACCTAAGACTATTGTTTCAGATCGAGACACTAGATTTCTCTCACGATACTGGCGAGCTACTCGCGAGGCACTTGGCACTGAATTGAAGCTTAGCACAGCATTTATCCTCAGACAGACGGTCAGTCAGAGGGACTATTCAGACCTTAGAGGACATGCTAAGAGCATGTGCCTTGGATTTCCAGGGCAGCTGGATAGATAGATTACATCTCATCGAGTTTGCTTACAATAACAGCTATCACGCCTCATACAGATGCACCGTTTCAGGCTTTATATGGCAGACCTGCCGACACCCCTTTGTGCTGGGAAGAGTCTAGTGAGACCGTCATCATGGGAGCTGAGAGTACTTAGAGCAAGTCCAGGCAGAAAAGTACAGGCAGATCAGAAACTAATATGAAAGCAGCACAGGACAGACAGAAATCATATGCTGATGAGAGGCGACGAGACCTTGAGTTCGCAGTTGGCGACCAGGTATTTCTACGAGTTTCACCCATGAAGGGTGTATTCAGATTGGTCAGAAGGGCAAGCTAAGCCCGAAATTTGTAGGACCCTACGCTATCATAGAGCGGGTGGGCCTGTGGCATATCGACTTGATTTGCCAGCCGAGTTGGGCAAAGTACACAATGTTTTTCACGTGTCTCAGCTTAAGAAATACATGCCTCATCCTTCTCATGTTCTACAACCAGAGACACTCTCTTAGAACCAACAATGCGGTATGTGGAAACACCGCAAAGAATCTTAGATAGAAAGACACGAGAGACTCGAAACAAGTCTGTGAGCCTCGTGAAGGTTCTTTGGTCGAACCACGATGTGGAAGAGGCCACATGGGAACTCGAAGCTGATATGCGAGCGAAGTTTCCTCATTATTTACCGACTAGGCACTTTAGTCTAGGGTACGGGGGCGTACCCCTTCTTTTTGGGGGGTAGAGCCTTTTTCATTTTTGAGTTTAGTGTGCATTTGTGTTGCAACTGCTTTGTGCATTTCAGTTGTTGCACTTTTGTGCATTCAGTGACACCTTGTCTTGTATGTGTTCTTGTGTAAACACTGTGTTTGAATGTACTTGTACTTCTACTTGATTGTGTGTACTTCATTACACTACAATGGAAATAGATTGCACTACGTTGCCTATTTGAAATGAAACGTGATGTGTTCACTACCTTGCCTTACTGCAGTATATGTTATGACATCCCAAGTATTCCTGTTGTACTTGATATACACTATGAACTTAGGGATATAGAGACTTGGGACTTGATCCTACAATTAGATGAGTTGTGGATACTTAGTGGAACTTGATTCCCCACAACCTTATATTTTAGATATGAGACTTCGGGGCGAAGTCCTTTTTAAGGGGGGTAGATTGAAATACCCCAATCTAAATATTATATTAAACCATTATTTATTGGATATAATCCAACATATAAATCATTTCACGTACGCATGAAAACCCATGATGGGAAATTACGTAAAAATAGTGTTTCACCTAAACGCTAAAACGCCTTAGGAGCATATGGTCAAACAGGACCTTGTATGACCTTATAAAACCCAACCAAATGGTTATACAATTATTATATGAATATATATAAATATATCCCTAAGCTATTTCAGTCAAAAACGCAAAACGCTGGGAGTGCTCCGCACGTTCCTTAAAGCACGAAAAGTTCGAGGAGTGCCGAGAGGTGGCACAAACTCCTATAAATTAATTCCTTGAGATCCTAACATCAATATTAACCATTATAAAGAGAACCACGAAGTGGTTTCACAAAATTCAACAAGAAACACAGGGAGATTTCTTAGCGCTCCTTTGTGCCCGGGAGTGTCCCGATGGCCGTAAATTATGTCATGGGTTGATGTAACCTCATATAACTCAATGTAACATCTTAATATCGTTTATTACCATAATAAGTGTTTACAAACACTTGAACTCATAAAAACAATTTGGTTCCCAAAGATTTCTTAGAGCACAAAAAACACACCTTCGGGTGTCACAAAAAACGCGGTTTTACGCAAATACCTTGTAGTTTTTAACATGCCACGAATTGGTAATCTTAAAAAGGGTTAAAATGACCTTCTAAATCAGTTGGTGTGACTAGTCAACAAGGTCTCTCATGGGGCCGAAAATTTAGAGCAAAAACTAGTATAAACATTGCCTTTAAAGTTTGGTAATAAGGCTTAAAACATGGTGACTCACCTTCCCATGTGTTATATTACTTAATGTCAAAGTAAGTAGGTCTCATTTGACCATGTTGCTTTCGAAATTATGAAGAGAACAAGGCCATGTGAGCTAGGAGAAGACAAAATGGAAAAGGCAAAAGTGATCTAGATTCCACCTTTTTCATTTCTTAAAATTCAAGAGACCTTCCAAGCTTCTTCCTTGGCTCTTCATCAACGAATTGAGACCCCTCTTTTAGCCTTGAATCGTGCACCATAATGAGGAAGAAGACAAGCTTAACTTAGAAAAATCAAAAGTACAACTTACCTAAATTTCCTTGTCTTCTAGCTCACAATTATTCCCTTTCCAACCCTTGCCTTGTCACACCTCACATGCCCTCTAACATGCCGGTTTCTTGCTGGAAAAGAGCATTAATTGAGCCAATAATCTAGGTATAAACTAAGGAAAAAAATTGTCAATTGACATTAAAAATTTGACAAAACAAAATCAATTTCCAAAACCATCCTTTCATTTACGTGAGTGAGTCTCACTTTCTTCCTTGCCTCTTCTTGCTTGCACGGTTGGTAAGTCTCTCCTCTCTCTTCTAGCTTCATCTTCTTCCTTTGAAGCTCTTAAGTCCATTAATGGAGTTTTAACTTCTATCTTCATCTTTAAGGTAATTTCCTAGCATTCCTTGTCAAACCTTGAAGCAAAACTCTTCCTAGCATATCAACAAGGGTTCGGCATCAATTAGTATCCAAAGAGGTTGTCCTAACCAACATTAAACCAAGGAGCATCTCAAGGTTATTTTAAGGTAGTTTTCAAGCTTGAAAATCCTTAAAGCACATTTTATTGTGTAACCGATTTCAATCTCTTCTAAGGCTCTTTTCTTCTTCATTTTTCATGAAGGAAAACTTGTTCTCATCCACCATTAGTGAGCCGAAATTATAAGGAGAAAAGCTTAAGGTAAATTCTTTTAAAACTACTTACAAATCTACTTAAGATCTTTATTCAAGATCTAACTCCTAAACTCCTTCACCACTTGGTATAAACCGAAGTGAGCATCAAAATTCCTTGGAGAAAGCTGGAGGTTCAAGAAGAAGTTCAAGCACTTAACCACCTTTGTTAGAAGTAAGTTTACTAAGTAAACCCTTATATTATAAGCTTTGTTAAGCTTCTAAAAATTGTACAAAAATTATGTACACCTCTTAGGTTAAATAATACCGAAGCTATATGGTTTATATGCCAAAAATATAACCTATAACATATAGAAAATATTTACCTTAAGACACATTTTTGTGTCACAAATTTTAGTTTGATATATATCATTTTATGCCGAATTATCAAGGGCAAAGTTCTTTATTTTGAGCTTAGAATTTATATAAGACATTACAATAATTTATACATGAGTTATAAACTCCTATGAATTTATTTATAATTTCTAGACATATAAATCCACTTTTATATACTATATGGTCACCAAATAAATATGGCCGAATGGTTTATGTGTTAAATGGATTTTAATGAGCTATTTAGGTATATAAATTTATATCATAAAGTTTGGTGAGTTTAAGAATATTCTATTGTGTCTAAATGACTAATTAATTAAGTTATGTGGGTTAAATGTAATTTTTACAAGTTTAGTGTACTTATATTAAAAACCGAGAGCTAAAGGGCTGTTTGGTGTAATTATAATTAATATAAGGTTAGGATTAAGTTTATGAATTTTAGATAATTTAAACAAGCTTTAAAATAACTTTTTATTAAGTTTTGGGCTATTATGTAATTTATAAAAGTTGCTATGAAAGTTTGGAGTTTAATATGTGGCGAGTTCATAATTAAGTGAATTAGGAAGTTCACTTTCGAATTTTGGGGAATTAAATATTTAAACTATAGTTTATAAGTTATTATGTGACTATTATAAAGTTTTGGGGTGGAAATGTAATTAATGGAAAGTTCTAGGCTAAAGCCGAATTAGTTTGGGTTAGTTTGGTAATTTAAGAATTTAGATATAAATATTTAGCATTTATGGGAATTAAAATTAAAACTATAGTTTATAAGACATTATGTAAAGATTATGAGATTTTGTGGTTAAATTGCAATTATAAGAAGTATAACATTTTATGCCGAGATTTTGAGGGCTAAGATGTAATTTCGAAAGTTATAATAATTTATAAGTTATGTCCAAAAATATTAGTGGTAGTTTGTAATTTAATTAAATAAGGAATTAAAACCATGGTTATATAAAGATTAGAATTTAAATGTAAAGTTTATGAATTAGTATGGTTGTTTTTTGTAAATAACTGAAATATAAGTCTAAGAATTTAGATTTAAATAAATATAGGTCCTATATGGATATTTGGAGGATTTAGAAGAAAGAATTTTGATTAAAGGAATTATGGAGTTAAACTATGGCTTACAAGGTTATAAGGAATTAAAAGATAAACTATAAATATTATTTATGGGTAAAGGAGAATGATAAAACTATAAGAATTTTATGTCTATGTATGACATATAAATATAGTTAAGAAATTATAAGTTGTTATGTCACCTAGACAAATAAAATAACAACAAATGCAATGAAACACATATATGTGCATTAAAGGATGTATAAATAAATCAAAAGGAATAACAAATAAGTTATACATTAAATCATGAGGTAATTAAAAGAAATAAACCTCACATGAAATAACAAATACGAGATTTGTTAAATGATCCAATAGAATTATTATATAAGGGTAACATAAATTAACCCTCTCAGTCAATCCTATTCTAGGACTTTGTTTGACCAGACGTTGACCGGGAATTAAACGAGTACAGTCTACGGTGAACGGTATGGGATTCTTGCAACCTGTTTTCTAACGGATTACACCGGCTTGTGTGCTATCTGTTGTTTGAAATAACGACCAAGATAATTAATGTAAACTGTTGTTTTACTCTTGCACACTGTGGTATTATTTTATGTGCGTGAATGTTGCTGACTACATCGTGTATGTCCCACGCATACAAACACTACTATACCAGTGGATTAAATACCTGCGTTTCAGTATACCGAGGACTTGTACTCAAGTCTCTCACTAACTTCACTTTATAACAAACGTCATTATCCTAAACGTGTAATTGGCAATACACATTGTGTGTTTTGTTTAACGTCTTTATATGACACTTAACAACTCTATACTATGAGAATGAGGAGCCCAGTTGGATCTGGCCATGCATGCTACAGGAGCTGTACCTGTCTCAGGTCGTCTCCTATCTACGCCGCGACGGAACATTCAGTTGGGAGGAAGACTTTATTCCTTCCGGGATTCAAATGCCCTTCAGTTCGAGGAAGACTTTATTCCTCTAGTGGGTTCTTATTTCCCACGCCATTCAGTTCAGGGTTTAACTACGTTATCTCCTGGGGTTTTTATACCCAACCTTTCTTTATAACGAGGTCACTATACCTCCACTATTTCAGATATTCAGTTATAACGGTCAGTCCCATTGTGTGGACCGACTATCAGTAAAGAATTTCAGTTCAGCTAACTCGACCTTCTGTGTCTTGTTCTATGTGACATTATTGTCCTTGTATGGATACTTGTTATTATCAGACTATGCTTGTTTACAGCTTTATAAAAATGAACTGCATGTGTTCGACAAAGTAGTTGGTGTGGCCCGGTAGACGATGGGCTGCACGTTTTCCATACCAGCATTGTTTGCTGAGCCCCTTTGGGGGCACCCCCATTTTTCAGGTACCTGAAGTTGAGAGATCACCACACTGAGTGTAGGTGGGGTAGACCAAGCTTTGGGAGTCTACTATTAGTTAATTGTTTTATTTCAGTATTGTACTTTTGAGTTTGATTCCTAGTATCTCGGGTTGTATCTGTATTCCAGACCGTGACATTTGAGGATTGTATTTGGACTTAGCCTTGTTGGTCACAGGGTGGCCAACGGCATTGTAATACCGCCCGGTTGTTGTATTTATTTCCGCTGCAGTTGTATTTTATTTGGGAGTGATCGCCGTTCAGTTTATTGGATTTCGGGTTGGGGTACTACACCATGTTATAATTCTTTCCTTTTCATTCTATATCATTTTATTATGATATTATATGGTTATTTGAACCATATTGTATTTCCCACTCCATAACATATTTTATTTATAATATTATATGTATTATGGGACCTTTATTATGGTAAATCTTTATAATATATTCATTCTCTTTTAATGAACATTTTTAATATTATAAATGTTATAACCTTTATATCATTGAAAACCATATTATAAATTTTTATTCTAAATCCCATTATTTCCGAACAGCACCCTTGTTCTCTTAAATATTTACAAAATCCACCACATAATTTATATAATGTTATATTATAGTTATATAACATATATTATGAATTTATGTCATTAAAACAATTATAACCTAGTTATAAATTGTTATAAAATCCAAATAGCCCTTATTCTTCTCGGTTTTATCATATTCCACTATACTTCCATAATTTACAAATCAACTCCAAATTATATTCCATTGTCACACTTATAATATATACCTTATATTATAATCCTTAAACCTTAATATAATTATAACCTATGGTTATAAAGTCCCAAAATAACCGAACAGACCCTAGGCCTCTTCTAAATTAATTTCCCACCCACCAACTTTCCATATTCACAACAAATAACCCCATTTAATAACATATAGTTTCTAATGTCATTAAACTATATATTATACATATATCTTCATAAAACCTCATATAAAATCCAAAAATTACCAAACTATACCAAAAGGTTATAAACATCATTCCTAACCTTATACTTTCAATATTTACGGTTTCCACCATATATGTTACCTATATGTAACAATGATATAAAATATCATATAATATACTTATATAATCCATATTAACTCCAAATTTAACCAAATAAATTCCTAAAAATTCCTAATGACACATAGTTGTATAAAATACCATTTTATACCCCAAACTTTTGGTAACTCTATATACCCATATGTTATGTAATTTTTACATTTAATACATAACTTACTATAAATTGATAATTAACTTAAAAATCATCAAATCTGGTCAAAGTCTTTTGCTTGGTCAATGTTTGACTTCCAAACATCATTTTGACCCCACTTTCCGGTAATTACATAGATTACCCCAAACTTTCCAATATTTACAATTTCACCCCAAAACTTTATAAAATCTTATAATTTTTATTTAAATACATTTTAAATCCCAATTTTCTGCTATATTCACCTACACTCTAATGTTTGTTTATTTACGGATTTGACCCCATACTTAATAGTAAGTACATAAATTAAATTAAATAAGCTTTTAAACTTAAATAATGGCCTAATGACATGGCCTTATTACAACTTTGCTTTATAACATAAAATTACACATAAATAGCTCAAATATAATATAAGCTCTCGGCCTTACTTTACTTTAATTATTTTTCCACATAATGTCATAATGTGACCATTATGTTAAATAAACCACTTAAATGACTAGCTCAATTTATCTAAGTCATTTTTTTCCCATAGTTAGGTTAAAATCACCCATATAAATACCTCCACTCTCGACACATAATTTATATAAGCTAAAAAATCATAAAATCATAAGTTTAAGGTGCTTATACCTTGATTTAGGTGCTTAAAGCCCTAAAACCAACTCAGAAGCTTGGAGGAAAAATCACCACAACACTTAGACATGTTTATACAACAAAAAAAGATATGGTTACACTCCAAGCATGAGCTAACCATAAAGAACAATTAAATGTAAGATTTAAGGCAAAAATCACCTTAAAAATGAAAGGTAGTCTCCAAAGGGTTTCGGCCTGAATCAAGAACACCACATGGTGTTAAATTCACCATAAAAACATGGGAATAGCTAAAAACAACAAGGTGCTATGGTAATAAATTTTACCTTAGCAAAATGCCTTAAAGAATGATTTTTCTTTTGATTTTCGGCCACCCTTGCTCCAAATGGTTAACACACTGAATCAACATGAAAATATGAAGATTATGAGTGAATAAACTCATAGAAAACAGAAGGAAAACTGGATGAAGAGTAAGAATTCTTAAGGTATTTTTTACCTTATAATGTAAATTTTTGACCACCTTGGTCCCAAAGCTTGCTTCCGCAGCCGAGAAGATGTTGTTCAAGGTTTAAAACACTGAGAATAAGCCATGGAAAGTGATAGATTATAAGCTCCATGTGTAGGTAATGAAGAGATGAAGAAAAATAGCTAAAATATGCCTTAAACCATTACCTTAGGTGGAAAAGAGATTGATTTGCATTGAATTCTCAATAACACAGCTTGAGAGGTTTAGGAACTGCTAATGTCTTGGCTGAAATGGGACAAGAGGAACGAGAAAGAAAGAAAATGTGTTTTAATGAATGAAAAGTAGAAAATGGAATAGTAAATGGTGATTCACCAAATTGGCTAGATATTTTGAATAAAGTTGAATGTGCTGTCCTCCATGCTTTAAGCTTCCGCCTCATATAGGATATAGATGAGTCATGTATTGACCATTGACTTGACTTAGTCAATTTTGCTTAAAATGCACTATTTGGATTACTATTCACAAATGAATGTCATATTTCTGATTTTTTTGAAAATCTTGGATTTAGACCTTCTAATGTGGTAAATTATAGTAAATTAGTATAACAAGGTCTAATCCATTGCCTAACACCACTCAAAACCCACTCAGAAAGTCAATTTTCTCAAAAACGTGCTTTAAGGACTTTTAAAGCACAATTTGTGTTAGTACATGTTTTTGAGCTTGGTTTCCTTTGAGAATAGTTTTATAGTGTTCATTACATAATTATAATACTTAGGAATCCACTTTGGATCCTAATTGAGGTCATACAATCTCTATGGTTTCTTAAAGCATTTTTGGCTTCTTTACCGATCTTAAGGCATGTTTTGCCTTGTTGAGATCTTTAGATTGTTCCCCGATGGTATTAAGATGTTTATTAATCTTATTAGATCATTAATAGATCATTTAATTATGTTTTTAAGGTTAGGGGTATTTCAACAATAGTTTATCTGATGGACTTTTTTTTCCTGAGCGGATGAGGAGTCACCATCCTTGAGCTTGTATCGAGACAATGAGCATTGCAGAAAATTGGCTAGGTGTTCGTAATCACCCCTATACAACACACACAATTGTTGGGACATGCATGTATCTTCTTATACTCAATCCCCATTGGACACATCCATTTCTTCGCCTCATAAGTGGTGATAGGGAGGCCTTTCCCATCTGGAAGCATATCATGAAGCATCTCAAGAAATGCCATGAAACTCTTGTCACTTCATTCATATCTCCCCTTAAAGTTGAACAAATTCAAAACAACCGTCAATATTATGTACTTAATGCACGTAGGGTACAAGGCTATCTTGGACGCATCCAACAACCTTTGATACTCATCCGGCCTGTCGACGAAATTGTCCTCGGCATTATCATGCATCTCGTCCATTCTCTCATCATGGTAAGTCATCTCATTGTCAACATTGACTCCTGAATTACTTGGTAATCGATCCAACTTGTTGATAGCATCGAAGGTCTGCTTGGTTCTTGAGTGACACCGATCATGACTGTAGGTAGTTGAAGCATATCTTGAACTGGTTCCCCATGAAAAGTCTATCTTTGTCTGCAATGTGGCATGACACCACGGGTCTCCAGATGGAATTGTATGACGTCAATGTTTGAATATTTTCTTACAACACCACAGTCACACAAGGACATGGAATTTTCACCGCCTTTGTTCTGTCCTTGTACTGCACTACCGCTTTGCAAAACTATTTCAGCATCTTGTCAAAGTGATCCCCTCGATCACCATACATCCAGTCACGCTTCATACTATATGTGCAACAAATCACAGGTGTGAGAGTTATCCTAAGTAAAACGAAAATATTTATGTAATATGGTTTGTATTTGCTTGCACATGTTTATTTCCTAATAGAGCATGACTGAGATGATTGTCAAGTAATCTAGCCTAACTCTAAGGTTCCAAACCCAAAATAAACTAGCATTTTAATTTCAACAAATCGTTGCATTTTAAAACAAAAACCGAAGTCAAAATACTTACTTGTTTTTTTCGGGATTTATAGAGAGAGGGGAGACTGGTGTGCGAGAGGTAGGTTGTGTAAGAGATGTAGCAGTACCACTTCTGATATATCTTTACAAAGACGCAAAAACAAAAACAAATAGAAAAGAAACGCAACAACATGTATGTTCAATGTTCATAGTTAGGCTTGCAAAATTAGTGTAAGTGAAGAGAATGAATATATAAGTTAAAGTATATTACCCGTACCCAAAATGAATTGCTTTCAACCCGTTTCCAATCTAGCATAAGAGAGACACAAACGCTCCTAAATTATCACTGCAAAGGGCATAAACAACACATTTTTTTTCATTCAGACATTACATCGAGCACCTTGTGTGCACAACAAATTACACTACTTTTACACCATTATTATACACACATTGTCCACACACAATTACATTATACACACACAATCAGATTCCAACCTAAATCAGATCATTATAACAGCAATTTATAAGTTTTACAATGAAATTTGAACTTACAAATTTAAGGCGTTTTCTACTTTTTCAATGGGTCACTGGCGTGTCTAGCGGCGGGTGACGACGGCGGCCGACGGTGGGCGACTACGACGGGGGGGGGGGGGGGGCCGACGACGCAGCGGGTGATGGTCGGAGCTGGAGGTGATTATTCAGCCAAAAATCATCGTGAGTTGTCGCATTCGAGCAGAGAGAGAAGAGATAGATCGAGAGCGTGAGGGGAAAAAGGAAGTATGAGAGTTATTAGACTATATATTTTGGAGTTGTTAGTAGAAACTGCCAAATAGATATATTTTTTTAAAATTCTTTTAAATTTCAGTCAGGAAATAGTCTATTTCGGCGGTTGTCAGGAGGAACCGCCGAAATACACTATGAAATGTATCTATTTCGGCGGTTCCTCCTGACAGCCGCTGAAATAGACTATAATTTTTGAACCCCGGTCATTTAGACAACCTATCTCGGCGGTTTTTCCTACAACCGTCGAGATAGGGGCACCGAAATAGCCCTTTTTTGTACTAGTGTAAATTAAAGAAAATAAAAGTTAACACTGTATAGAGAAAATATTGCTTTTTTGATAAATTATAGAAATAATCCCAGATCGCTACTTCCCCATAGTTCTTCAGTTCCCTTCCCTATGTGATTACCATATTCTAGATTGAAACCCCAAAACAAAATTAATCCACGTTTGGTCTCTTGCTCGGTTAACTGTATTACAATTACTAAATTCTAACTCTCGTTATGAATTTTTCTAATTATAACAACTTTTTAGCAATCCAGTTTGATAGTCAATTATCATTTTAGAGGAATTGACCATCTCTAAACTAACTGATTCTTTTCCTATAGTCTATTGAATGCCACAATTCTCACTTGTAGACAAACAAACTAAAAACTCTGGTAATTGGGTTAATCACAAGAGATTAACAAATAACTAAAGAAAAGTACATCAATCTATTAAACCAGAGAATTCATAAAAGTAGTTAAACCTTAAACTAGGTTTACATAGTAAACCAGAATTAAACTACTACTACTACTCAGCTTAGACATGATAATAATGTATTAGTCTATTAGAAAGAGTATTCGATCAAGAAAGAAAGAACAAAGGGAAAACTCTAATTGAAAACTCCATCACGAAGCTTCGATCTCCAGTTCTCGATCTACTCTGCTTTGTCTCCAAATGTTTGTCAAAACTCCAACTTTTCTCCTTTATGTACAACTCTCCAAACCCCCCCTCTCTCTCTATTCGTTTTCTTACACGGCATGATGTGGTGATTTTAAAAATCAACCTTTCTTTTAATTTAAAGTAGCATTACCTCTTTCATGTGACTGGTCCGGGAATATAACCAAGACATGTTCCCGGACCATGTCTTAAAACAGCAAAATGTTGCTTCGAGTATGTTTCCTCAGACACATTCCGAGACCACCCCTGAAATAAGGCAAAAAGTTACTTCAAGGGATGGTTCAGGTTTGTTTCCCAAGACATATTCACAAACTACCTCCAAAATAAGGCAGAGAGTCTTCCAATCACATGGTCCGGGAAAACATTCAAAGACTAAGTCCTGTACCATTGCTAAAACTCAAATTTTCCTTCTTAAAACCAATCATTCTTGGCTACAAGCGTATGTAGTTATCTTTGGCTACATTTTAAACTGTAAAAATTGTACAGTGTAAAAGTACAAGTTTTATAAGCTTATTGTACAGTTTAAGAAGTTAGTATGTACATATAGTAAAATTTCAGTAACATCAGAATTCAATGTATAACTATACATATACATCCGTACAATTTTTATTTACTAATTGTACAGTTTTTCTACAACAAATGTACATGTATGTAACCATCTATAGCTACATTTGGATGTAGCCAAGAAATTACCTCTTAAAACCCTCATTTGACTTCTAGGTTGACTTCCAATGCTTGAATCAACTACGAAAGACTTCATTTGAGCATCCAAACATCTTTAAATTGGTCTGATATCGCTCTTTTGAGCTTTTTGACCTGAACAATCACAAAACTAATCTTAGAAGACAAACATAACAATAAAACACAAACAAGCCAATAAGGAAGGAATTTAAAGCAAAATTGTAGATAAAACATGAATTAGCCCTAAAAACTTAGGCCAATTCCCGACTTACCAGTATACTTGAAGCGTGATAGATGTTTGACATGGTCCCTTGAGCCGTCATATACGGAGATATTTTTGGCGAAGTCGGTTCGACAAGTGTTGAGCCCTGGATAAGGGCGGAGACAAGGTGCGACGTGGCCCGCGACGGCACACCTTACTGACTCGTACTAGTTAGAGGTCCTTGGATGTTGGGCCATTGAAGGCTTGATGGTTCCGAGGACGAGTGCAGCCACTAAGGGACACATATGTACTCGAGTTGCAGGGAGAGGGACGGAGTTGACTCAGTCTGAGCTGCGGCGTGGCATTCGACCGAGCTTGGGCCACGGAAGCGTGAATCAGTGTGAATCGTGAAGGAACTTGTCGTTGAGAGGTTTAAGTTCACTCTTGACTCTTGCTTGTGGCTAAGTGGATGGCTAGTCTTTCCACAGTGAGTCTTAGTTGGTGGTGGGTCTTTGACCCAACGCCGGTGATGCCTAATTGGTCTCTTGACCTAATCCATAAGAGCCCCTTGGGGTCTTGCTTCTGCACCAAAATTTTCCGGATTAAGGTTGGGCATTACAATTGTGGAGATAGTTTTGGAAGTTGAATCGTGATTTTCGTTGGGTGCTCTTTCATCTTTCATCCGATGGAGGTGAACTCAATGAAGTGTTTTTTTTTCTGGTTTTTCAGCCACGAGGTGGTGCCATTGAAGCTGTTTTTGGGTAGAATGTAGAACGAACGAAGGCTTTGAAGTGATGATTATAAGTTTTCCCACAGACGCCGTCAAAATGTTAGAGTATAATCTGTGTTGTAGGTTTAGACTATCTCTATTAGGTGCTGGTAATCTATAGGTTAGAGTGTAATTTGCGGATTTGGGACTGATGTTGCTTTCTTCAGTGGTTACATGGAGTTTTAAGTGCAGTAATGAGTAAGAAAGACGACAATAATATTTACATGGCTCGGTCGTAAATGACCTAGTTCACGGGGGTTTTGACAAAGGTTCTTAATATGATGGAACGAGTATCAATGAAGATACAAGGGGAGTGTTCTCAAGTACTAGTATGTCCTATCTTTTTGTGCTTGTGTAATAAATGTGATATTGATTATATTTATAGGGAAGAGGAAGATGTTGGTGCGTCTCCCGACTTGCCGCTCGTTTGCTAACCGAGATGATGGCACAAGGTGTAGTACAAGATGGGAATAGTGTCCTTCTGAGTAGGAACTTTTGTCAGGGACGAAGCTTTCTCACTCTGTTTGGTCACCATCCTTAATTGTAGAAATGACACTTGATGTCTTGGGGCTTTAATGGCATGCTAGGGAGGTGTGCGAGTTGGAGACCATGAGTGTCCAAAGCGGTAATGACAGGTAGTCCAATGAGATTGATTGAAAGGATGTCAATGGGTTGTGCCTTTAGTCATGAGTGATTCCACCGATAGGGTCATCGTTGGTGGTGCCCGCCTTCGAGGATTGGTGAACACGATTTTGGGGGTTCGGTGTTCGTAGAGCGGGATATTTGCTAGTCGGTATGTTCATATCATGTTTACCGGTATAGTACATATAATTAACATTCTTAACCATATAGTTAAGATGTGGTTATTTATTGCGTACCAACAATTATAATATCAAATTATGAGGCGGTGATGAATAAATACATTAGTAAACGGCTCATGAGTGCAATAATTAATAAATGAAAAAATCATAGGTGGAGTTTGTTTAATAGTGAGAATCATGTGCCCGGTTCTCTTTAAATATCAACTCACACTCATTCCCCTGTCGTTTTTCCTTCACCTAAAAGCTAAACCCAAATAAAAAAGGTAAAGAAAAAGTAAAGGGACCGGGATCAGTGTTTTCTTCTTGGTTTCCTCACTCCCTGTTTATCTGCGCTTTCTTTCTCTTTCTTTTCCTTTTTGCCTGTAATGATGGCTGCCAATGCTTCGAGGTTCATCAAGTGCGTTACTGTCGGAGATGGTGCCGTTGGCAAGACTTGTTTGCTGATCTGCTACACCAGCAACAAATTTCCTACTGTAAGTGCATACATACTACTGCTGCTCCTTCTGCCCTCAAACATCACCTGGGCGGGGATTTTCATAATACGGCTGCTTTTCGTCTTGATTTGTCACTTTGTGGGTCTCTGTGTCGCAGCTTTTCGTTTTCTTGTGTTTCTTTTGGGGTAAAAGATTTGAAATGTTTTAATGCTCAGATTCTTTTTCATTTTTTTTTGTTTCACTATATTGATTATGATCTCTTTTACTAACTCCCCTTCCTTGTCATCCCTAATCTTTACTATCCTCCTCTAAATTCTCTTTACTGTCATTAAGAGTACACCTGGTGGCTCTTTCTATCTCAGCTAAATCTGAATTCATACAATATTCTGATTTGTGGGCTCCTTAATACACAATAATTGATATTATTTTACCGCCTGTATTCAGGATTACATCCCTACTGTATTCGACAATTTCAGTGCAAATGTGGTGGTAGATACTACCACCGTCAACTTAGGCCTTTGGGACACTGCTGGTGACCTTTCTTCTTTTACTCGATCTCACACTCCATCATCACCATTTTCCTATTTTTTTCAATGCACCACCAAAGCATTAATTTAGGAATAGAACTGCATATTATGAGAAATTATTTCAAATTATGGTACTGAAACATTTTGCCTGTGTAGGACAAGAAGATTACAACAGATTGAGGCCACTAAGCTACAGGGGGGCCGATGTATTTGTCTTGGCCTTCTCGTTGGTTAGTCGTGCCAGCTACGAGAATGTCCTCAGAAAGGTGAGGTCACTCCTCTCTTCGCTGTCATATAGATTGGCCTGATCTTGTTATGCATAGATCCTATTGTTGTTTTATTTAATACTTGGATATGATTTTGGTTCAGTGGATTCCAGAACTTCAGCACTTTGCGCCTGGAGTTCCAGTTGTATTGGTTTGGCACCAAATTAGGTATGTCAAAAATCCATAAAACAACCAAAAAAAAAGAACTACTCAATTTTCCACATAGTGAATTAGTATTACTGGACAAATATCTTGGTTGGAGAATATCTTATCTTGTTGTACCACTACTTATATCAGAAATATATTAAACTCTATGGCTAGTTTATGTTGGCCTTTATATATGCTTACTGATGATGAAGTAGAAATGAATTGTTCTTGAAGAACTCAAGTAGGATCAGAGACCTGAATTGATCTTCCCTTAACAAAAACCGCACTCAGGCCGAAGGTTCATCTTCATAATAATAACTCACCCAGATGCTACTGAGCGGAAGGAAATTGAAATGCTTGAACATGATGAGGTGTCTTGATGGCTACAGTTTTGTTATACTTGCTAAATGATGAAGGTCATTCATGTCATTGTGGAATTTGTTGAACAATTTGTAGTTCAATTTGTATCATTGCCTGGTTAATCTCCAATAAACTTTGAAACCCTTCACCACAATATGGAACGCACCTCAGTTTACCCCCCACTCTTAGGTGAGTTATTTATTTACTGTATGGTTTTGTAGATCTCCGTGAGGACAAGTACTACCTTGCAGATCATCCTGGTCTAGTGCCGGTAACAACTACACAGGCAGGTTCCTCTGCTTCTGTTTATCATTCTTCTTTCCTTTTTCTCTTCAAATATGAGCTATAGTTACATGACTAATAAAATTGTGCTGAACACCATCAGGGGGAAGAACTACGCAAGCAGATTGGCGCGTTGTACTATATTGAGTGCAGCTCTAAAACTCAGCAGGTAAAAATATCAGATCATTGAACTTATGCTTTGTTTAACTATGGTTTTATGGACCAAGAAAAACTTTGTCCTCTTTCTGTATGTGGTTCTCTAGATTCTAGAAAAGTGGCGTCTGGTAATCTATTACTGTAGTTTCTATATTTTCAGGCGAATTTGCCATAATTCTTTCTTGAATTTTATCCTTGAAGTATAATAATGCAACGTAGCCAATTTAGCTCATTTTAAAAATCTGACACCCCCGTTTTACTCTTTTCGTTATTGTCATTTTCTATGCGTTTTCAATTTAACCCAGAATGTGAAAGCGGTCTTCGATGCTGCAATCAAGGTGGTGATCAGACCACCTCAGAAGCAAAGGAGAAGAAGAAAAAGCCTCAACGTGGCTGTCTAGCGTATGTCCCTCCCTGTGTGGTTTGGAGTACTAGTAACTTTGAATACAATTGATCTGCCTACATCCTTATCGACAAAAGTAGCAACTATGACATCTATCCTTTGATCGATTCAACATTCAACCACTATGCAGTGGAAAGAAAAAAAAAAGCATTTTGATGTAATTTCTTGAAGGGATCTTGTCCTGATTGTATTTTGTACCCACATCATCCACTTCTTTGCTAACTTTCAGAAGTTTATGTCTAAATTACTAATGGCTTTCATTTATCCTACAGGAACATGGGCAGGTGTGTGTCTGTCTAAAGTGAAAGGGTTTCTGGCTAAAGGTTACTATTTGCCTTTGATCCTCTTTCCCAATCAACTGATTGGTTAACATTCAATTCAAAAGGTAGAAGTTGATAAAATTTGAGCCATCTCCCTATTTGTAAATGCTATTGTTGTGATTCTTCTCTAATTAACCGTTTCATAGTATAGACTTGTAAGATGCTGATACCCATACTTATGATCTATGTTGATCTTATCTTATAGAATTAGTCATCAGTTCTACATGTGTATTCTTTATATATATAGGAACAATATGGTGTATAAGCTATTATTTGAGGTTGTAATTTTTTATGATATACTGTTGCTAGTGCTAAACAAGACTTATAAAAAAGATCTATGACGATGCTTATGTCGTCTGATATTTTTTTTCATGCTGCATAGAAGAATTTTCACTCCTGCCTCACATCACCTTGAATATCCGGGCGACGTCGTTCTTTGTGAGTAGTTACCCATACCGAACTGTGTAACGGCCACACGACGAACTGGACGTGCTCAAAATAGATTGAATGATGATGCAGGAGTATTCACATGAAATGTCACTCTTTATTAGCACGTATTTCATTCAGTATATTTACGCACTCAAGGAGAATAGTCTCTCGATGAGTACACATGTAATTCACTCAATCTCTCTCTCAAATTCAAAGGTGAATTACAATTCTATGAAAACTCTCTATGATCTCTCTCTGATCATCTAATCTCTCCGGGAAAGCATTATCCTAATCTCTTATACTCTCAATATATATTAAGCAACGTAAAAAATATCTTGACCTAAGATTCTATCTTAAAAGATAAATATTCATTGTAAATATAAATCTTAACAACCGATAATAAACTAGTTATATTTTAGTAAAGATAAACTTTTGATGATTTTACTCTAGTGAAAAATCCTTGACTTGTAAGTCTTCTTCATATGCTCTGCTTGGTACTCAGACTTCTGTGTCTGTGATACAATCTTATTATGTAACACAGTTCTGATAAATAAAAAAACATTACACTAACAATCCCCCCTTTTTTGATTTGGAAAACTTTGTGTCTTCTATCTGTGTTATTCCCCCTGAGCAACAGCAAACTATCGTGATATCTTCGATTTATTTCTGAGTAACTGTTGCAGTTGATGATTCAAGAGAAACCTGAATAGTTCCCCCGAGTAACTGCTTCTATGTGTGATATGTTTGCCTGAGTAACTACTTCTGTGTGAGGGGACTGTTGTTGTCTTCATTATCATTTGAGAGGGACAACGAAAGTTCCCCCTTAACTCAATATATAAGTAAGTGAGACATGAACATAAACATTTATCACACATGAATAGTAGCACACACTTAAAAGATATAGATAGTTCAAGACACATACTTCCCCTCTTTTGCCTAATTGAAGAAGGGTTTATAAATCCAAATGGCAGTCACAAAATTATTTAGGGAATTTTCACCAAATACCACTGAGTTTTTGCTTAATTCACGATATACACGGTGCTTTTAAAATTACATAGGATAACATTAAGTTTTTATTTATTTCACCAGATAACACTCTGTCTCATATTTTGTTAAATGTTCCATTATATCCCTAGAAAAAAATACTAAACTACCCATATAAATAGTTAAACAAAAGTGGCGTCTTATGAAATTTATCAATATGACAAATCACTTTTCAAGTTGTTAATTAAAAAAGGGGTAGTTTAGTCATTTTCCTGGTTGGAACATTAATAGATAACATTAAAATACATGTGGACACAGTGGTGTTATCTAATGAAACAAGTAAAACTTAGTGTTAATCCTGTGTAATTTTAAAAACACAGTGGTATAATAGAATCATGAATTAAACAAAAACTCAGTTGTATTTCGTGAAATTTTTTCCCAATTATTTAAAACAAGTCTAGAGTACGGAAACCTCACAATGTCTAAGCATATGGTAAAGTGGAATAATTTTGAATCATGGACACAAGGCTATGTTAGAAATATTCTCAAGCTCAAAGAGAAAAATGCTGTGTCAGATTGGGAAACTTGTGGTGTTGAACAATTGCGTAAAAAGAGCTAGTATATATGATAGTTGAGGAATTAATGGTCTGTACTACAGGTTTTCACAATAGTGAAATAAGATGTATTTTTTCATGAAAATCCTAAGACATAATGTAGCCATTCACCTCAAACTTACTCAGGGTCTTACCATTACTTTAACGTGCCAATGCGTAATGGACGACAAGAGGCAATAAGTAGTGTCTTATTTAGGGATGACAATGGGTCAGCGGGTATCCGTTTCACCGACCTGCTAAACCGGGTGAAAAAACCTGTAAAAAAACGGGTGTGAAAAACGAGTGACGGGGTGAAACGGGTGCGGGTGGGGGTCGAGTGATCGATGGTGGACATTTTCCACCCGTCACCCGACCCGTTCACTGACCTGCTCATCCGCATAAATATGATATAAATTATTATATGTTAAGTTGTTAACTGTTATTCATTCTCCTTCACTCACGCTAATTTGTGACGGTAACTAGTGAACAAGGAACATTCATGCATGATCTGCGCGACTGTGCCATTCTTCATTCTCATCACTCTCAGTAATTTTGCAACCTAACATATATGCTCTGCACAGTTTTTAATTCTCTTCACTAAAGGTAATTGCAACCCTAACTGGTGAACATGGAACATAGATGCTCTGTGTCTCTATTTTCTCTATTCACTGAAGGTAATTTTGCAACCCTGACCGGCAAACAAGGAACATACATGCTCCGCGCCTCTATTTTCTCTCTTCACTTTGGTAATTTTGTAACTCTAAATGGAGAACATGGAACTTACATGCTCTATGAAGTTTTTCATTCTCTTCATGAAGGTAATTTTGTAATCATACCGGCGAACATGGAACGTACAGCTCTACGCCTCTATTTTATCTATTCACTCATGGTAATTTTGTAACTGTAATTGGCGAACATGGAACATACATGCTCTGCGAACTTTTGCATTCTCTTCTCTAAAGTAAATTTTGCAACACTAACCGATGAACATGGAACATACATGCTTTGCCCCTATATTTTCTCTCAACTCACAGTAATTTGCAAACCTTACTGGTGAACAAAGGAATGGAAAATAAATGGATAAACGGGTTCACCCGTTTCACCCGCAGGTGACGAGTGAAACATAATGGGTGACAGGTCGGGTACGGGTGAAGCGGGGGTGAAGTCAGGTGACGGGGTGGGTGATGGTCCACCGCCCAAACCTGACCCATTGCCATCCCTAGTCTTATTCCATATACCTTTCATTTCCACATACTAATGACCCCAAACAAACTCGTGTGTCTTATATTGTTTATTCATATATCAACTTTCAAGAGCTTTTGACCATATAGATAATGATATTGTAACACAACTGAGTCATTCTCGTAACACAGACTTTTCTCTTCACCCTTGTAACAATGTTTTGTCAACTTGCCAGAGTAGTTACCCTTAGGGAGTTAGGTGATGAAGCACCCTAAAAGACTTAATAGTTGAATGGACGAGACCTGATTTGTGGAAAGACTACTAGGGCAGAGGTACCTTACCTTTGTCTCTTTTTTTTCATATTCATTTCAAAGACCCCAAGCTCAGCCAAGATAATTCAATACATCAACAGTTTCACTGTTTTGATAAAGAACCAGAAAGTTGTTTAGAAAACTTTACATACAAGTAGAACTATCAGGATTTTCCATAACTATCATTCAGTTGCAACTCAGATAGGTTAGATGCTACTTGTGTGGTATTCTAAACTTTTGTATAAAGGGAAAAGTGTATAGATGATGGATAACAAAGGTTATACTATGGTTCAAATGGATCATGGAAAGTGATGTATGACATTTACTGTAGACATTGCGGAGTATTCCCATATCCAAATCTATTTAAATGAGTCTATAGCCGACACATTTCAGAATTAAGAACCACAATCTAATTGACAAGCAGGCAGAGAAGTGCAAGAACCATACCTTAGGGAATGTTGATCATTCCTAACTTGAAACGGAGATATGCAAAATCATGACATAAAGATTTGGTGAAGATATCGGTCAGTTGAGTATTTGTACGACAGTGGAGTAGTGCACAATTCCTTTCTCAACTTGATCTCTCAGAAAATGATGTCTGATTTCTGTGGTTTGGATCTGGAGTGATGGACTGGGTTATTGGCCATCTCTACTGTACTTAGTGGTAGACAAGGCAACATCTGCTTGTTAGAAGAGGACCATGAGATGAGACTGTTACACAAAAGTTGGAAGGAACCGGAAGTGCTTTTGTGATCAGTCGGGACCCATCTTCAACAGTACCAAAACCCAACAATTCTCCCTTTTCCAATATTGCCAAACATCACTTCTACACTCAGTGTCTCGAACATCCATTGTCCATGAGCCACCGATTCTCCCAGTGGCTCACTATATACCTGAAAAAAAAATCAAAGGTTGGCTTTAGGTACCCAGACTTGCTTGGACCCTGTTTTTTGTGAATGAAAAGAGCATCTAACAGACTTATGACGATCATGCCTTAAGTTTTTTGTTGTGACCATTCAATCTTGACGTTTCCTTTTAGATGTTACACTATTCGATTTTATGACCGCAAGAATGACAGTACCTACATTAAACCTTCATGTGGACTTTACTCTCCTGCTCCTAAGGTTTTGAGACTGAAACTCAATTCCTTGCCGAAACACTAAACCTTTCCTGTCAGTACTATACTGGATATTACTAAGTTTATCTTACCCGTGTACCAGGTAGGATTTTCTTGAGATTGTAACTCTAACTCACGATTCTTTTTAACAATTTCATCAGTGAACGTTTATTTCTCTTTTTAGTTGATCATTACGAATAAAGAGAGAGTTAAATTCATCTTGATCCCAACTAGAAAGTGTGAGTATCCTAGTCTTTAGAGGACTAAAAATTTGATAGCAGCATTATCAACATTTGTACTTAAATCCTGTTCAGCCAAAGACTCCGAGGACTTAAATACTTTCTCTTTAATTCTCTTATCTTCTTTTCATAGGCTTGCTTGTGAGACTCTGACTTAGAAACTGCTGCAGTTATCATAATAAACATTGTTTCTTTGTTCTCGAATTAAAATATTCTTCTACTTGACTTAAACTTACCTTATCACCTCTGAGTGTCTCTTTCCAGCTATCTTTTACCATCATACAAATTATGGTCTTGATCTAGTGCCTCGTTGTGCAACACAAACACTCATGCACACTAGGGCTCCAGCTTCTGGTTCTGAGTCAGTTACAGAGACATCTTCTCCCCAGGACAGCAACGACAGTTGTGGAAAACTCTTTACCTTCTTCTGAAAACGGCCTTCCGTGGAAGAGATCAATCTTAACCTCATGTCCAAGCTTCTTACATGAAAAACACTTATAGGACCTTTCTTCGATGTACTGATTGTACTTCTGTCCATTGCCTTTCCTTCCACCAAAAATCTTTCTAATACCATTTGCTATCATGGTAATTTCTTCTTCTCATGATATCATCCTCTTCTATTGCAGAGGACAGGTTGCATGCTTTTAAAGCTAGGTCTTGATAGGTGGTGTTGAAGAAATTTCTCCTTTCATCTTCCTTCGTTGACCATCAATTCAAATCCTAACTCTTCAAGAGATAACTTTTACAAATCCTTGGTGTTCTCAAGTAGCGTTAAGTAATGTAACCACTCTATTTCCAGACAATCAAGATATCTTTCATTCACCATCTGATTGTCAAGTGTAACTCCAGTTGTCTTCATATCTAAGTAACTTATCAAACTTCTTCATAGTCTGTGTAATAAACTCACCTTCCAACATCTTGAAGTTGTCAAATTGCTTCCTGTATTGCTTTCCTTTGGATTTTTTTATTGAGTCAATACCTTCATAGGCTATTTTCAAAAAGCTTCAAACTTCCTTAGTTGTATGAATACCTAACACTTTCTGTTGATCTCCTTCAAAAAGTGATGATACAATTACATGCAGTGCTTATTTATTCTTGCTCTACAGATTCTTGTCATTATCATTCAAATCTTTTTTATCCTTTGGTTTTGTTACACCTCCATAGATCGGAGTCGATTGACATCAGTTGGTCTCCCATTTTTTTAAACCAGCAAGTTGAACTTTGTAAGTTTTGGTGCCTTAACGTTATAAGAACTCATCTTGTTCACCCTGGAAGATTTCTCTTCGAATGTGTGATACAACTGACCTAGCTCTGATACCAACTGAAAGTTCTTAGAACTTCGTTCTTTGTGAGTAATTACTCACAATGAACTGTGTAACAATCATACGACGAACTTGATGTGCACAAAATTACTGAATGATGATGTAGGAGCTCACATGAAATATCACTTTTTACTAGCACACACTTCACCCAGTACATTCACGTACTCAAGGAGAACAACCTCTCGATGAGTACACACGTAATTCACTTAATATCTCTCTCAAACTCAAAGGAAAATTACAATTCTATGAAAACCCTCAATGATCTCTCTGTGATCGTCTAATATCTTCAGATAAGCATTACCCTAATCTCTTATACTCTCAAAATATATATATATAAGCAACGTTAAATAAATCTAGACCTAAGACTCTATCTTAGAAGATAAATATTTCTTGTAAAGATAAATCTTAAAAACCGAGAATAACTACTACAATAAAAAAACTATTTATATCTTTAGTAAAGATAAAACTTCTGATGATTTTACTCTGGTGAAAAATCCTTGACCTACAAGTCTTCTCCATATTCCCTTCTTGGTACTTAGACTTCTGTGTTTGTGACGCAATCTTGGTATGTAACACAGTTTGATAAATAAAAAACATTTACACTAATAACCGGCTATGATACGAGGCCAACATCTTCATAGCTATCTCCCTTTATGGATTGATATTTTTGTCTATCCACACGGGTACCACTTGATCTAGTTTGTTTTAACAGTAAAATATCCAGTACAAATGAAGAATTGAACCTAAGGTGGTAATGGGTCGGGTTTGTTCGGATCAGATGGAGTATCACCCGTATCCATCTTATGTTCATCCGCTTCAGTTAAACTCGACCCGTCATCCATTAACCATCATCTGTCACTCGATTCACCACTTGCAGGTGGACCGTGAATCAGGTGATAAACGGGTGAAAAGGTTTCTTGTATAATTTTTATTATATTTGAAAATTATTACAGTTTGATTGTATAATTTTTGAGATCTATGTGTAATTAGTTTGAAAATTTCATGGGTTTGTGTGTAATCTTAGTGAAATTAAGGGATCTTCTTTTATTTTATTTTTTTTATATCTTTAAATAAAAATTGTATGTGGGTGATGGATCTGGTGATGAATGAAAAAATCATCACCCATATCAGATCTGACCCATTACCCGTTTCACCAAAGGTTGTCAGTTTGGATCTGACTAGAAAATCCCGACCCAAAACAGACCCATAAATCATGGATTTTGGTTAAAATATTCAACCTGTTTAATTTTTAGGTCGGGTTTGGGCTACCTGTTCTAACTTCAACTAAACTCGACTCAGTTTCTATTTTATTGAAGTACAAAAATACAATAAATAGTACATATATGCTACCATGCCCCTCTAGTCTTCTATAATTCCACAACTATTAGTTTTAAAATATAAAAGTCATATCAACACTTTTCTTGCCAATCTAACAATTTGATAAAGTATGTTTTTTTAATCGTCACATTTTTTTATATGGATCTAATTAGGGCGAATAAAAACCAAGTAGTCACTTGTGACTCTCAAGGAGTTTAACAGACATATGATAAAAACTGATAATTTATTTGGATTAAAAAGTAAAAAGACGTAAAAAAATGTACTTGAAAGTTTTTGTTTAAACGGGTTAGGTTTGAGTTAAATGGTTTTATATGGGTTAGATTAAGGTTAAAAATTTGTAACCCGATTCTTTTTGGATTGGGTTTGGGTTAATATATTCTTAAACGAGTTGGGTATGAGTTAACCTCAATTGGACCCATCAACTCAAATTGTCACCCCTAGTTTCACTTAGCACGTGTTTTGCACAGGTTTATTTTGAGTTTACACCCATTTATATGGATCGTGTGGACGGGTGTAGTGGGTACTTAATGGATAATGTCACCCCTAACTGAACGGGCATAGATTGGGGGAAAATATCTATGTGGATATTGGATGGATGTGGACTGCAAACAAAATTTGCCTTGGTCCATCAAAATTTGTTTTGATTTGTAAAATCCATATTATTTGTGTGCTTTATATTTTACAAAAATTTTCACACTAGACACATTTTTTTGCTTTAAAGAATATACATCAATTTTTGTATTATATTCAAGTCAAATCTAACTTTTAAGTTAACTGAATGGCCTAGATTTTTGTTAAGGACTAAGTTGTGACTGAGTGTGGATCGAGGATTGGTCAAGTTGGGGGTGATTCTTATGTGACCGAGTTGTAACTGACTTTGGTTAAGGGTTACTTGTTTGTCGTGACAAAACTAAATAAAGAGATGAGTTTTGATTACATTAAATGAAGATTCTCTCATTTGGTCCAATATTAGTTGCCGTCGCACAAGAATAGCCCTATTTGCCCACTTTGGACTTGGAAAATGGAGAGAAGAAGGAAGGGCCATGGGGAAGAAGGAGAGAGAAAGAACAAGAAAAAGGAAAGGGGTGAGTGAAAGTTGAACTCCTTAGATTTTTCTATGAAATCTCTCCATCGAATTCGCTGGCATGCTGGTAATCATTTTTCAATTTATGAGATTCTTTCCTAAAGTCAAAATCTCTCTCTCTCTCTCTCTCTTCTCTCTCTATCTCTCTTCTCTCTTTACTAAAGAGTAATTTGTTTTGATTTAGGATATTAGAGCCTTGGGAAGCTTATTTTGTGGTTATATTAGTCCTTGATTATGCTTCCAGCTTCTTGTTTCTAGATTGTGATTATGTGGTTTCTTCAGGATGATCTTGCGTTGGAGTCACTAGTATAAAACAGGACATTTTGGCGCAACATTTTTTTACCGTATTAATCATATTGTTGAAAAAGAGTGAGAGAAACCATTTTTCGGCAGTTGCTAAACTACAACCGCCGAAAAAGACGTTATTTTTTTTTAAAAAAAGGGTATCTTCAAAGGTTATGGGCTAGAAATCGAAAAAAATTACAGACTTATTTTTGGCGGTTACGAGCTAGAAACCGCCAAAAATGCCCTTTAAAAAAGATAAGTCTTTTTGGCGGGGTTGTAGTTTAGGAACTGTAACACCCCAATTCCCAGCTCTATTTTTTTCTTCTTTGTGAACAATACAGCGGAAGATTTACAACACTAGTCGGGGTGCTACCGCCACACCCACACCCACTGTGGATGCTAAGGCTTATTACCATCACTATACCAAATTAAGTCAAACTCTTAAACTTTATATATGTATTCAAAAAACCAACCATAACTTACCTATCAACATCGACTAACATCTTTCAAACTAGGTGTTAGCTTACACCATCTCTGCTAACTTATACAATAGTGTTTAAACCTATTACAACCGAACTTAATTGAAATACTACATCGTCTTCTAGCTTCAGTCGCTAATCCTATCTCACTCCACACTCTCGTGCAACTTCATGACTAGGGAGAAACACCGTCTTTTGCTGTACCTGTGGTTAGTCATACAATCACAGATAAAAGACATAACGCCAAAATCAGCAAAGCTGAGTAATTCTTGTCACCACATGTCAAATACATTTTATCTTTATGAAAATACTCAAGACAACATAATAACACACAAGTAACAAGTAACCATAGTATGTCACACCACCAAATACCTTACCAGAACATAGCACATATAACCATATATTACTAGGGCACAATAATATATTCCCATACAATACAATGAAACAACCGCAAGATTAAACGAATCATATCATATTCTTGTTCCTTTGCAATCCGGACACCCACCTAGGGGCCGCTGCAAACCAAGTCCACCAATGCAAGCCAGACACTCAATAAGAGGCTGATGCAAACCAAGTTTACCAATACAAATCAGACACTTAATAATAGGCCGCTACAAACCATGATGCTAACTGCATACCTGATAAAGGTCCGCTACAAACCTTGATGCAAGCCGGATACCCGATAAAGGTCCACTGCGAACCATGCACCTCACCCCATATCCTTAAGTGTGCACACCCCCTATGAGTCATCAGCCCATAGAGTAAATCATGATGGCTTACCCACAATTCATTGGTAGTGGGGGGAAAAATTAGTGTTCGGCCTCCGAGGGCTCATAAACTTGTAATACCAAGTACCGTAGTCATTACCAAGTGTTCCGGTTGTTCCACCATGTACTTAACCTTAATAAATTATCCACACAACATACCAAAAATAATCAAAGCACATAACCACCATTAACCAAACAAAAACCAAGTTAGAACACACATAAAACACCTTGAAAATACCTTTAAAACAACTCCTTGTTTAAGGTATTACCCTAGTATAAATTCGGCACACCTTTTAACCAGTTCCATATCAACATCTTGTGAGTATTTGGTCATGAAATCAAAGCAAGAAACCTTATAAAACATCTTCATAATTTGAATAGAGAACATAAAGGTCTTAAAGCATGTTTTTAGGTCTTGTCTTACCTTTAACTCATAAAAACTAAACTGGGGAACTTACCCACGAACTGGAATATTGTAGAGGGAAAGTTACTCATAATGTTTAGCCATCATGGATTTGTTTACAAAAATCACACACCAAGCTGGCTCCAAGTTAAAGCACTATCATAGAAATTAAATAACACAAGAATTCAAGGTTTGTTCACCCAGTTTGAAATACCCCAAACTAAAAATTAAAATCATAATTAAACATCTAACAAATATGCCTAAAAATCAATGAACAAAGATGGTCAACACAAACAAGATATTGCACCCTTTGACTGTTTAGGGTAAATACATACCCAAATTCTTAGGACCTAAACTTTGTCCTAAGCATATTAACACTTATAACTAAACAAACATACTGGAACACACAACTCCAACACAAAGAACAAGCATTTACATGCTTCAAGGTCAAGTAGGGCAAAAATGTGCTCTAAGAAACCTTAAAGGTCTTATGACCTCCAAATGATATAAAATTGGATTCCTATGATCAATAATCATGTAAGGAACACAAAGAAACAGTTCTCAAAGAAAACTAAGATCAGAAAACACCTTGTGACACAAAATGTGCGCTAAAACACCTTAAAGCACGTTTTTGTGTATGAGCTCTAAGATATTGAC
Source organism: Limonium bicolor (assembly GCA_023374045.1). Lineage (NCBI taxonomy): Eukaryota > Viridiplantae > Streptophyta > Magnoliopsida > Caryophyllales > Plumbaginaceae > Limonium > Limonium bicolor. The sequence goes on from CM041780.1 coordinate 302,556,002, forward strand.
TTTTTGTCATTTTAAAGACTAGATTACATTCTTTATAACATTAATGTGACATGATAGACTATATTATAAAGTCTAAATCAAAGTTTAAAAATAAAATCAAAATGAGTGATTTTGGATGAATAGTACCTAAAAATAACATTTAATTACTTAACTTAAACTATGGTCAAATGTCATCCATTGACCAAGCCAAGCATTGCCGCCCCATTAGCTGTCATTCTTACCCATTAAACAACATAAATATCTAGCCAATCTAATGAATCATCATTTACTATTACATAAAGTAACATTAATTAACTTAAAAGGCAAAACTAGTTTTCTTACCTCATTATCTTCCTTCCCAGCCGACTCCATTCAGCTATACTCTCTCTTTTTCTTCTCCATTACCATAGGAAGTCACCATATTCAGAGAAGAACACTTTGCTACCTAGGTAAGCTTATTAAGCCTTTATATGTTCATTCTCTTCACATTTCTTTCCTCTTTCCATGGAGCTAAGCATCAACCATTTCCATCCATGGTTCTAGGTTGTTTTGGAGGTTAAAAGAAGGGCAAATCTCGGCTGTAACAAGGGAAGGAGGTAGAGAATTCTAATCTTGTTCTTAAGGTATAAAAATGTGCTTTAAGCACTTATATCTTTATTCCTATCATTACGGTTGTAAAGCTTTGTTTCTTAGGCTTATAATCTTCATCTTAACATACTATTCAGTTGGTATATCAAGAGCTTCAAGGTATAGCCAAATCCATGCCAAAAACACCATTTTGGCATTTTAATCAAGGTAAAAATTAGCCATCTTCTAATCTGAGTTATACCAGTTTTAAGCTTGGTTTTAGTAGCTCTTTTGATGCTCTTTACCTTCTGTAAAAATAGCCGAAGACAACCCTTGCTTGCCTTGGTATTCTAAGGTAAAATTTACCTTGAAAATGTACATTAAACACTTATTATGGTTAGCTCTTACTTGGAGACTAATCATGCCTTAATTGCTGTTTGAAAACATGTAAATAATGCTGTGGAAAATTTATCTCCAAACAGCCGTGGCAAACAAAGCCTAAACTTGGCAAAAATAAGGTATAAATCACTTAAACCTACACTTGGTATATTAATATGTGTTATACATATGTGTATAATATATTGCCGTGAGTGAACAAGGTTTAAAGGTCTTATTTTGACCTTAGGTGATTAAGGAATGGTTTAGTAAATTTATATAAGTAATTAATTAACATAATTGTCAAATTTAAGACATTATGTGGAAAATTGGTAAATATGGAAAAGATATGGGTAAGGCCGAGAGTTTAAAGTATTTTTGGGCATTTATGTGTAATTTATTTTATAAGCTAATGGTTGTAATAAGGCCATGTACTTAGGCCATTTTATTTATGTATTTATAAGGTTTTATTTAAGTTTAAGTAGTAAATATATATACCGAAAGGAATAAGGGTTTAAACCATAATTAAATTAAATTTGGGGGCTATATAATAATAAAGCCGAAAATTGGAGGTTTAAAGGAGTTTAAATAAAAATTATAAGATTTTATAAAGTTTTGGGGTTAAATGTAATTTCTGAAAAATATGGGGTACAAACCGTAATATATGGGAATTAATGGTCAAGGCAATATTAAGGAGGTCAACCTTGACCATATGGTAGGTTTTGACCAAATTAGATAAGTTAAATAACTTATTTAAGGTTTTATAATAAGATAAGTATTTAATTGTAACAATTTTATAACATATGTGGTATATATGTTATTACCAAAAATAAGGGTGTAAAATGGTATTATAAACACCCATGGGCTATTAGGAATTTTTAGGAATTTATTTGGTTGGTTTTGGAATAAAAATAAACTATATATGTATAATATATAGTTATTATGTCATTATGACACTTTGGAATAAAAGATGGGGTGGAAATGTAATATACCGAAAGTATATGGTTAGTAAGGGTAATTATAACCCTTGGGTAAAATTTGGTGATTTTTAGAATAATATAAGAGTATTTATTAAGATATATGTATAATATATAGTTTTAATGATATTATAAAACTATATGTTATAAATTGGGCCAAATGGCAAGTATAGAAAGTGGAAGGGTTGAAAAAAATAATAGGACTCATAAGGGGTTGTCGGAATTTAAGTATATGATAACCATAGGTTATATTCATATTAAGGTTTAAAAATGTTATAATATATGATATATATTACATAACATTATATATGGGGTCAAAATATAAATTGGAAAGTTAAAGGGGTTGGAAAAAATAAATTAGAAACAGACATGGTCTGTTCGGTATTTTATAAAAATAAAACCATAGGTTATACCCTTTTATAAGTTAAAAATGTTATATTATATGGTATATATAACATGGTATAAATAATGGGGTGATTTTGTAAATAAATAAAACTATGGGATATGAAAAGAAATATGGCTATAACAATGTTGCCTTCTCGGCAATATTAATAGTTTTGTATAAAAACTATAGGTTATAAGTTTAAAGGAAATAAAAATATCATATTATTTGATATTAGTATATGGTATAACATTACATAATGTATGTGGTCAAAATGAAATAAAGTAAAATAAAGGGTGTACCGAGAATAAAAGATTTGAATATGAATTTTAGACTAAGGTCTACAATGTTATAAATGTTATAACAATTATATGGTTTAGATGGAATTAATATAAGTAAGGATATTCACATTAAATAATGTGACAAAACTATAATAAATAGGATTTATAAACTAAGGTACTTATTGAATAAACCTTAGGAGTTGTAATTATACAACATAAAATGTTACATAATTAGGATAAAATCTTAATATAGGTTGTATAAATATAATACAATTAATGGGAATAATCATCTAATATAAGATGATAAAATGTAACATATAATATAAGAGTTTTATAACTCATGGAACTTACCTATATGGTAAATATATACATATACAAGAATAATGTATATAAGGATGATATATGTTATGGTTAGAAACCATATAATATAATGGTGGTGGTATTACATGAAAATAGTTACAAACTATAAGTTATAAGTTTTGAATGGAAATATAGTTACTAAAGATAATGGAATATATAATACAATGTATTATAATGGATGGTGGAAAAATAATACACATATAATAAACAATGCATGCATTAACATGCAACTATAGGTTATATACTAAATTAAATGATGGATAAGATTAAAGAAATATAACGAATTAAACTTAACAGTCGAAACATTTCGACATACGAGTTTTAGTAACAAAGCCGACTGGTTTAGAGAAACCCGTAACAAATAAACTGTAGAAATCCGGGGGGGATGAACTGTCGGGGTTACTTGTTATTCGGAAATACCGGATTTAGTTAGTCATGTAGACTGACTTATAGTTTATTACCGTTTAGATCATACTTCAGACGAAGGCGCTTGACGAGCTAGTGGTCTACACTGCGCATCCTTGGTCTAAGGTGTACAGTATGTAAAGGGGTTTGATCCGAGTTGTCCTAAGGAATTCCTTGGGCTCGGATTCGGTTGATATAACTTGTGTGTTATGTGTGTGGATACATGTATGTGATTATGTGTTAACTTTAATTATTACTTATTATCACGAGCGTCCTACGGGACTAACACTACGTCGACTATAGATCGACTTATATAAACATACATATACGTTTAATGTGATAACATGACGGTTACTTGATAAATACCATAGTATTAATATTAAGTATATGGTAACCTAAGTAAAAACACTTAGGAACGAGTCACGACATTGTCGGTCTCTAGAGCATGGATCTCGAACATGAATATAAACCTAGATTACTTATAGGTATGCGTGAGACCCATTGGGCAGCTAATTAATAAATTATATTCTCCATAAGACTAAGAGCATATCTTAAAACATTATGAGAGAGATGGTGTGAGTTTTGAGTGAGGAATCCAGTGTAGTTTTACGAACTACCTGGTTGCGCATTTGTGATCATGAGGGGTTCCCGATTGGGTTCCGCTCCAGGTTTTACCCAACGAGCCCTATTTGGATCGGGGGGGTCAGGTGGCTACGGCAGAGGTCAAAATTTGACCCAACCCGAAAACCGTCTGTTTATCCGAACCCGAAACCCGAAATGAAACCCGAAAATGTTTAAATATAATAAACCCGAAACCCGATGGGTAAAAACCCGAAATGACCCAAAACCCCAACGACCGAAAATTTATAACCCTGAAACTGACCCGAACCCGAAATGACCTGAAATAATAGTAATTAAAAATTAGCCAAACTCGAATACATGAATAATAGTGATCATAAATTGTTCCAAACCTGAATGACCCAATAAATATGACAAAAAACTTGATTCTAACTTAGTATATCCGAATGAAATTCATAATAGGCATTGTATTGAAATTTCAGTAATCTATAAGTTGTATATTCTTATAGAAATTAGGTATATATTTATATTATAAATTTTCAAAAAATCATAACTATGACCTGAAATAACCGAAACCCGATTCTGTGTGACACTATTACAACCCGAACCCGAAATGACCCGAACCCGAATGACCCGAACCCGAAATGACCCGAAAGTTTAATGACCCGAACGGATATTGACCCGAAAAGATATGACCCAAACCCGAACGGATACCCGTTTGATAGGCCTAGCTACGGCCTTTACATGGACGCCTTACGAGGTAAAGAGAATAGTCAGGGGCCTCCGGACCTCTGGCGAAATGAGCACCTTTGTGTGTACGGGAGGACTACTGTCCATGGTGAGGTTATCGGGTTGTCTCAACATGACGCCCAACTGGTATTTAATTAACATAGTTTGGATGGATGGGGCCTTGAAGGCCAAATTAAATTAACAAAGGATGGTGTTCGCTACGGCGTTTATTCAGTATTATTATTCGATACGTTCGATATACAATTGTTGTCTGTGATATGTTATGACTGTTTGAATTGGATGGATGGTTAAGAGTTCATGAATGTTTGAATGGATGATTAAGTATATTTATGCATGTATATTATAGTATTGGTTATAACTGTAAAATGGTAAAGCATGAAACCAATCTAATGATAAGATGGTTAAAATGACTAAGTGACCATTAGGGTCCAGGCCCGGCATACTCAGCGTTTATCGCTGATACTACACTCATTGTGCAGGTTGTTGATTATTGTCGAAGCCGAAGTGCGGGAACAGGGTAGTTAGAGTTTACTTTAATTACCACACGTGGAGTTTGTTTGTATAACAATATAGATGGTGGATTGTATTATGATACGGTTATGTATATTCGGGATTGGGTAGACGCTCACTTGTCGACGTTTATGGTTTATGGACTAGTATGATGTATAGGAGTTCTCGTTATCACAGCGGTTAGCAGTTTGTTTTATTGTTAGATGTTGGATATAGTTTGGCTTCGTTACTCGCATGGGCGAGTAATGGCCGGTGACACCCGAGTGAGTATTGTTGTTATTATTTATTTTTCCGCTGTAAGACGTTTAATTTATTGCTACGAGAGAGATTATTACATGTTTAAGGAGAGGGGTGTTACACAGTTTCCTGGAACTTCTCACACCATGAAAAGATTTAGAAGAGATACACGGCATAAGCTTCCGAAAATGGTACAAACAGAAAGCGTCGTCAGAATTGACACATGAGGAAAGAATAGTGGAGCACAAGAACTACCTGACTCCTTCTTGCCATCTATCTTCACCATGAGTTAGGTAATTCAAATATCTAAATGAGGAACCAATAACTCCCAAATATTCACCTGGAAAGACCTCCAAATCCTCTTGTTTTTACACAGCTTCTGCACTGGAAAGGAAATTGGCTTCTATTTTGTTGTTCTTGGCTGGCTGGCTTGCTTTACCTTATGATTCATGTTTCTATGGATTTAATGAGGTAGAAGAAGATGTTTTTTATGTGTTGGAAGGCCTGGTAGTGTCTCCTTTCTTATAGACAGAAGAGGAAGTCTTAAGGCAAAGGAAACCTTATAAGCTTGACACCTCATGACACACCTATATACCTTTGTAACCATTGATTGAATAATTTGTGTGAACACGTCTAAGGGCTAGGAAGAGGTAGTGAAGGTTGTGGCTGCTGCAGGAATCTTCATGAGTTGAAGATAAATCATGACATGTAATAAATGACATTAATGAGTGGCTGAAATTTTAAGGCCTTGTTTGGCTTTTTTTGTCGCCTCCTTGCTAGGGTGTGTGTGGTATCATGTCTAATTAATGTGTAAGTGTAAATGGAAGAGAATACACTTCAGGTTGTACTCATTTAAGGCTCCGCTTAAGGGTACAAAAAATTAAGTTGTTTTAAGAGAAAATAAGGAACATGTTATTTTACTTAGACTTAAAATATACTAATGACCTTGTGACACCTCCTACTAGCTTGCTTCACCTCCATACTTGCTTGCTAGCTTGTGTGGACAGCTTTTAACCAATCATTTCACAACAACTCATGCTTCCCAACACCTCGTGCTTCCCGACACCTCGTGCTTAGGTTAACTAGGTTACTGTTAAGACAAGATCCTTTAATTTTAATGATAGCAAACCTTGTATTTTCTATCTAATGCATTTGTCAAGATTCATGATTCAGATAGACATGTGAATAAGTGGCTTAGCACGCAAGGTTGCAAGCACACTTAAGTCATGAGTGGCTTAGCAAGCAAGGTTGCAAGCGTGCTCAATCCACGACATGTGCCCAACCAGTCGGGCACCTGTCTGCGAGAGCTCCAGAGGACTTCTAGCACAGACAACCAGTCAAACACCGCACGAAGATATCTCTCATGCTTAAAGATGAAAATCAAAGACAGAAGACTGCAAGGGATCGACACATTCAGTTAAAACACATACATCCACTTAGGCAACTTGTTCATGACAAGCTCACGACAAAAAGAGAAGTTCATTAATGCACAAGATAACAAAGTTATAAATGAACATCATTACATAGCCGTAATAAATTCAGAAGAGGGAATTTATGAGCATTTAATGAGCTAGACAGAATCAGGCAAGTGGGGCACACAAGTGGTGATTGATCTATCAAGAGGACTGCCACTAACTTGACCAACCATAAGATGACACGTGGTTCAAGCCTCCAGATCAAGTTGAAGAATCTCTGCAAGTCTAGAGTGGTTGTTACGTAAATAATCGAAGTTATAGTCGACTCCTAGAGGTCTAGGATTAGTAGGACGTTGTTACATCCTAACAACCGTGTATAAATACTTGCATTTATACCATATGTAAGTAAACCGACACGAGAGAAAAAGATAGAGATTATCTGGGGAAGTGTGGATCAGACTTAGGAGTCTGTGTAAGTGCTAGAGAGTTGGTGAGCTAGATAGGACTGGGTTAGAGTCTGTAACACCCCTACCATTAATACAATCATTACCGTCCAATCTCCTCGTGCTTCCGAGTCACGCAGCGGATACGTACTTACATACAGTGGGTGATACAATGCCGTTAGTCCGCACCCACGTGACTAACAAGGCTACTACTTCTACATACAACATCGGTCTGATGGACTGGAATATCCGAGTGCTACACAAATACAAGCTTCACTACAATTACCAATTAGGTATTACAACTTCCCATTCAATACAACTCCATAAGTTCAATACATGTTAATATGCCGAGTTTACTAAGATCCTTGTACAAGTAGAATACCTCTTCAATTCCATACATGCTCATTAAGAGTCTAACTACTACCCATTCCTCACAAACTACTTTCTCCCTAGGTGTAGGGGGTGTGCTACTTAGTACACCTCTACATTCTACTACTAACTATCCAAATGTAGTCACCGGTCTCGTGCCTTGACCATATCCTCTTCGGGTACCTGCACACTAAAAACGTTCCCCCGAGGGGGTTAGCTTTCGCTGAGCATGATAACCGCATACCCCGCGTACTAGTGAGGGTACGCCGACCACTTGGTCGAATACATGCGATTGATTTCATTCAACATACATGCATACATGCTGTTATACATAATATTACAATATTTTACAAGACATACATACATACTCACAGTACCATACACACAAGGAAGACAATACAAGTCCACCAAATTCCTACTTACCTTCTCCCGGGCTACACATACACGATACATACATAGTACTTACGCAATACATACACAATAATCCATACTTGTTAGCTTCATTGGTCCACCCGGGTTAATCGGGTGGAGATTACTCTTTTACTCGTTCCACAGTACTTACGCATACATACTCATACTCATACATACTTACTTACTCAAGTCAAGTCATCGGGACCTCCGGCCCGGGAACTACTCGGTCCCACCACCGGGATTCACTTGGTTCACCAATCCAGGATGCTACCCATTTAAGGGATTTGGGCCGTGGACCAGTTTAAGAACCAGGAATCGGATCCAACCTCTTGTGTCTCCTCATCCTCACGCGTGGCGAAGCTATATCGGACTTCTACTCATTCCAATTTACTTAGTACTTTTGTTAGGAGTTAGATGGTTAGGAATTAGTAGAAGTCATTCATTCAAGCCACATACACAAATACATTGCTCAATACACATTCATACGAAATACAATACAATACTTAAGTATAATACAAGATTCGAATACAGTTCATCATCATTCATATATTTCATGAATTATACAAACTATTGTTCAAGACAAATATCAAGACAAATAAAACAAGCACATAGTGCAATAATAGTCCGATTCGTGCATTTATCTTATTAGGTGATCAAATAAGCACACAAATCGGGGTAACCAGATTAGGATACAGGGCATGAAGAAATCATACCTTTTTACCGGAATTTACTTTACCGGGTGCTCCCTTGTTCCCTTGGTTCCCTCTTGTCCCTTGATTCTTATCCTCGAACCAATGACTTCATGTCAAAGGGTTCAATTAATACTAAGCATTACAATACACACATTACTACTACTCCCACTTACCCCGTTGTCCCGTTGTTTTGGTTTAACTTAATGTTCTTATACTTACAGTTTTCTTACTCACTTATTGTCACGAATATTTTTGGGCAAGCAGCTTGACAGCTGTGGCATGCCTTGTCGTTGGCCTTGTCTAGGTGCATGTGATGGAAAATTGAATTGGTATGCCTTGTGCAAGTGCCATGGACATGGCCCAACCGTTGGGGTTGGCCTGAGGGTCGGCCGAAGGGCGTGATCTGAGGGCACACGACCCTTGTGGTGCGCAGGCGATGCCGCGCGAGCCTTGCTGTGTGCCTTGTGGGCGCAACGGGGTGGTGTCGCAGGTGCCCAGACCTTGTCTGGGGCGCCCTGTCCCTTATGCTGCAGGTGATGGTGCCTGGCCGCAGCCGCAGGCACCCAATGTCCATCTGGACACTGTCGCAGGCACCCAGACGCTGTCTGGGGCACCCCGTGCCTGATGCTGCAGGAAGTCGGTGCCTGGGAACAGCTGCAGGCAGCCAGTGACCATCTGGGTCAAAAGACCCACCAGCCTATTACTCAGTGCAGATGGAACAACCATCCACTTAGCCACAAGCAAGAGTCGAGAGTGGACTTAATCCTCCCAACGACAAGTTCCTTCACTGACTCACATTCCCGTGACCCAAATGCCTCGGTCGAATGCCAGGCCGCAGCTCAGACTGAGTCAACTCCGTCCCTCTCCCTGCAGCCCGAGTACCTGTGCGTCCCTCAGCGGCCGCACTCGTCCTCGGCACCATTAGGCCTCCAACAGCCCAACAGCCAAAGACCCCCAACTAGTACGAATCAGTAAGGTGTGCTAACGCGGACCACGTCGCACCTTGTCTCCACCCTGTTCCAGGACTCAACACTTGCCGAACCGTAAGACGGCTCTGATGTGCAATGCCCCTTACACCTTTCGTGGTAGGAGTCATACAATCAAGACGACACTTAGTTGCCTCGTGCCAGTGGTCACACTAGCACTCGCAACCTAAGGGCGGCATTGATCACAAAGTGCTCACTACCTCCTGGAGTCAATACCAAGCCATCCTGGGAACATGCAAGCTCACAGGCTTGCCCAGTCCCCTTCAGGCCCGGGCAGGTGCCTTCCACAACACCCGCTAACTGACCTAAGGGTCAGCCCTGAGCACAACATGCTCAGACTATTGGAGTCGCTACCAAGCCACCCTGGCAGCGTGCATGCTAAAAGCACATCCGGTCCTCATTAGGCCCGGACAGATACCCTCCACAGCAAACACGGCCCTCACTCGAGTCACAAGCTGACGTAACTCAGCTCGGCCCACACATCCTCTAGTTGCTTCGTGCCCGTGGTGACACTGGCACTTGCAACCTAGGGGCAGCACTAGGCATCCCGTGCCAAGCCACGCATAACCAGCGAGGCCAGCGCCAATCTACCTGATTGCACGCTACCGGAAATAGCACGTCTTGTGACACCACCGTACAAGCACGGTCGGCAAAGCCTACCTGGCGTCAAGCTGGAAACCCAGCGTCACAAGACTACTCTCGTATTCATGTACCCATCACGGCCTAGCTTTCCCCATTTTCAGCTTGGGTCCAAGTACTTTTCTAAACATATCACAAAATTAGGGAAAAGTGATAAAGGATCCAAGAGAAAGTTCATCGAGAACGCCATCAGTCCATTGTAAATTTCCATTAACATTGAAAAGTCATTACAATATTTCGACTGCATTACATGGGCCAGTACACAAAACCGGGTACAATACTTTCAAAAAGGAATACAAGAGTTCAATATCAACAAAACATTGGACCACCACAACATACAAACTCTTGAATATTACACGGTGATCACTCAAAAGTACAAAATTTACACCCTAGTAAAACAACAATCCTCAACCCGGGGGGTGCAGGACTGATTCTAGGAAGGTCGGGACATCCCATGGGATAATTTGGGTAAGCAGGCTTGGATTGTGCTGCCAAGGACGTCCCAGGTGCCGGAATTGGTGGCGTACAACCGGGTGGGTTGTCGTCAAACGCTGATGAGCGTGAGTCGGCATATGATGCCGAGTTGTCAGCATGCAGCCGGGTGCTGATGCTGGATGCGCTAGAGGTGCGCAAGATGGCACGTGGTGCCAAGTTGCAACGGGGACCGAGAGGGTTCACGTTGATCTCCCTGGCCAGGGGTGAGACGGCTATGGATGCCGTTGCTTCAGCATGCAGCAGGATAAGCTGATGCTGGTCGCACATGAGTGCGCGAACCAACACATGGTGTTGGGCAAACAGCGTGCAACGAGTGAAGTTGACGCTGGTCACGCTTGTGTGCGTGGAATGGCTTGAGTTGCCATACTTTCATACGCGACCGAGTAGGGTCGGCGTTGGTCACGCTGGGTTGCGTGAGAGGGCAGTGTGCCTGTGATTTAGTGTCGCAGCCAGGTGGGCAGATGCGACCGCACACGGGGTGGTGTGCAAAGGCACCGGTTGCCCAGTTCTTGCACAAGACCCGGTGTGGTTAGTGCAGTCCGCACAAGTTGGTGCGACTTGTGGCAGTTGATGCCGATTGAACTAAACAGGGAACAAGTAAAGATGACCTTACTCCCATGAGGACTTTGCCGAGGACGGCAAATACATTAACGGGGGAGGGTTTGTCACGAATATTTTTGGGCAAGCAGCTTGACAGCTGTGGCATGCCTTGTCGTTGGCCTTGTCTAGGTGCATGTGATGGAAAATTGAATTGGTATGCCTTGTGCAAGTGCCATGGACATGGCCCAACCCGTTGGGGTTGGCCTGAGGGTCGGGCCGAAGGGCGTGATGCTGAGGGCACACGACCCTTGTGGTGCGCAGGCGATGCCGCGCGAGCCTTGCTGTGTGCCTTGTGGGCGCAACGGGGTGGTGTCGCAGGTGCCTAGACCTTGTCTGGGGCGCCCTGTCCCTTATGCTGCAGGTGATGGTGCCTGGCCGCAGCCGCAGGCACCCAATGTCCATCTGGACACTGTCGCAGGCACCCAGACGCTGTCTGGGGCACCCCGTGCCTGATGCTGCAGGAAGTCGGTGCCTGGGAACAGCTGCAGGCAGCCAGTGACCATCTGGGCACTGCTGCAGGCATCCTGGGCACTGCCGCAGGAACCCTGGGCACTGCCGCAGGAATCCTGGGTTCTGCCGCAGGCACCGTGATACAGCCGATATGAAGTTGGCTCAAAACGTGTGGGATCTTGACAACTTTGCTGAGCACCAAAGAAGGCCAAATGTTACCCTTGACTAATAAGAGATGTTGGCAAAGTTTCGTGGCAATTGGAGCTTGCATCTGATTTTAGTGAATTTTTGAAGTATTTCTAGACAATGCTGGGATTTGGCTGCAAAGGGGCATGTCTGCGTCCAGTATGGCCTGAAAGGTACATTTACCTCTATAGGGGGCTGGTTGGTCTCTGCCTGGCCTGCCCCCAGGCAGCCTACGCGGCTGTGTCCCGGCTGGGCACCTAAGTGCCCGAGGGCCTCAAAGGCTATGTTATACCCGTGAATGGGGGATGCCGGGACGCTTGGACTCCTTGGCGGTGTTGGGCCCATGGGGCCACACCGGCGGCTAGGTGAACTAGTCGTGGGTCACCCGGGCTGCCTGGAGAGCACCCGGCTAGACACGTGAGTGCCTAGAACATGCCTATTGGCATGTCCCACTATCTCTAGCTCGGGTAGTGGGCTCCAACGGCTGTGGGGCCTTGCCCCACCTGCCGGTGTCCCTAATGTTAAGTTGTGCCAGCGTGCACTTGTCGTATGACTGGTTCCACACATGGGCAGGTGCGAGAGTGCGAAGGGCGACGCACTAAGTTGGGACTTGTGTCCGGCATGGCCGAGATGGTCCGGGTGGTGGTGAGTGCACAGCGTTGCCCACGCTTGGTGCGTCCCTACTGAAGGTGCTGGCACTGGGGTTGCTCCACTAGGGAGGTGTTCATTCAGTGGAGTGCTCCGCACATCCATGCCTTTGGGCGAAGGGGTGTGAGGATGAGGGAACTCACCGTGGGGCGGTTCAAGACCACCCTTAGTCATGCTTGTGGCACAAGGGTTGGTTCGGTTAGGCTGGTCGGGCCTTGGCCCGACGCCGATCATGAGTGTTGCTTGTTTGGTTGCCTAAATGTTGTCCCTTGTCGATTGATGAGTGTGCTTGCTTGTTAAATACGTGTTATGCATACCGCTGGACCTGGCTTCCAAGCGAAAAATTTTATTTTGGAAAAATACTCATGACACTTATCCAGCTTGTTTACACCTTTAATGACCCTTAAACAACATTAATTAAGTGCTAATTATCTTATACTATCATTACCATTCGTTACCTTACCTTAAAACCCACTTAATAAGCTTAGTTTTACAATTTTTGGTTGGTCCGGGACCTTGTCCGGGTCTTAAGTCCCGGACCAACATGTGGTCATACTCCTCGGCCTGTTTTCAATTATGGTCTGGGACCTTATACATAAGGTAAGTCCCGGACCCAAGGCTCTGTAATCTCTCGAACGAAATTTTAATTTGGTCCGGGTCCTTGCACATAAGTCAAGTCCCGGACCCATACTCATTGAAACTCTCGGCCTATTTTGATGGGGTGGTCCGGGTCCTTGTATGGGACTTAAGTCCCGGACCACCCTCTGTTATCAACTCTCGGTCTGTTTTCATATGCTGGTCCGGGACTTAGTCCTGGACTTAAGTCCCGGACCCTGCTTAACTTTCTACAGATTTATAAGTTTTCAAAATCTGTTACAATCCAAACTTTGCCTATTAATTTCCCATTGTTCCTACACTTAATCCCACATGTTTAACCTAATTAAGCTCCTAAACATGCTCAAATCCATTACCAATTCATTACTCCTCTTCATACTAATTCACACATACATTTTCTACATTTCCCTTCCAACACTTATAGTTTTTCCCTTAGTTATGTTTGCTACAGATTTTGGTTCCTACTTCCCCCATGCATATTCTCATCTCTTAATGTCATTTCCAAAGCCTACAATTCACTATCTTACCTTCCAATTCATTCCCAAGCAACTACAATATCTATTCCCAAGTCCAACACTCTTTTTACCAATTCTTACACACTAATTCTTCCTACTTCTCCAATACATTTTTAAGCACTTTGCTACAGATTTTACACTTCTTATTTCTCACACTACAACTACCACTTCATCACTACTAAACATACCTACTCAATCCAATATACACCTTGGTCCTCCCATTCACCAAGTCATTCTTAATGCACAATTCCTACTAAAATTTCGCCATAGTTCGCCTGTTTTTCTTACTTATCCACACATATCATTTCTCTTCAAATTCATCCCTATTATAGCCAAACCACAAGGTTCTACCAGCACACATACAAAATCTTAATACACCAATACTTCCTCAATCCACAATACTAATGCACATACACATATACTTGGCTCCAAGGCCTACAATTCACATACTAGTTCACAAATACCCAAAATTCCCACACTACAATACCAATACAACATTTTGGGTTCTTTAAATTAGTTCACCCATTCCCATTACTCTATTGCATTAAATTTAGCATTCAAGAAAGAGCTCTTACCTTAAGCTCTTATTTCCTCTTTTCTTTCCACTTCTTCTCCTCTCTTTCTTGTAAAATTCGGTCACTTGGGGAATGGAGTTTCCAAACTCCAAGATTCCCATCACCCAAAGCACATAAAACAAGTATAATCAACATACTAACCCTTTAATTAATGCTAGTTCATAGAGATGTTGAAGTAAGTTTTCTAGGGTTTACCTTTGGGGTGTTTTAGGAGGGGTTTTAGCCCTTGGTTCAAGAAGGAGAATCCATCACCATTGCAAGGTGAAATTGATGCTCAAAAGAGAGAAAGAAAATAAGGCATTACAGTGGGCAAAAACGGTCACCAAAGGAAGATGAAGAAAATGTGAGTTTTTCATGTAGATTTTTACCTTAATGAAGAGAGAAGACTCCAAGCTACCCATTGATGCTATTTTCTCTTTGAATGGGGAAAACCCATGGAGATGAACTTCCTCATTTTTGGATTTTTAAAGATAGATAGAAGTGTAGAGGAGGATGAGGGGAGTACATATATGTAGTTATTTTCACCTTTGGAGCTCAAATGAAGGTGGAGCATAGATGGAAAGATGAGAAGCCATTGAAGCTTCTCCTTGGAGCCCAAAATCGCCCATTCCAGAAGAGAGAGGAGGGAGAAATCGATGGGTGAGGAAGGAGGGAGGTGAGAGAGTAAAGAAATGAGTGAGTGAGGAGAGAGAAGGGATAAAGTAGTTTTTACTTTATTGTTTTTTGCTTTTGGCTCTCTTATTTAATTAGCTAGTTACATGTGTGTGTGAGGGAGTTATTTGACTTAGTAAAACCGCCCCCTACAGTATACTAGTTGGAGCGTTTTTCGTCTTTTACAGAAAACGCTCGTTATTGTACCCGGTTTTGGTACTATTCACTAACCGGGCCCGTTTTCTGGAATTTTCTTGTTTAATTATTTTTATTGGTTATTAAGCTTCCATAAATGCTTAATAATTATTATATTTAATGATTCACAATTTTTACGGGTCCGTTTGACCACTTAAAGTCACGTTTTCAGGTTTTCTCGAAAAACGTGCGCTAAAGCTCTATTAGCGTTTTAATACATTATTTGGGTCCGTTTTCTTCGGGAGTTGTTCCCATATATTATTTAGGCCTTGTTAAGCCTTTAGAATGCTTATAATTCGCTAACCGAGGTCTCCTACCTCCTATGGTTAGTTAACGCTTATTTAGCGTTTTTCGCTTTTTTAAGTGTTCTTTATTTCTTTTGGATTTATTTTCCCTTACCAATATTTCTTAATCATTATTAGGCTCTTAAATACCTATTAGGATAATTAATCACCATATTTAAGGTCGGGGTATTTCAGTATCAATACATTGGGTATTTGATAGAACGACAGGCGGTGGAATGATCGGTGAACCGTAGGCCGATAGTCAGGAGAGGGTTGACGAACTTTAGGGGTAAAGTTGAAACTGTCCCGGGAGTCCGTGTGTGGGGCAAGGGAGGTTGAGTGAATTTCGTGTGTGTAAATTCTCAATCGAAATGTGTTTTACAGTTTAAGTTTATCTCGTGTCCATTCCTAAACTATCAAGTTTTATTAAAGTCCACGATACGTCCATGACACGTCGGGGACACATCAGGAGCGCTTGCTGGTTTCAATTGGTATCAGAGTAGGTCTTTTCTAGAAATCTAACTGCTTTGGAAGGCGATCAAGATGTCTCATGCAAGCATTCTAGCAGTAGAAGAAGGTTCTGCACCAAATTGACCACCACTCTTCAATGGAGACAACTACACTCACTAGAAGAATAAGATGGAATTTCATATCAAGTCTGACGATCCAAGAATGTGGAGGGTGATAACACATGGAGAGTATACCTTTCAGAACACTCAAGGACAAGACAAATCTATCGACAGTATGACGGATGATCAAATCAAGAAGCTGGTATTCAATGCACGAGCTGTAAGAATACTTCACTGTGCACTACTACCTGAGCAATACTCCAAAGTTGCTTCAGTTAAAACAGCCCAAAAGATTTGGAAAACTCTTGAGGTTACTTATGAAGGGAATGATAAGATAAAAAAGACTCGCATTGAGTGCTACTCACTCATTGGGAGCTATTCAAGAAGGAAGAAAAGGAGAGCATTTCTGAAATGCGTACAAGGTTCACTAAGCTGATAAATGAAATGTTGGTGCTTGGAAGAACTATCTCTAACGAGGATCAAATTCAAAAGTTCCTCAGATCTCTTCCTGCCTCCTTTGACAGCAAAGTCATTGCCATGCAAGAAGTGCATGATCTCTCCAAGATGTCTCTGGTAGACATGCTAGGGTCTCTAATGGCTTTCGAGTTAAAACTACAACACAGGAATTCAAAAAGCTCATCTAGAGATACAGGGAAAGGCATAGCCCTTCAAGTAGCTGAAAATGAAAGATCTGAGTCAAGCGACAACAACGATGAAATGGTCCTCTATGCTAAGAGGTACGTTCCAAAGTTCATAAGAAATAAAATGAGGAAAAGCAAGGAGTCAAAGAAGTCAGATGATCAAAGAAAAACAATGACAAGTGTTTGGGTGTTCAAAACGCGGACATCATATCAAAGACTGTCCTCAACGATCCCGAGAGGACAACGACAGGGTCAAGAGGCCTGTCCGACAATCATTCAACAAAGGACCAAAGAAGGAAGCCTTTGTTGCCGCATGGGGAGATTCTAAACGGAGTGATGACAATCAAATCTCAGACAGCGACACCTCAGAAGATGAGAAGGCTCACCTATGCCTTTGAAGAAGTATACTTAATGGCACAAGACAATGATGTCTCAGAATCAGAAGAAGAAGAAGAAGAACAACAACATAAGGTAAACTATTCTAACTTAGAAGGAGAATTCAAAGGCTGGACTTCTAGGACTTAGAAAGTTTTCTCTTATATTAGTTGATCACCTAGAGGCATTAGAAACTTAAAATGATGAACTTTTGGAAGAAAATGAAAAATTAAGAAAAACCTCTGATAAAAGCAAGGTAGACAATCTCATGAAGGCACTCATGAAATTACAAAGTGATTACAGTAAATTCTCTCCGCTCATGAAAAGTTGATGAAACATGAAAAATAGCCTGAAATCGATGAATTGATTGTTGCTCTTAACACTAAAGAAAAGGAACTAGCTACCATCAAAAAGAAAAATATTCTGAGATAGATGCTGTCTCTAAGACACCCATGAGGAGAAGCAAATGACAGGTCGGATACCAGTCAGAGACCAGTCGTAGAGATGTCTGCAGCCTATGCAGACAACCAGGTCATCATGAATTCAATTGCTATAAAACGTGTTTTATGAGGCATTGGAAACTCAAGAAACTAGGACCAAATGGGTTGTCAAAAATGATCTTAGAACATTTAATGGTGGGAAATGGGTCTAACCTTTCTATGGACCCTAACCCCACACCACTAACGTGTTAAGTGCAGGATCGAGTGAGAATGGACCCCTGCTGGTACATCGACAGTGGGTGCTCTAAACACTTGGCATGAGACAAAAAGAAGTTCTTCTCACTCGAACCAGGAAGCCAAGGAACTGTTTCCTTTGGCGACAACAAGAAAGGAAAAATCATCGGTGTAGGTAAGGTTGGTATTACATCTGATTATGTCATAGATAGTGTAATCTAATTCATGTTTAAAATTCACTTGCTTAGTGTTTCTCAATTTATGATAAAGGTATTCAGTTCACTTCTATCCTACACATTGTAGTATAGTAAGTCAGAAAAAAATGGCAAAGAGTTGTTAAAGGGTAAAAGGTGGAAAAAGTTTATGTAAACTAGTCTGGAGGATATCGACAGTCCTAATCTTTCATGCTTGACTGCTTCAATAGATGACTCTACACTATGGCACAAAAGACTAGGGCATGTTAGCACTTCTTTATTAAGAAAACTTGTCAAGAAACAGTTAGTAAGAGGTCTCCTGAGATTAAGAAATCTGAGACAAATCTTTGTGACGCCTGTGTTAGAAGCAAACAAACTAAGATTTCTTTTAAGTCAAAGAACTTAGTTAGTACATCCAAGCCACTTGAATTACTTCACATGAACTTATGTGGACCCATGAGAATCAAACGTTTTGGGAGAAATTGGTATGTATTTGTAATTGTTGATGAATACTCACAGTTCACTTGGACACTCTTTATTGCTTCCAAAGACGAAGTCTTTGAGAAATTTCAAGCCTTTACAGGAAAAGTCCAAGTACAACTCAACCTCAAGATCAAGACTCTTCGGTCTGATCATGGGTCTGAGTTTGAGAATCAACAATTCATGGATATGTGTAAACAATATGGGATTAATCACACATATTCAGCACCAAGGACACCCCAATAGAATGAGGTAGTTGAGCGAAAGAATAGAACACTACAAGAAGTAGCCAGGGCCATACTATTGGGGAGCAGTCTTCCTCAGGTCTTCTTAGCAGAAGCAGTGGCAATTGCATGCTACATCACAAATAGAATGCTCATACGACCTATCCTCAACAAAACTCCATATGAGTTAATCAAGGGAACAAAACCAAACATAAGTCACTTCAGGACCTTCGGTTGCAAATGCTATGTCTACAATAATGAAAAGAGTCCCCTTGGAAAGTTTGATGCCAGAAGTGATGTGGCCATCTTCCTTGGATACTCTGAAAGAAGTCGGGCATACAAGGTATACAACAAAAGGACACTGAAGGTGGAAGAAAGTGTGTGCAAGTAGTCTTTGATGAGGCTGACATACTCAAGATCAAGAAATCTGGTGAAGATGAAGAACTTGGATTTGATATAGTTGATCATGATAACACAGATAAGCCCAAAGATGAATCACCGACTGAAGAAAGCTTGCCCGACAGGTCAACGATAGGTCAACAACAGATCGACGAAGGAAACAATGATGTCGAGGAACCTCTATCTCCATCAACCATTCATCAATCTCGTGCTTTGTACAAAAATCATCCATTAGAGAATATCATATCAGACATATCCAAAGGAACTCAAACAAGAGCACAGACTCAAGATCTTCTAGCTTTCTCAATGACAGTCTCACCCATCAAGCCCAAAAACGTCAAGGAAGCTCTTCAAGACTCATACTAGATCAATGCAATGCAAGAAGAACTAAACCAGTTCGAAAGATGCAAAGTCTGACATGTTATGCCTCGTCTACTCATCAAGGAGTACTTGGCACAAATTGGGTCTTCAGAAAACAAACTGAATGAGATGGGAGAAGTAGTCAGAAACAAAGCTCGTCTGGTAGCTCAAGGATATCGTCAAAAAGAAGGGATAGACTTCCAAGAAAACTTGCTCCAGTGGCAAGGATGGAGTCCATCAGATTACTAATTGCATTTGCTGCACACAAAGGAATCAAACTCTTCCAACTTGACATCAAAAGTGCCTTTCTAAACGGCACGTCAAAGAGGAAGTATATGTTGAGCAACCCCAGGTTTTGAGACTCAAGAAGGAATGTACTTAAACTCGACAAATCTCTTTATGGGCTCAAACAAGCTCCAAGATCATGGTATGATCGTCTTTCTTCCTATCTCTTCGAAAACAAATTCATAAGGGGAAAGGTGGATAAAACTTGTTTGTGTACAACAACAAAAAGGATTTCCTAATTGTACAAGTATATGTTGATGATATAATCTTTGGGACCTCTGATGAGAAATATTGCAAGAAGTTGAAGCATTGATGAAAAAGGAATTGAGATGAGTGATCTAGGAGAATTGAAGTTCTTTCTAGGACTTCAAGTCAAGCAAAATGATGAAGGGACCATCATATCCCAAGAGAGGTATGTAAAGGATTTACTAAAGAGATTTGGAATGGAGGAATGTAAGACGTTTGACACACCAATGGCAGTCAACACCAAGATGGGCATCATGACTGGTGGCCAACCAGTTGACCAGCGATCATACAAAGAGATGATTGGTTCTCTACTATATTTAACTGCTAGTAGATCTGACATATGTAGTGTTTGCTGATGTTCCAGGTTTCAAGCAGATCCAAGAGAAAGTCACCTCACAATTGTAATAAGAATCCTGCGTTACTTAAAAGGAACCATGAACCTTGGTCTCTTTTATCCTAAGTTCACTAATCGTAATGTTGTAAGATTTTTGATGCAGACTATGGAGGATCTATCACAGATAGAAAGAGCACTTCAGGGACAACATTCTTTGTTGGGTCATGTCTGATTGCATGGGGATCAAATAAACAACAAAGTGTTGCAATCTCAACAGCTAAATCTGAATACATTGGTGCGGCAAGCTATGTGCTCAACTCTTATGGCTTAAACAACAAATTAATGATTATGACGTCAAAACAGGTACATTACCAATTATGTGTGACAATACAAGTGCCATCTCTATTTCCAAAAATCATGTGCATCATTCTCATACAAAACATATTGACAGTAGACATCACTTTCTTAGAGATTGTTGTGAGAAGGAATTAGTTGGATTAAAGTACATTTCTACTGAGAACCAACTAGCTGACATCTTTACTAAGCCATCAAGTAGAGAAAGGTTTACTAAGATTGTTCATGATCTTGGAATGATATTCATTGATCACAATTAAACTATCTTTTATTTCCCATGATATGTCACCGACATGTGAGCAACACCTATTATATTGTCGTTCAGTAGTCAATGATCAGTTTAATGCATATAAATTATGTCAAACGACTACTTGAAGCAGATATGTCATTTTCCATAAAGTGAGATTAGTTTAGAGAAGGTCCAACGGTTAGAAACGGGAAAACTTCTCAACAGATCGCTGACAAACAGTCACGACCGCTGCCAGTATGAATAGTACCATTAGGATATGTCAACGAGCGGACGAGGAGCGGTCGCCGACCGTTACTCGATATCTATAAAAGAGCGACGAGAGTTCCTCTCTTGTCACACTATTGCCCCCACTCTTTCTAATCTCTCTAAGCACTCTCAAACATTTCTCTTCTCTCTCACAAGACTTCCTGCGAGATTTAGAGCAAAAGAACCTCACTTCACAGCTTCTCTAAAGATTTCTCTAGCGAAAGGTTACAAAACTCCAGAAATCTCTTCGAACAATCATGGCACCAAAGTCTGCTCTCCGCTCGAAGAAGAAAGCTGTCCAGAGAAGCTACCTATCAAAGCAAGTAGCCGATATACGGCCGACAGGAGCTGCAACTGACTCACCGCCCCCTCGCCTATCCAAAGAATTGAAAAATTAGCTTGTGCGCAAGGTAACTGATGAAGGAGAGGTGTACCAGGATGAAATTCTCTATATAAGCAACTCCTCCCTAAAATTCATCACTACATCCAAGTAGAAATTCTAAAGCTCAAGATTCTTCCAACCCCTACCTCCACAGAAAAACAAACCATGTCTTCCCTGCTCCATCACCTACTATCGGCACCAAACACTCAAAAGTTAAAAAATACTAAAAGTCCCAAAAACCAAGATCTCTCCACTGCTATGACAAGTCACATAGCACGTGAAACCCGTGCCTCCAAGCGAGCCAGAGAACAGAAAGAAACTCCTCAAAGAGCCCATTCAACGCCTGAAGGAGAAACTCGCAAGTTGCACTTCACCGACGACGAAGAAGCAACTCCTCAGCAGTTGTCAAAGTGTCGTTCAACAGATAGAAGAAGAGGAAGTGCAAAGTGACAAAAGAGGTAAAGAAAAGGAGGTGACAGAAACTGACTCAGAAGTCGAAGCAAGCAAAACTCATCGAGGTATTTGGAGAACCAGTCGTCGACAGGTCCACGACATCTCGTGATACTAGTCACGACGCTGATAGCGATACGGAGTCTTCTCCAATCATACCAAGTCGAACAACAATAGAAGGCAAAGAAAGAGAAAGGGAAGCAAAAATTGGTTCTCTCGCCACATGGTCAAAAGCTGGAAGAGCTCTTCCAATCTAAGGAAGAAAGCTGCAAAGCCACAACCACACAAGCTCTCAAGCGTCTAAAGTAGCTCAAAGAGCTGAAGCCAGCAGTGTTTAGAGCAGAGAACGTCAACGACAATCCCGTCCCGCCTTACCAAAGACGTTGGATTTGGACTGGATGGAGCAAATGGGTCTTGGCAAGATTCAGAAGAGCTTTTGGAATTCCAAGGATGGGTTAGACTTCTTTTAGGATACTATCCCGGTCTACACTGAGTTGCTCAAGGAGCTATGACATATCTTGGACCACTCCAGGATGACGACAACAACGAATACCTCATCTCCACAATCTACGGTGTCACCATCAATATTACCAAGTCTTGGATCTGTAAGACTTTTGGTTTGGAACCAGAAGGACTCATGGTTCCAAAGGAAACCATCTGGAATGATTTGGGAATCAAGGAGGGAAAAATGGTCCAGCTACTAAAACCCCGGGACTACAATGAAAAACTTCAATGCCAGAGACATGTCTATCCCAGACATGGTGCTCTTCAGTCTGCTCACCCATAACATCACCCCACGGAACAAACACACTCATATCGTCAATGCAAGAGATGTGAGATTGCTTTATGCACTGAAGACAAAAGAGAAAATAGACCTTCCTGCAATGATTCTTCTTACCATTGAGGAAAGTCGCTATGTTAATCAAGGTTTAGTGCATGGGGGAGTAGTGACCAGGGCGCTACAATAAAATGGAGTGAACACCGACAGGTTCCACGAATGCGCACGCACCGCTTAGGACAGCATCTGCTCAAAGATGTTGTCCAAAATGGGGATCAAGACAAAGGAAGACCAGCTGGTGGTTGCTCAGAAGCCAACCAAGAATGAAGACTCTAAGTCAGAGCCTCACCCAACTGTTAGAGCATTAGGAGTAAAGAGAAGGAGAAGTCTTTCACCGGTCCACGACAGGCCAGGGACCAGTCTGAATACCTCAACTAGGGATGTTCTGAAGAGACTGAGAGTTACTCTCACAGCTGTGCAGGCCGTCTCCTCTGAACCAAGTGTTCATCACATGGTTCAAGGAGCATAGATTTTATAGACTCCTACATGGCCTGAGAGTTCTTTGTCTCTTAAAGACACAAGTGTAACCATGAGAGGTAGATTTAGGATTAGATTTTTCTTTTCTATCAAATGTTTTATTTTGCCGTTGAATATCTGTTTCAAAAATACCTTTTGATATCAATGAAAGTGCATCTGGTTTTTATATACTTGAATGCTTATGATGGGTACGAAATAATTTATTGTCTTGGCTGCTTCTTCCTTGATTAAAAATTACAAAACGATCTAAGATATTTAGTCTCATCCATTCCACTAATCCAATCTCGGATCTTGACACCAAAAAAGCCTATAAACATAGCCCACAAGACGTAGCACCTCATTAAATGCCACTCACCGACCAGTCGTTGAGCATATCGAAACTGTCTATAGAAACTTGCTTACTCCATCCGCCACTCACACTCAGTCATACACATCTCACGAAATGGCTAAAACACCACAAAGCTTATCTAGCTCAAATGAGCAAACCATTCATTACACCATTCACAAGTTTATGACCACTAAACATCTAAAGAAATACGTCGCCCAAAGCTATGTTCAACCAGAATCCGACTCCCTTACAGCTTGGTCTATCACCTCAAGTTTCACTCTATCACATACACGTTCTCCACACTGCATGGAGTTCACCATAGAATCTGATGAGTCTGACCTTTCTACCACAGCTGAATCACCTTTGATCAATCCTACCAAAGCAAAACCTTCTTGGATCAAAGCCGCTTTTTCAGAGGAGGAGCCTTTGGCTCAGAAGATTATGAATGGGATACCCAACTACGTCACTCCATCTAGATTATCTTGATCAGTTTTGTAGTTTATACTCTATGGAATGTCATGGCTTTTACAATATCTTACGTGGTGTAGTTGCTCCCTATTTGCTGTATGGCAAAGAGGGAAAGAAAAGTATATGTACTTGTGAGACTATGTCTGTAACACCCCTACTAAATCGGTTCCTAGAAATCCTAAAGTGTCGCGCACCTAATATCTCGCAGCGGTAAATAATAAAACTATCGCCCTAATGGTGTCACTGTTATCACTCGCCCATACGGGTGATAACGATTTACCTGATAATCAACTTGCGAAACGTATTCCCGCAGTGACCACAAGAGATAGACAGTAGGACTTAAACAACTTAAAACAAATCTAACATCAACAATTAACAGACCGTGAGCAACTAAATCAAATACACCTCGGTTAAACAACCCGAGTCCAAAACCACCTGAGTATCACACCGTACCAAGTCTAAACAACGTACAATCACAATGGTCACCTCGCTGCGACCCACCAGCTAATCACCTGAAATAAAGATGGTTTGTGGTATGGAATCAGCCCTGCTGAGTATGTTATCACATGCCCGTCATGCCCCCAAAGACCCCTCAATTATTTGGTCGAGAGCATGAGGTTCATTACATGCAATACCGTTTTAATATTTAAAACTGTAAAACAATTAACAGTAACATCCATACAATAAACACAACCATCAACATGTATATATGACCACAAGTATAACCAATGAACAACCAAGCGAAACAACGAGAATGATAAACAAGTATTAATTCTCGTCCATGGTATAGAAACCAATATCGTTCGCCACTGTATGATTCTCAACTATATTATTTGTTCAGTTATACCTAGTGACAATGTCTCATTAGAACGACATGTCTCTAGTTACCCATATATTATGGCGGGTCACCCACGGCAGTAGCCACTCCAACGGTGTAGAGTCTCCGACCAACGAGCCATTCTAGCTCCGGGAAATTTTCTTGATACTTGCGGACCCGTACGCGGACATCCTGGTATCGTTTTTGTGATCACAGCGCGCACCAAGAGCCACATCCTCTTGGCTTTCTTTCCTTCTTTATTAATTATACCATCGCATCGCATTACCATTTTTATTTTCCTAACACAGCGACTAAGGTCATTAGTCCAATCCGGAGTCTGTAACTCAGGATCCAGTGTTAGATACGGGAGCGGCGTATAGAAAGGCCAATGCTCCGTATAAAAGTCTCGGATAATATATATATGTTATTATCCTAGTGCTACAACGTTTTACTGATGTTCCTTATATTTCATATAAGATAGCACCATAGCCGCTAGTTCGTTTTATATATACGGGTCATATAATACAAAACAATTATGTTAACTCAACAACAGTAAATAATAAACAGCTATAAATATACAATTCATGCATATTATTATCACATTCAGACAACACAATCTTATCACAGATCACACAGAAGTGAAATCAGGAAGCCTCAGAGACAATCAGAGACACATAACCAACATACCGTTCACCCTGATGTATTACGGTGTGAGTATGAATCAGCAAGATCCTATGCTCCTTGTGTAGTTCTCTAACAATTCTAAACAATTTACATAATTATGCTACTGATTAGCATACCGTATAACAACACAACTCTACGGTACCCCGTACCGTCACTAACACCTCCCGGTTAACCCCGTTACTAACTATCAATGTTTGTCGGGTTTTAGGTTTAACTCGAGATTGGAAAAGTGTTATATACATGCGTAGTCTTGTTTGTATATTAGTATAGTTATTGTTAAACTTGTTATCGCATGTGACTTAAGGTTTGTTTGTACATCATACAGTTTGTTTCATTATTGTATGTGTGATCCTTTGTCATGCATTCTGCATCTTACCTTAGTATTTATTTTTCTAAGGTTTGTCTTTTTCTTTTTTTTAAAAAAAAAATTCAATGTGGTATAATTCATTTGTAAACTATACTTTTAATTACATGAATTCTTATTATCACGTGTACACTCTCTTTACATTAGAATTCCATATCCAATGTTTGTAATTCTTTTCTCCTCATCTATTATCATTTTAATTATGATAATTTATAATTATTGAATCACATCATATTTTCTACACCATTACATATATTATTTATATATGTGTGTTATGGAACTATTTATTATATGGTAAGTCTTATAATCTATATTCATTCTTTTAATGAATACTCCTTATATAATAAATGTTATAATTCTTATAACATAGAAACCATATTATAAATTCCATTTAAAAATGTTAATATTTTCGAACAGCACCTATGTTCTTAAATATTTACGAAAATCCACCACTTAATTAATATAATGTTACATTCTAGTTATATAACATATCTTATGACATTTAAGTCATTTAAAACAATTATAACTTATAGTTATATTTTGTTTATAAAATACCAATTAGCCCCCTTATATTTTCGGCTTTTATTATAACCACTAAACTTCTATAAATCACAATTCAATCCCAATTATAATACATAGTTTTTCTAATTCCATTAAAACTATATATTATACACATTTCTTTATAACACTATATATCATTCCAAAAAATTACCAACTATACCAAAAGGTATAAACATTATTCCTAACCTTATTTTTCCTCTAATTCTCGGTTTCCATATATTTGTTACCTATTTATAACAATGTCATAAAATACCATAATATACTATATAATTCTTATGAACTCCAAATTTAACCAAATAAACTTCTAAAAATTTCTAATAACTTAAGGACTTTACTAAACTCCATTTAGTACCCTTAAGTTTCGGTAATTACATACCACCCCAAGTCTTATAAATCTTTTACAATTAATAAGTATCTTATTATAAGGTAGTATTTTAATTTCTTAAATTTTCTAAACTTGGTCAAAGTTCCTATATAGTCAAATTTGACTTCTAATACCAAATGGGAACCAATTTTTCGGTAATTACAAATGTGACTACACTTTTCTATTTTTACAATTTTGACCCAAAAACTTTATAAAATGTTATAATTTTTATTAAATTCATTTAAAAACCCTAAATTGCTCTAAATTAGGCCCACGGCTTCCTAAATTCCTAGTAATTACGAATTGGCCCCAATTTTAATTATAAGCATAAATAAAACTAAATAAGCTTATAAACTTAAATTAAAATGGCCTAATGACATGGCCTTATTACAACCTTGAACTTGCAAAATAAATTACACAATAAATGTCTCAAAATATAGCATATATATTCGGCCTCACTTAGGTTTAATTATTTTTCCACATAATGTCATAATTTGACCATTATGTTAATTAAATCCCTTAAATGACTAGCTTAATTTATCTTAGCCATTTTTTTCCATTTTTAGGTCAATATGACCTATATATGAAGTTTCACTCTCGGCCATATATATATATATATATATATATATATATATATATATATATGCTTAAAAATTGTAAAAATCATAAGTTAAGGTTGTATACCTTGATCTATCCTTGTATGCTCTCGGCCACTTGTAGGAAAAATCACCACATGTTTAGACATGTTTAATACACAAAAACAAGATATAGTTACACTCCAAGCTTGAGCTTAACCATAAGGAATAATTAATGTAAGATTTAAGGCAAAATCACCTTAAAAATGCAAGGGAAGTTCTAAGTGGTTTCGACCTGAACCAAACACACCACAAGGTGTTAGATCCACCATATTGACATAGGAAATAGTTAGATCTCGAAATGCTACCTTGTTATTAGGTTTTACCTTGGAAAAATGCCTTAAAAGAGAGTATTTCTCTTGGATCTTGGTCACCCTTGCTCCAATGGACCTAACTCAACTGATTGAATGAGTATGTAAATATGAAGATTATGAGTGTATAAAAAATAAAAATTGAAGGAAGAAAACCGCATGGAAGATTGAGAAGCTTAAGGTATGTTTTTACCTTAAAATGTAGATTTGAACAACTTGGTCCCTCTACTGGTCTCAACCGAGTTTAGCTCTTGTTCTAACCTTAGAACACTGAGAATAAGCCATAGGAATTGATGAGCCACGAAAATCTAGGTGTTGGTAGTGAAGAGATGAAGAAAAAGGGCTAAAAATGACATTAAAACCACTTACCTTAAGGACTTAGGAGCTAGGTTTGCCGTCCATGTTCAAGAACAGCTTTGAGAGCTTCAAAGGAAGGGAGGGTTCGGCTGGGCAGAAGAGGATCGGACAGGAAGGGAGGAGAAGAGAGGTAAGGTTTGAAATAATGTAAAAAGTAAGGGTATTCGTCTAAAAAGTAAAGGCATTAGGTAGCATTGTCTCCAAATCATTGTATGCTGTCTCCTTCTCTTATTGCAGCCGATCACCATGGTCCAAATGGTTCAATTAATTGACCATTGACCATGCTTGGTCAATATTGACTCATGCGGGCCCCACTTTAGGGTTTATTAATATTTTAATATTAAATTTGTAAAAATTCGTAAATTTTGGAATTAAATTCCTAATATGATATAATATGGTTAAATATCATATTTAAGGGTAATTATAATTTTTAAGCCCATTAAAATCGATTTAAAAGGCAATCTCACAAAAACGTGCTTTAAGGAGTTTTAGCGCACATTTTTGTGTCACAGGGTGTTCCTGAGTTTAGTTCTCCTTGAGAATGGTTTTATTGTGTTCCTTGCTTCATTATAATACTTAGGAATCCACTTTGGATCCTACTTGGGGTCATACAACTTTATGGTGTCTTAAAGCACATTTTTGGCTTTACCGATCTTAAGGCGTGTTTTGCCTTGTTGAGATCTTTTAGATTGTTCCCCAATAATATTTAGGTGCTTAATAATCATCTTAGATCATTAATAGATCATTTAATTATATTTAAAGATTAGGGGTATTTCAATGTCTATCGTCCTTGTATTTTGTATCATCTAAATGAAAACTTCATCTACTTTGGTCATAGAATAACATAAAAGCTGTCACTTATTGTGCATAAAAGCGGTCACTTATTGCTATCATTCGTTAAATTTTTTCATACTTAAAACCCTTAACAAACTCAGGGGGAATCCTTCTTAGGGGGAGTCTCGATTTTGAATTGCCAAGTACATATAAGTGTATAGGTTGCCATCATCAAAAAGAGGGAATTGTTAAGACAAGAT
Source organism: Limonium bicolor (assembly GCA_023374045.1). Taxonomy (NCBI): domain Eukaryota; kingdom Viridiplantae; phylum Streptophyta; class Magnoliopsida; order Caryophyllales; family Plumbaginaceae; genus Limonium; species Limonium bicolor. The sequence goes on from CM041780.1 coordinate 302,585,274, forward strand.
CCTTAGTTTTGATGATAGCAAACCTTGTATTGTCTATCAAATGCGTTTATCAAGATTCAGATAGACAGGTGAATAAGTGGCTTAGCACGCAAGGTTACAAGCACACTTAAGTCATGAGTGGCTTAGCACACAAGGTTGCAGCGCGCTCAATCCACGACATGTGCCCAACCAGTCGGGCACCTGTCCGCGAGAGCTCTGGAGGACTTCTAGCATAGACAACCAGTCAGACACCGCACGACGATATCTCTCATGCTTAAAGATGAAAATCAAAGATAGAAGACTGCAAGGGATCTATCAAGAGGGCTGCCGCCAACTTGACCAACCATAAGACGACACGTGGTTCAAGCCTCCAGATCAAGTTGAAGAATCTCTGCAAATCTAGTATGGCTGTTATGTAAATAATCAAAGTTGTAGTCGACTCCTAGAGGTCTAGTGATTAATAAGATGGTTGTTACATCCTAACAACTGTGTATAAATACTTGCATTTATACCATATGTAAGTAAGCCTGCACGAGAGACAAAAAAGAGATTATCTGGGCAAGTGTGGATCAGGCTTAGGAGTGTGTGTAAGTGCTAGAGAGTAGGTGATCTAGATAGGAATGGGTTAGAATATCAATACATTGAGTATTTGATAGAACGACAGGTCAGGGAACGGTCGGTGAACCATAGGCCGATAGTCAGGAGTGGGTTGACGACTTTAGGGGTAAAGTCGAAACTGTCCCGGGAGTCCGTGTGTGGGGTAAGGGAGGTTGAGTGAATTCCTGTGTAAATTCTCAATCGAAATGTGTTTTCCAGTTTAATTTTATCTCGTGTCCATTCCTAATACTATCAAGTTTTATTAAAGTCCACGATACGTCCATGACACGTCAGGGACACATCAGAAGCGCTTGCTGGTTTCAGTTGCCACCTCGTGCTTCCTACCTACTCAGTTTCCATCTCATTCTTACCTCAACTAGGTTTCCACCTCGTGCTTACCAAGCTGCTTAAGGTGTTTCGTAAGAAGAAGAAAAGTGATTTTGATGGAGTAAAACTAGCTATAGGGGCATTTTCGGCTACTAGAATTTTACCGCGTCTTATAGAATTTTCTAAGGCTTTCCGTCTCTGGTTATTAAGGTTTCCTAGGGTCTTATTAAGTTTCTAAGGGTTTAATAAAGTTTTTAGGTCATTTACGTGGTTTCCAAGACTTCTGGGATTTTCATGAACTAGGGTTCCTTGGATTTCCGGGACTTTCAAGACTTTCACGATTTAGGGTTTCCAGGTGTTTCCGGGACTTCCGGAACTTTTAGGTTTTCTCATAAACTCGGGTATTTCAGGAACCTCCAAAAAATGACTTATTTCTACCAGTTTGACCACCGTCGAGCTATACACCCGCATTATACCCTAGAACACAAAGCAACAAGAGAGTACAACAGTTTTCGCCACCAGAATCGCCACCCCCTGCCCACACTACCTTTGCCTCCGCTAGGTGCTACCGATTGTTTTCACCGTCAACGTCGGTCTCTCGGTCGCCTCCCCCATCGTGCAAGCATTTCTAGCCTTGGTTCGTGCCAGCCCATAGAGATGGTAAAACCAAAAACAAGAGGTATTTTACTAATTGTTTTCATTCAAATTGTTGTCAAATTAGGAATGAATTGTTGTAGTTTTATATTGAGTGCATAACATATGTATGTATAATGTTGGTGATTTGAGATGTTCAAAATTGGTGAACTTTGTGAAACAAAACATGTGCATGGGAGGTGTTTGACAAAATGCGTATATGATATTTCATTTGTTTTTTGCTAGACTGCCATGAGTAAATGATAAATATATAATTGATGGTTAATTAACCATATAGAAACAATGTTAAGGGTTAAAATAAATAATAGGCTTAAATTTTACAAGTGTGTTCTGTGCAAGATTTTACACATGTTAGTGACTGAAAGAAATTAGTTGAAGTCAAATTTATGACAAAACTTAGCTTACAAGTTATAGGGAAAAAGGAATCTAAACCCTAAATAAATCATCAACAAAGGTTGAATTGCCTTGAAATTAACATTGAGTATATATAATGATCAAGGGCATCGAGGATCTGATTGAAACTTAGTGGTGCTCTGATGCGTCCCCAATCTATTGTGGACGTATTGTCGTCCTCCGTGAACTACTTGATAGTTAGGAAAAGCACTAGAAAACTCAAACTGGAAACTCCATTTCAATTGAGAATTTACACACATAAATTCACTAAGCTCTCGCCCAACCAACGGACTCCGGACAGTTTAGGACTTTATCCCCAAGTTCTCTACCTCTCCTGACAGTCGGCCTACAGTTCCCCAACCGTTCCCCGATGATCAGTCTATAAAATACACCAAAGTATTAACTCCTGATCTAGTTCAATCCAGCTCACAACTCCCTAGTACTAACACTTAGTTTGACTACACTTGATCTAGTTATCTCTCTTTTTTGTATTTAACCAAGTTAATTTACATAAGACATTGCACATCTTATTTATACACGTATGGTTAGGTATGTAGCAAACAACCTATGATCTCATAGTCTCTAGGAGTCGTGAAATACCCCTAAATTAATTTAAATTAATTTAGGGGATTTCTTTTATTAAACTTTAATAATATTATTAAGTATTAAATTATTATATGGAATGAGGAATATTAAATTATTATATGGAATTATGAATATTAAATTATTATATGGGGTTGTGAAATTTATTTAGGGGTTTTCTCCTAATTATTATATATTATTATATAGTATTATGAATTTAATAATAAGATTTATAAGTCAATAAATCTTGGGAAAATTATTAAACACTCCAAATATATTATAAAGATTTTAGGAAGTGTTGGAACATTTTTTGATAATAATATTAGATTAAGTAACAATAAAAAGTCAATATAAACTAGAACTTAAAGCTTATTAAGCCTTGCTAGAGTTGACTTTTGAGAATGGTCAAACCAGGTCATGAAACCTATACCAATAAATAGGTTATGAAAACCATGAAGCGATAAAAAGAACGTCAAAACGGATCATCCTAGCCAAAGTTATGCTAGATTGAAGTTTTGAATCAAAATTTTAAGAAGTGCCACGTGTCACTCTGTAATGGGTCGCCCACACTTAGCCGATTTCCTTCCCTGATTTTGTAACCGATTCACTTCCTAGCCCTAACTTTAGACGGCTATAACTTTCACATTACTCAATATTTTCCATGCCGTCTTCACCACTCTCTTCTCCTACAATTCTCTTTTCAACCATTACTCATACAAACCCTAGATCCTTCTGAGTCAACCGGAAAATTGAGCCAAAGTAGCCACCTTGCAAAACCGAAACTGCAGTTTTCCAGTTTCCTTCTCTTCAATTCAGGTACTTCGACTAGCCATAACTTCTTCGTTTCTCAGCCAAATTCCATGTTCTTTAGCTCGTTTTGAAGAGCTCTAATCCCTCTATAACTTTCATGTTGATGACCAAAGCCAATTCCCAACCGTTTGTAAGAGAGAGGTGTCTAAAGTTTCGAATTCATCACAGCATAAAATCACACAGTTTTCTTTCCAGAAAACGTAAGGTAAACTCGCAACTTCTAGCTTCAATATCTTTCTGTATGGTGCGAGTTAGGTTTAGTTCTTGCTACCAAGATAGATCTACGTTTCTTCTTTCCAATGAGCCCTTACTCGTTATCTAACTCGTTTTTTACCGCAAGTTATAGAGTCGCAAAGTAGCTACCCAAACGGTCAAGCTCGAACGGTTTTTCCAGTTTCCGATTTCGAATTCACCAAATTCCACAATCCGGAGTGAGTCCGCATCAAATTCTCCTTGGTGAACGTATGGTATTTCCGATCAAACCCACGTGTTAATTTAGTCAATTACGTGTTAGAATAGGAGGATTGTGGAAATTGTTTTCGAATGGGTTCAGTAGCGAATATAAACCCTAACTCTCTAATCGAATTCGAAACTTGAGGTATACTGCATTATAATTGGGGAAATCGGTACCAATGGAACCGAAATTGAATTTCGGATTCAAGAAACAAAAATCAATCGATTGGGTTCTGTGAGTTGAGAGAAATCGTCGAATTGGTACTCGGTTTGGTATTAGAGTTCGCTGATGAACTCGATGCACAGGAGCCGTCCGATCTCGGTTTAAGAGATTGGACGGCCGAGATTAAAACATACCAGAATTAGTTTATAAGAGTTTTTAATAAATACCAGTAAATAATCTTAACTTGTTGGGTTAATTTAAATATCTTCCCGAATGTATTTTGACTTGAAATTTTAACCATAGATTCCTTATTTTATTTAGTTTATTTTGATTTAATTATTATGGGTTTGGAGTTTTTAAACATAAGTTATGATTTTTACAAGTCGGGTTTTCTGGAATTATTTGGCTAATTAAAAGAATATTTTTATGAAATAAAAATTTTATAATATGGGGTCTAAAATGTTATAGTTACTGTATATTAAGTTTGGGAATTTTTGGGCAACGAGAAAAGGTTTTAAAAATTGTGTTTGTGAGTTTTTCATAAGAATAACTTATAATATATAGTTTTTAATGTAATCAAAAATTAAAGTATAGTTGATTAATGAACTTTAGGTTGGGGAAAATATAATAAGACTAATTAACATTTAATACATATGTTTATAAATATTTTGGGTATTAACTTTAAGTGAAGTAAAAATTGTTACATATATTTATATATATATATATGAGAGAAATAAATAGAAACTTATATTAAATCAAGGAATTTAACTAAACTACATTTTATTTAATATATATAATATGGAAGCTAATATGTTTAACTAAAACTAAGGGAAAATACTCTATTTTATAAACCATAAATCAGTTGTGGATATGTCTAAAAGATAATAAATATAATTAAATACAATATAATTTCTTAAAGAATGTTCTGGATAAATCTTGATATATGTGGATATATATATATGTATAAATACAATAAAAATAGATAAAGGAAATAAAATTCCTTGTGGGAAATATAATAGGGAGGATATATATATATATATACGATAAATAAATAAATAAAAGGAATAAAATACCTTATAGAAGATATAATATGAAGGAATTAATGAGTTAAACTAAACCTCTACATGATACTAATAAAAGAATGTTATATGAGGTGGTATTAATTTATGGTTATAGGTTGAGTTTTTAGTTATCTTTGGGTTTCTAAGATTTATATAAACCGTATTTAAACACACGTATTTATTTAGTCAATGACCACAATGTAAATCTACAATTTGGTTAAGAAATTAATAAGTTGAAATTTAGGAATATTTGTAATTAGTCTACATAAAGGGTTACACAAATAGATCTATTTATATAATTAATAATAAAATAAATGAGATACTTTTACATTTAAATGTTCTTATTATATAAACAATAGTAAAATAAATGAGTTACTTTTACATCTTCATGTGAAGAGGATAAATAAGTCTAGATTTAATTATTTCTTAATATTTATAGTATTGAGTAATAACTTAATATTTTAAGATAAAATCATTAAAAGGATTATGATATAAAACTATATTAAACTATGATTAGGAGATTAATCTAAATAATAATCCTTAAGTTTCTTGGAATTAGTTAAGCCATATAAAATACATTCATTATCAATATTCAGGATGTGAGTTTATAAATAAGTGATGTACATAATAGTTAAAGATTTACAAAAAGGTTTGCAAATAGAAATTTGATACTTAAAATCATTGAACCTTTAATTAGATGAAACTAGGTTACATAAGAGATTATATTGATTTACCTTTTGACACTGGGAAAATTAATGTGTCATTTGAATATAAGGTATGGGGATTTCTCAGAATATGTTATCTTATTAAATAGTTAACAGTTTCACTTACGATCCATAATTTAATTCTTTGGTAAATTCTACCTTATGTAGATATATTGTCCATCCTAAATACAATAAAGGAAATTAATTTATTAAAGTTATACCTTTGAAACCGTTAGGTTTTGTAAACAATTTAAACCGTATTTAAGACTTAAGTTTAGTGAAGTTTAGTATAAAAGGTTTATACATAGCCTATGGAGGGAATGTGTGTAAAAGTAAAACAGTTAGGGAATTAAATGTAAGTAAGGATACATAAAAGGTTATCTTAAAACACCTTATTATAAAGATATGGTTAAGTAAATAATAAACCTTGTGGATACTAAAGCTGAGAGTTCGATAAGTTTGAGTTAACTATAATATGGTTATTTCAAGATGAAAAGTAATTTAACAACTTATGACAAGATTAATAGATGGTTGTAATTAAAGGCCATTCTGAACTAAAGATAAGATAATTGAGTTTAGTAGCTCAAATAAGTTATACTAAAATGCGTCTACAACACTACGATTTCAATATACAAGATGTAGGTCTTAGTTAAGTTAAGGGAAAGACTTAATCCTAATGGGTTGTCTAGTAGAAATTGTTTAAATATATAATATTTATATGGTGAGATAATAGTATAGTATTCTAAGATAAACCCATCATTGGTCATAACACATTGTTTATTCTAAATTAAGAATAAAGGTATTGAGCTTAAGATTATTATTGAAATTCTTAGATTTAATTATATACTAAAAACACATTTATGTTATAAAGGTCTCAAAAGTCTTGAATGTGGGGATTGTGGTTAAATATGAATTAAGTGGATAGGAGTGGACAGTTAGCAGGTGTTAATAAAATACATTCCTTGATCCTACAACCTTGGGCTATACAACATTCTAAAACAAGTCGAAGGCTATACTTAACAATTAAGCGAAGGGTTTACAAGATGATCGAGGTTTAGGAATACGAGTGAGGAATCTATTTAAGTTTGACTTAGGGTATGAGTTATTGATGATAGATTACCTTTAATATTCTTCAGAGTACTGTGTTGATTGTTTACGCAAGTTGTCTAGAGCTGCTACAGCGTTATCCAGGTACGATTTCTCGTACTCAGCTTGCTATGTGTTGGACTTTTGAAATGTTTTGTACGATTTCTCGTACTCAGCTTGTTGTGTTTGGACTTTATGGAATGTTTTGTACGATTTCTCGTACTACGATATTTTTGCTGGTTGACTTGTGGAATGTTTTGGAAACGCTAACTGACTTTAAGAGGAACTTCTAAAAATAAGAAATGGTTGTGTGACTGACTCAGCTTGTGTGACTAACTGAGCCTTGGATGTGGAACTCACTTGGGTATTGGTTACTTCTACTTGGTTGCCCGTTAGACATTGGCTGCTTAGGGTTTACGCTTCTGCACTCTGTAGGACTGAGTGTTTTGGTATTTCTCTGGGTAGTTGGTGATCTAGCGGGATTTTGGAAAAGGTCAATCTTGGAAATCTTTCTTTCGACGTGCGCGCGTCTTTAATGGTAACAGCAGGGGGCTGTATATCCCTCGCCCATAGGGGCATTGATATTTAACAGCAGGGGGCTGTATATCCCTCGTCCATCAGGACATTATTAAATTTAACAGCAGGGGGCTGTATATCCCTCGCCCATAGGGGCATTGATATTTAACAGCAGGGGGCTGTATATCCCTCGTCCATCAGGACATTTAAATCTGACAGCAGGGGGCTGTATATCCCTCGTCCATAGGGACATTGATATCTGGCGGTGGGGGCCATCTCTCCCAATTGAATTATTCCACTCTTGAGTTATTGGTTCTTGGATCTATCTTATTATTCCTAGTCCTTTGTGACTATCTGAGTCTTTATACTCCAAACGGGAATTGGTTCTAACATCAACAATGGATGCTTACTAACTATGTGGTGTGACTACTTAAGTGGATGACTTGGTTTGGAAGTTCTTTATCTTTGTCTGTTTTCCTTCTCTTTAAACTTGATTGTTTTGAAGTGCTTTATCTCTGTTTTACTTTTCAGAGTTTGTTTCATGTTACTATTTATTTTGAAGAGTTATGTTTTATAAGTTTGTTTTTGGAGAATTGTACCAGTTCCATTCCAGGGAACTGACCCGCCCCTTTGGGGTGGGCTGCTTGGTTTCATCTTGCAGGTACGAATTGATTTACAGGTGGCCACGAAGAGAATGAGCGTTTGGGATGGGACTAGGTTTGTGGAGAGAGAGAAGATGAATTTAATTTCTATTATGTTGTGTTAAGTTTTTCTCGAGTTCAGACCGTAGCTTTTGTGGATTGTAAGTTGTAATTGGTGAGGTTTGGTGCCGGGTGTTGGAACCCGATGGTCTGTAATCGCCTTAGAGTTTTATTTCGCGCTGTATTTATGGTTAATAGGGGCGTTACAAGTCGTTTGCTTCTTCATCCTAACAAAGTAGCCATGTTCGAATACAGGCTAATCTTAACTTGCTTTGGAACCGTCAGGACACGTGTCGCCCTGTGGTTGGACACGTTGGAGGTATGTGTTCAGGTGGTCGGTCACCACTTACACTCTCAACTTGCCTGATCTTGTTTTCCTATTTAATGCTCTTTAATGCTCTCCCAGGCTTTATTTAATGTTGCGTAATGAGTGCCTCTTAATAGTCCTGGCCTTGTCTTGTTATCTTGTTCATTAATGAGCAAGACTTTATTGTGAGTTAGTTGCTTGTGTGGATGGATGAGAGATATGTTTGTGTATACTTGACTTCTTGTGTGTACTAGAAGTTCTATCAGAGCTCTCCTAACAAGTGTCCGGCTGGTTGGGCACATGTCATGAACGGAGTGCGCTCGCCACCTTGCGTGCTAAGCCACTCCTTTACCTGTTTATCTGAATCTCAAAGCTTAACAAACATATTAGATAAACAGCATGGGTTTGCTATCATCAAAAACTAAAGGATCTTGACTTAACAATTTCCCCATTTTTGATGATGACAACCAATAACAAAATTGATTTTGTTCATATGTACTTGAAGCTTATGGAAGTGAGAATATTCCCCCTAAAAGGGATTCCCTTTGAGTTCATTTAAGAGTAAGAGAAAAATTAATTAACAACAACAATCTTGTACCGGGCCATAGTAGAGAGTTTTTCATTAGGATTCAATTACATAACGCAAGGAAGATAGTCATAAGTTCACAAGTACATATCTTTATTTTCCTCCTTTGCCCTGCAGTAAAAATAGGGAGCCACTACACGACCCATGTTATTGAAAAATCCATAACATTTTATAGATTACAAACTACAAGGTTGATAGAGACAAGCTAGATGGAGAGTGACGGTTTGGTGTGTCCCAGGTGGAGACATCTAAGCCATGGGTTTCATTATCGGAAAATGCCTTAACCAGTGGTGACTCAGTGGTGGTGGAAGTATCCGATTCATCAGAATCTACCAAAAACTCCATGCAGTGAGGAGTTTGAGTGTTGGATGAAGTAGCACTTGAGGTGACAGACTAGACTGTGAGAGAGTCTGAGTCGGGTTGGACATAATTCTATGCAACGTACATCCTTGGGTGTTTAGTGAACATGATCTTATAGATGGTGGTGAATAGATAGTTTAAGCTCGATGAACTTTGTGGCTCTTTTTCCATGTTTTGAGAGGTGAAGGAATGACTATGAGTGGTAAAAGTGTGATCAAGGATTTTATAGATGCTTGAGGATATGTCCAGCAACTGATCGGTGAGATGTAATAAATGAAGTGCTACGTCTTGCAGTCTATGTGGTAGGGCTTTTAGGTGTCACGTTATAAGATTGGATTAGTGAAATGACGGGTATGAAGTGTCTCCGATCATTTGTAATTTTAATCAAGGGAGGCAGCCAATGCAATAAAGTCTTTCAAAAACAAGATTTTCATTCAAAATAAAAAATGTAACAGTTGCATTTCGATTGATATGAAAGGTTGACATTTGAAACAGATAGTCAATGACAGTAAAAAAGAAACAAATCTAATAAAAAAATTCTCACAAGCTTCACTTGAGTCTTTAAGAGACTTAGAACTCTCAGGCTATAGATGTGTATCTAGGAAGTCTATTGCTCCTTGAACCATGTGGTGAACATTTGGTTCTTGGGAGAAAGCCTACATAGTTGTAGAAGTGACTCTTACGCTGAAGAATGCCTCGAGCTGAAGTATCCAAACTGTCCCCTGACCTGTCATGGACTGGTGACAGACTTTGCTTCCTTTTATGGGCGGATGTCCCTGACCGTGAGTCCTCGCTTTTGGTAGGCTTCTGAGGGATCATCAGTTTCTCTCCTTGCGTCTTGATCCCCTTCTTGGACAGCATCTCTGAACAGATGCAGTCCTAAGCGGTCCGCGAGCACTCATGGAACGGTTGGTGTCCACTCCATTTTTCCATAGCACGCGCGGTGACTACTCCCCCGTACACTAGCCCTTGCTTGACATATCTACTCTCTTCAATGGTGAGTAGAATCATAGCTGGGAGGTCTATCTTCTCCCTGATCCTCAGGGCGTACATAAGCCTCACATCTCTTGCGTTGACAATATGAGTTCTTTGATTCCTCAGGGTGATGTTGTAGGTGAGAAGGCTGAAGAAGAATAAGATTGTGAATTTTGGGCAGGTGAGTGCTTATATAGTTTACCTCTTCTTGCTGTAGTTCACCCTCATCCATGACTCTAAGGACAAGTTGCTTTCCTTTTGTTTGGACAGGCGAGTGAACAACGACATTCTGATGGGACTTGTCAGTTGTATTTCTGCGTTTTTCTACGGACTAACATCCCTAAGGATGGCCTTGGTGTTTGAACGAAGAGCAGATTTAGGTACCATGATTGATCAAGGATTTTTGGATTTTACGACTTTTCGATCGAGAGTTCTTGAGCGAGGATGTGAGATGAGGGTTCTTTAGCACAAAGCTCACTAGAGTGTTGTAAGAAAGAAAAGAAATCGATTGTATGTTTAGAGATTTAGAGAGAGTGAGGGAAATAGAGTGACAAGAGTGGAACTTTCATTGCCCTTTTATAGATATCGAGTAACGGTAGGAGATCGTTCCTCATCCGCTTGCTGACATGTCCCAACGGTACTATTCATACAGACAGCAGTCGTGACGGTTTGTTATCGATCCGTTGAAGTTTTGCCGTTTCTATCCATTGAACTCTTCCTATTCTAGCCTTACTTTTGTGAAATGGCTGACATATCTGTTTCAAGTAGTCGTTTGACATAACTTTCTTGCATTAAACTGTACATTGACTATTGAACGACATACTTGAGGTGTTGCTAACATGTCGGTGACCGCTCATGGGAGTCAAAAGGAAGCCTAATCGTGATTAATGAATATCATTCCAAGATCATGAGCAATCTTGTTAAACCTTTCTCTACTTAGTGGTTTGGTAAAGATGTATGCTAGTTGGTCTTCGGTTGAAATGTTTTTAAACCAACTCATTCTTTTTCACAACAATCACTAAGAAAATGATGTCTAATATTAATGTGCTTAGTACGAGAATGATGTATTGGATTTTTGGAGATAGACATGGCACTAGTATTATCACACATAATTGGTAACGTACCTGTTTTGACACCACGTAGTCATCAATTTGTTGTTTGAGCCACAAGAGTTGAGCATAACAACTTGTCGTAGCTATGTATTTAATTCAGCAGTTGAGATTGCTACGCTTTGTTGTTTCTTTGATCCCATGTGATCAAACATGATCCAATAGATAATGTTGTCCATGACGTGCTCTTTTGATTGGTGATAGAGCCCTTGTGAGCCTCGATTTTTGAACCCTATCCTATGTTGATTCGTGTTGATTAGAATCTGATCGGGGTTTAGGTCCACTTATAACCTAAGATTAATAACTATGTCATATAACACTAATTATTAAATCCTAAGTTAGCCCACTGGAACCTAATTATGAGTCGCCACCTAATTTAACCTAGATCAAATTAGGAAGGAGAGTCGGGTTCGAGGGCTTGATATTCGACTTAATTAAGGGTTCAATTACTTTCATGACCCTTCGAAGTCGTTTTTCCTCTACTTAGTTTAATTATGACTTATTACGAGTCGTTTTAACCTAAGTGCGCCAAAACTTATGATTTTTTATTATTGTTTTAGCATTTTTGACATGGAAAATTAAAGTGAAATTTGAAATTATCTAAACTAGGGTTTCAGAGGCAGAATTAGGTCAAATTTTGTTTCACGGACCTATTGTCTGCAACCACGGACCCTAGTTAACCTATGTGAAAATATAAGTCGAATTGACAAAAAAACAAAATTTTGAAAAGTCCGGGGCCACGGACAGAGCGTCCGTGGGCCTGGACATGTACTGTTAAAACCTTAAAAATTTGAAAAAGTAAAATTCCGCCGCCGTCCGTGGGTGTCCGTGGTCCTGGACCATATGTCTGAGGCCACGGACCACCCATGGACGATGGGTTTTAGGTGGTTGACTCAAATTTTATGGATGTGTAGCCCGAAAGATGTACAAGATGTTAGTAATCAAAAGTTTCAGTTTGAAGTTGAATTAAGCACGAAACTTAGTAAACAAGTTAAAAGGTAGAAACTGAAACAAATGTCAATTCAGAGACTGGAAAGGTTAGTTTACCACCAAAATTTTACAGAGGGTTGAAGAAATCATGGAGAATTGAAATATCCACTTACAAACCTTATTTACCTTTCGGATTATAATGATTTTTCAAGCCGGGATTCGTCAGGAGCCTCGTTGATGGTAGGTTCGAAAGGACTTTGAACCGGGCTTCTGTCCTCTTGTTGTTCTTGATGTTCTTCACGTTTGACAGTGTTTTGGTGGGATTTTGATGATGGCTGACTCTTTGGGAGTTGCAAAACGAGTTTAAGTGGTGATTTTGGAAGGATTTTTGTGTGATTTCGGGGCTCGAGAGTATAAAAACGTGAGAGGATGAAGGGAGGTTATACTTTTTGACTTGTTAGGGTTCTGGAGCATGTGTGATTCTGTTTTTCAAGATATTTGCCTTTATATAAACTTTCTTAAAGATAGAAAAAATCTGGTAAAAATGAGATTTTTTCAGAATCTTAGTTAACTGACTTCCCAAAAGGATCTGGCTATGAAATTTTAACCACGTGTCAAGGATGATAATTATGATTTTTCTGTGGTGGAATCGAATTTTTTAATTATTAGAATATTTTTAAATTCAATTCTTGTCAGAATAATTCAAAATTGCTAGAATATTATTGGAAATTCAAAAAATCAAAATTCCAACGCCATTATGTCCAAAATGTCATCCTTTATCATGGGTTAAAATTTCAAAGCATCTCAATTTTATTTGATCCTTCTTCGGAGGAGAGAGAAAGCCTATAGGAGGTCCTAAGGGCCTTAAAAATTACGAAAATACCCCTGAAGGTGACTGAGCTGCCCTTAGTGCTCTAGAATGCACTGATCGGACCGGGAATCACCACCATTTGTCCAAAGTGCTTCTCACAACACTAAAGTTAACAAATCCTATACCGGGGGGTTTAAAATTTTTTGGGTTGTTGTAACATTGCCTCCCATCAACTAGATTTTGTAATGGATATGAAGAGTTTAGTTGATGCCTGAGTGATACCCTAAAATTTCAGATCTTAAAAGACCTTGTATGCAAATTGTGTCGAGCTATTCTAAAACGCTGACTACCTATGAGTGAAAGATAATGTCAAGCGATTCTAAGGCGTTGACTACCTAAAAGAAAATGAAATAATGTCAAGCGATTCTAAGGCGTTGACAACCTAAAAGTGAAAATGAAATAATTGTCAAGCTATTCTAAGGCGTTGTCAATCTAAAAGTGAAAATGAAATAATGTCAAGCGATTCTAAGGCGTTGACAACCTAAAAGTGAAAATGAAATAATGTGTAGATGTAGGAATGCTGGTATGCTAGCGATGCTAATAGTGCTAATGATGCTGAGAATGCTGATGATGTTGATGATATTGATGATGCTGATGATGTTGATGATGTTCGGATGCTTCTAGGGACCGATACCCGTGTCGATGCTCCTGGCTGGACCCAATGTGGACATATTGCCGTTGCCCCCCAAGCAGGTGTGCAGGGATAACTCCTGGTAAAAACCTTGGGGACTTATTACCATCGTCCACCATTTGTCAATCCCAAACAGCATATGAGGATTTATTGCCATCACCTTGCCAACTTTCTATCTCCAAGTCTTGTGACGCGCCTAGATAATGCAAATTGGTCTTATGACGTGCCTACATGAATAAAATAAATGTTTTATGATGCAATGTGTTTTGATAAGGGCATATAAATTAAAGAGTGATGATAGGTCTTATTACGAGCTTAAAGATGGTTCTAGGTCTTATGACAGGCCTAAAGGGATGGTTCTAGGTCTTATGATGAGCCTAAAGGGATCTAGGTCTTATGACGAGCCTAAGTGGATCTAGGTCTTATGACAAGCCTAAAGGTGGATTTAGGTCTTATGACGAGCCTACAGGTGAATCTAGGTCTTATGACGAGCCTAAAGCTGGATCTAGGTCTTATGACGAGCATAAAGGTGGATTTAGGTCTTATGACGAGCCTAAAGATGGATCTAGATGAAAGTGAGTTAAGTGTATGATGGGAGATGAGTTAGGGCTTCTCATGGGCCTAAATGAATGTAGAAAGGTCAGGGCTTATGTCAGACCCGAAGATTATGTGATGTGGATGTAGGGCTTAAGACGGGCCTGAAGATCGTATGATGAGGAGGTAGGGCTTAGGACGGGCCTGTGAATGTTTGAATGTGGAGGTAGGGCTTAGGACAGGCATGTGAATATGGAGAGGGTTTGAACCTTTGGATTTTATGCTTTCGGGTTTTGGGCTCTTGGACCTCAATCGCTGTCGCTATTAGAATTGTTGGAACTAACAATTGCCCCCAATATCTTTCCTTAAGACAATCTGAGTTTTAATATTTGTGGCAATCGATTTCCCCCAGTATTTTCCTTGATTAACTGTGTGAAACAAATTTCACTCTCACGGGGTCAAGATTTTTTGCTGTGGTGCTTTCTATTCTACACTCGATATGTTTAACATTAGCACTCATCCTTTCCTTTCTGTCATAACGCATTGATCATTGAATTCGGTATTTATTTGACTTACACCTTTGATCTGTTACTTTCACTTGATTGGATACACAATTATTAAGTTGAAAGTCTGTAAAGCTTATAACATGGCCGTGGGGTATGATGAATGACAATGGGACGATGGAGGAATGTTTAGAATATGTGGAGCTATAAGGGTGACCAAAGCTTCAACTTGCTTTTTTCTTCATGTTTGCCTTTTCTTGTCTTGAAGTTGTTTGACCACTTCGTGGTGACTTTGATAATGAACCTGGAACTGGGACTTTGGATTTATCCTTCGCATCATTCTTTCTTCTTTCGTGTTGTGTTTGGACTTTTTTTTGGGTTTTTCAGATTTGCCTTGTGTCCTTTTCTTTTCAGGGTTCTTGTGGTTCCCATTTTGAATGCTGAGAGCTGTTTTTGGATACATGCTCTTTGGATCCTGTGTCACTTTTGGACCATTTGCGGATCATTTCATCTTTCTTCTTTGGACTTGTGGAGTTGCTATCTGGAAGTCGGGCTCCTTGCTTCCTTTGGTCACCGGGTCGGTTATTCATCATTGGCTGGCTTGTCTTGTGGAGCTTTCAAGTGTATTAAAAGGGATATATGAAAAGCTCAACGGGGTTGCCTAGGGTATAGTGTCAGTGGTCACAAGCTTTTGGCTGTGTGGTGCTGAACCTAGGTGCTTCATCATCCCTAATAGTTGTGTACCCGTTCTTTGTTACTTTTCGCAAGTCTGAAAGTAAGTTTTCAAATAATCTCCTTCGATCGGAGTTATGCCGTTTGCCTCACTTTTAAATGTGGCCTCACTTGAGTTGTGTAAAAATGACATACTCATTCCCTTTTGGTTTTACCACTCAAGACACTCTCGCGTAAGTTTTTCACTCAGAAATTTGCTCTCACAATTAAACAAAAGAAATAATTGTTATCGCTCTTAAGCTCAGATTTCCCCCAGTATTGTTTGGGGTTTAATTAACAAACCTCTTGAATTCCTTGGTTATTTGTGAAGAGGTATTGTATGTATGGTGGTGGGTGATGGTGAAGTTTTGCTGTTTTGATGGAGTGATGTAGTGATGATGAAAATAAACAGGGGTAGTGGGGTGTTCTTTGTGTATGGGGAAATGTCCTGTGGATAAATGATGGAAGCAAATAAGGTAGTGAGACATTCTTTACGCAGGGACGAGTTTCATGTGTGGTGATTGACGGGATCATTTTGTACAAGAAATTATGATGCTAACTACGTGTTTGGATCTCATGAGAATGCTCATTCGGTTTATGACAACAAATGATGATAATTTTTAAAACATGCCACAAGAAACTTTATATGAAATATGCAAGAAACATCAAAGTACAACAGCTTCAAAGGATAATATCTAACAATACAAGGCAAAACCGAATAAGAGTCTAATCATGAAGTAATAAAGAAAATATGAAATCCTAAGACTACTACTCTGGAGGAGGTGGATGTGGGAAGACCGAATACATATGAGCCATGAAGTCATCCATATGGCTCTCCATACGTATTTGCCTGCGCTCCATGTGACCCTCGGTAATATGGAGAGACTGGATGTCTCTCTGCAAACTCTCGAGCATGGCCGACTACGGTGGAGGACCTGGTAGGGCATAGTAGAGGAAGAGGAAAGCGGTACGGGGTACTCAGTGTCCATGTAGCTCGACCCCTCACCCTGATAAGTGTATCCTCCTGACGGGTCCTCGTGGTACGGGACATCCTCAGGCTCTGGTGCATACTGCCTCTGCCTGGGCCGGACTGGCCTCTGAAAAAGACTCTGTCCTGCTGCGGGAAGGCCCATCCCTAGTCAGCTGAATAGCCAAGGGACGTCAGCATCTCCATGGTGTAGGTGGGATACAGAGGCTCCCAAGCATCATCCCCCATCGGGACCAGTGCGTACTCGCATAGCCACTGGATAAAGCTCGAGTATACTAGAGCATGGCGACTGGCTCGAGCGGCTGTCATCAGATGGTCTCTCATCAAGACCGACAGTGGGATCAAAATCTCCTCTGAATCAGATGGATGCTGTATGTACCTCATGAGGAAGCAGTATCGGGCAGAGATGTGGGACAAGACCTTCAATAGCACTCTATCAAGAGCAGGGGGTAAGGCAGAGGGAAGGATCACCTGCTTCCTCGGTTGATCTCTCATAGGGAATGGATACGTTCTGACAGGGTGGAGTGTTACAGGTAAAACTGGCATACTTGGCTCTCTGATGCTGCTACCGTCTCGAGTCCCCTATGCTCAGGGTCGCTCGGGTGCAAGCCATAACTGAAATACCCCAAACTAATAAAATATGGATTAAATATTTAATCATATTGATTAAGGCCTAAACATGCCTTAAAAGTCAACTGAGAACAACAGTGGTCAACACAAAGCAAGATGTTGCACCCTTTGACTGTTTAGGGTAAATAAATACCCAATTGAACTTATTAGGATCTAAAAATTTGTCCTAAGCTTATTAACACATTACTAAACATGTTACAATTGTTGGAAAAACACTCCAACACAAAGAACAGGCATTACATGCTTCAAGGTCAAGTAGGGCAAAAATGTGCTCTAAGAATACCTTAAAGGTCAAACGACCTCTAAATGATATAAAATTGGAAACCATGACCAAATATCATGTAAGGAACACAAAAAAAACTGTTCTCAAAGAAAACAGAGCTCAGAAACACCATGCGACTCAAAATGTGCACTGAAATTCCTTAAAGCACGTTTTTCGTCTATGAGCTCTAAGATAATGACTTTTGTCACTGTAAAGACTATAATAAGTTCTTATAACATTAATGTGACATGTTAGACTATATTATAAAGTCTAAATCAAAATTTAAAAATAAAATAAAAAATTGGCAATTTAGTATGAATAGTACCCAAAAATAGCACTTAAATACTTAATTTAACTTAAACCATTGTCAAAGCTCACTTATTGCCTTGACCAAAGCCAGCCGATTTCATACAGCTGTAGTACTGACTTGATTATCAATCTTCAATCAGTTATTCAATCAATTTAGTGACTCATCAAGTTACTATTCCAAAAGTAGCAAATAATGTCTTAAAAGCTAAATTAATCATTCTTCTTCACTCACCTTCAACCTCAGCCGACAGCAGCTCCTTCAACCTCTCATTTTCTGCTCCAAAACCGTGGCTAACAAGCCATACTCAGAGAAGAACACCAATTGATCTTGGTAAGCTAATTAAGCCTTTAAATGCTCATTTTCTTCACAATTTCTTCCTCTTTCAATGGAGCAAAGTATCAACCACTTCCATCAATGTTCTTAGGTGTTTTGGAGGTTAAATGGAGGGTGTATCTCGACATTAACAAGGGAAGAAGGTGGAGGAAGCTAATCTTGTCCTTAAGGTATAAAAATGTGCTTTAAGCACATATCTTTTGATTCCCTTCAAATTCGGCTGTGAAACTTTGTTTCTAAGCTTATAATATTCATCTTAACATACTTATCCAGTTGGTACATCAAGAGCTTCGAAGTATAACCAGATCCAAGCCAAAAACACCATTTTAGGCATTTTAAACAAGGTAAAGATTAGCTATCTTCTAATCTGAGTTATACCAGTTTAAAGCTTGGTTTTATTAGCTCTTTTAACACTCTTTGCCTACTGTAAATACAGGCCGAGATCAACCTTGTATACCTTGGTGTTCTAAGGTAAATTTTACCTTGAAAAATTGACATTAAACACTTCTTATGGTAGATCTTGCTTGGAGACTAATCATGCCTTAATTGCTGTTTGGAAACATGTAAACTAAGCTGTGGAAAATAGATCTCCATACAGCCGTGGCCAAACAAGGCATATACTAGGCAAAAACAAGGTAAAATCACTTAAACCTTCACTTGGTATATTATATGTGCTTATACATATTTATATAAATTGTGCCATGAGTGAACAAGGTATTTAAGGTCTTATTTTGACCTTAGTGATTAAGGAATGGTTTAGTAAATTTTATAACAAATTAATTAGCATAATTGTCAAATTTAAGACATTATGTGGAAAATTGGTAAATAAAGAAAACATATGTGTAAGGGGCCGAGAGTTTAAGGCTTTATGGACATTTATGTGTAATTTATTTATAAGCCAATGTTGTAATAAGGCCATGTACTTTAGGCCATTTTATTTATGCATTTATAAGCTTTTAATTAAGTTTAGGTGCTAAATATGCATTACCGCATATTATTGGGGGTTATAGTGTAATTAAATTAAAATTTGGGGGCTATAAAAGGATATAGCAGAAAATGGAGATTTAAAGGAGTTTATATAAAAATTATAAGATTATATAAAGTTTTGGGGTTAAATGGTAATTTTATGAAAGTTATGGGCGTAAACCGTAATATATAGAAATTAATGGTCAAGGAAAATTAAGGTGGTCAACCTTGACCATATGTAGGTTTTGACGAAATTAAATAAGTTAGGTAACTTATTTAAGGTTTTATAATAAGTTATGTATTAAAATGGTATTATAAACACCCATGGGCTATTAGGAATTTATTGAGTTGATTTTGGAAATTAGAATGAACTATATATGTATAATATAAGTATTATGTCATTATGACACTTTGAAATAAAAGATGGTGGTGGAATGGTAATAACCGATTATATATGGGTTAGTAAGGGTAATTATAACCCTTTGGTGAATTTAATGATTTTTAGAATTATATAAGGGTATTTAATGAGATATGTGTATAATATATAGTTTTAATGTTATTATCAAACTATATGTTATAAAGTGGGCCAAATGACAATTATAGAATAATATTGGGTATGTTCGGAATTTACAAAAAATATAACCATAGGTTATACCATTTTATAAGTTAAAATGTTATATTTTCTGACATATATAACATGGTATAAATAATGGGGTGAATTTGTAAAAAGGAGAGTATGGTATATGAAAAGAATATGGTTTTTATGTGGTGCCCATGCGGCAATAATAAATAGTTTTGCATAAAAACTATATGTTATAACAATTATTTGTTTAGATGGAATTAATAAAGTAAATATTCACATTAGTAATGTGACAAACTATAAATAAATAGAACTCATAACCAAGGAATTTGTTATTAAACCTTGGGAGTTGTTAAGATACAACATAAAATGTTACATAATATTAGGATAATAATCTTAATATAAGTTGTACAATATAGTACAACTAAAGGGGAAAAGGCATCTAATAAAAGATGATAAAAATGTAACATATAAATAAGAATTTATAACTCATGGAATTACCTATGTGGTAAATATATACACATACCAGAATAATGTATATAAGGATGAATATATACTATGGTTAGAAAACCATGTGTTAAAATGGATGGTGGAAAAAACAAACCTAAGGAAAAATAAATACTAAGGTGAGATGTATAATAAATGATTAAGATTATACATGCAATATAGTGACAAGCTATACAATATGCAAATGTGTATTAAATTACATGTGGTAACAAACGTTTAAAGTTAAGTATATTAATATACTCGACGTAACCACGCCTGAAATATGACATTGTTTCAAATCCCGAGTTAAACCGAAAACCCGACAAACGTTATCAGTTAGTAACGGGGAATAAACCGGGATGGATTAGTAATGGTACGGGGTACCGTAGTGTGTTGTAGAATGAGATGCTGATGCATAGTGTGATGCATATTGATAGATTGTTAGAGACGACACGAGGAGCATCGGATCTAGCTGAATCATACTCCACCGTAATACTTTCAGGGCGAACGGTATGTTATTTATGTGGCTTGATGTCTTGAGGATTTCCTCAGTTCAGACATTGTGTGTGAAAATCTGTGATAAGATTGAATGTCTGCTTGTGTGAATTATATATGCTTGAGTTGTGTATTAATGCTGCTTTATTATTACTGTTGTACGATAACAGTACCGTTCGTATATATGAACATATTACACGAACTAGCGGCAATGATGCTATCTTATATGTGTAACATAGGGAATGTAAGTAAAACGTTGTAGCATAAGGATAATAAGATATATATATTACCTGAGACTTATATACAGAGCATTGGCCTCTTTAACGCCGCTCTCGTATCTAACACTGGATCCCGAGTCGACATACTCAGGATTGGACTAACGACCTTAGTCTGTTGTGTTAGGAAAAATAATAAAACGATGCGATGGTATAGATAAGTTTATCAAGAGGATGTGGCTCTTGCTGTGAACTGTGATCCATTAACGATACTAGGATACTGTGTGGTAACCGTAAGTATCAGGATAAATTTCCAACGAACTACAGATTGTTCGTAGGTCGGAGACTCTACCGCTGGAGTGGCTACTGCCGTGGGTGACCCGCCATACGAGATGGGTAACTTAGAGACACGTCGTTCTAACGAGACGTTGTCATTAGACATGACTGAGCAATTACGAACGACTATATTAACTCGTACATTAGGCGAACATTATTTGGGCCTGCATGCCAAGGACGAGAGTTTATACTCGTTTATATTCTCGTTGTTTCGCCTTGTTGTTCATTGGTTGTGCTTTGTGGTTATGTGTGGTATGTTGGTGGATTTGTTTGAACGAGCCATTGTGCTCATATTGTGTGTTGTGAACTGGTTGTGTCGAGTCGCTGTACTCATGTGTAGATTATGGTGGATTGTTTGGTCGAGTGAGTCGCCGAACTCAATTATGAACTATTAAGTGTTTGTTGGAATGGAGTCTCTGTACTCATATAAGCGTTGTAACGCTTTCAGTGGTTTATTACGATGCGATGTGTGAAGCCGGGGGCTTGTTTGTTATTTGTGTTTACTGCAATATATAGGGGTGGCAATTCGGGTAATGGGTCGGGTTGAAGCTCACCCATACCCGACCCGATTAAAATTGTATTGACCCATACCCGACCCAATAAAATCGGGTTTCAAATTATCAACCCATACCCGACCCATATAAATGACTAAACCCACACCCGACCCATTTAACCCAACATAATTAGGCTATTCAAAATTTAAAAGACCTGGAATTAAATTTTTTATATGATTGCTCAAACGGAGTTACAAATTAATGAAATCATACATTCAATTTGGTAGATATTCCAGAGTTTTCACTAACCTCCGTTTTTTTCTTTTTCCACATACATGTCGAGCTCAGTAGCACTTAACAGAAGAAGGTGATGTGTACGCGCCTGGGCAAATATAATTCTATTTTCTCCTCCAGAATATAGAATCAAACATAGACAAATCTTCAGAGTATAGGAGAGATAGGACCACAGTGGGAGCTGTGGAAGAGAGAGCAGCACACTGTATTTTGACAATCCACATAACGAATACTCTCGTTTTTTCCTTATAAAGAAATACAACAAAGTAGTATTATCAAATAAACAACCTCTCATCAAAAAGATTCTACATAATCTGTATTATACTAATAGTAGGTTAGCACTTAGTAATATATTATATTTTATATAATTATTTATTTATTATTATTTTTAATAAAATAAAATAAACGGGTCGGGTTGGCTACGGGTTAGGACTTTGAACCCATACCCAACCCAAAAATTTAATAGTAACCCATACCCGACCCAATAATTAAATGGGTCAATAATCGTGACCCAACCCGCTATTTTCGGGTTGGGTATGGGTCGGGTTATCGGGTGGGTAAAAATTGCCACCCCTAGCAATATATATTGTTGCTTTACAGTTTTTAACATTAAACTATTTGCATGAAAATGAATTGCATGCCCTCGACCAATAACTGAGGGTCCGAGGGGGCATGACGGTCATGTAGTAACATACTCAGCAGGGGCTGATTCCATACCACAAACAACCATTTTTGCAGGTATGCAGCTTCCGATGTCGGCAAAGAGAGGGACGCGCTGGGTAGTTTAATTACAGATGTTTTTGGAGAAATATGTGACTACTTCTTCAACCTAGGCAGTGTACCTAATCGTTTTGCGGAATAGTGGAAAGGTGGGTTGTCGTACTCTTGGGGACCTCGCTGTGGATAACTGACAGTATATTAATTGACTGAGAATTCTATAAACGATTTTATCTTTTTGAGGGAATGATTATCAGCTAAATAATAAGACAATAATAAAAACAATTATTAAAACAGAAAAGAATAGAAATTATAAAACTTTTTGGTTTTAAAGAAGCATCCCGGGTTGTTCTGCTTACCTATTTTATTTAACTATATTAATATAACTTTCCCACTTTAACAATAAACTCAAGAATCTTAATTAGTTTATTGACCGTTCCCTGTCTAATAAACCCTGATTAATTTAAACAACAAGCGCAATTCCTTGTTCAAGTTATTAATAAATTAATCGCATTAGTAACAATTCCTATTGGAGATAGATTAACCTATACGGCGAGGAATATCGCTTCTAGTCGTTAACCCATTTGACTTCCTGTGTCTAGAACCTTGTCTCAGCACTGCATTTTGACAAAGAACTACAAATATCACTTTAATAATTGTACAAGAGAATTAAAGCGCATTAAGGAGAGGAATCAAAATACTGCTTAAATAATTATACTGGAAAGCTCATATAACACAATTATATAAAACAGGCTCGCTTCCAAACCCGGGAAGCTAGATTTATTAATCACACATAATTAAACAGTAAAACAAACATAAGAAATAAAATAAACAGACAGAACGAAGAAGAACGATGGTACGCGGATACAGATCAGGATATGGACTGGTTTTGTGCAGATCGTCTTCTTCGTTGCCTGTCTGTAAAATAACAGCGTAAGTTTAATGAACTTTTGGATGGAAGATTGTGGTGAACTGTGGTCTGTCGTGGTTTGAACGGGTGGTGGTGGTGTTTGGATTTTGAGGAAGGGGTGATTTTATTTGCGCAAAGGCGTGGGTTTATATAGAGGCAGAGGAGAAGAAGGTCCGTACGAATTTGTTTAACTGTTGATTCATTGCTATGCGCATGGGACAGGAAGATGAAGATGGGCAGAGTA
Organism: Limonium bicolor; assembly: GCA_023374045.1. NCBI lineage: Eukaryota > Viridiplantae > Streptophyta > Magnoliopsida > Caryophyllales > Plumbaginaceae > Limonium > Limonium bicolor. The sequence continues at coordinate 302,609,077 of CM041780.1, forward strand.
GATGGATAGGCAGATGCGAGTTGGGCGAGTTGCAGACCGTCGGTGAGCCAAATTGAAGACGAAGACGAAGACGAAGACGGGCGAAGAATATAAGCTCGAACATTTATACACAACCGCTTGATAACTCGCGTCCCCTCTGTGTTGTCCGCCCATTTAGAGGCGGTAGCCTGTCTCTGTCCGCCTGATAAGGAGGCGGTCTTCTGTCTCTTGTCCGCTAGATAACTAGCGGTACACTCTGTCTCAACCACCTCGCGGTTCCTCCACTCTTGTCCGCCAGTTAGGAGGCGGTAGCCAATGTCACGTCCGCCTCCCTTTGAGGCGGTAGCCTCACTCTTGTGTGCGAGGCGGTTGCTTAGAGTTGACCGCCCAATACGGGGCGGTTGTCTCTCCTACGTCCGCCAGCGGTCGCCTCATTAGTGTGGAGTGGTCCGCTTTATGGGGCGGTGCACTCTATGTTGTCCGTGCGTTATTATATATATTATACATATATATAACAATCTTCAACTGGCTCTACATTCGTTAAAGTCGTTTTCTGAGCCGTTTGCGTCTATGCGTTCGTCTCTTTATCTACTTTACTCCCAGCTTGGTTTTCCTCATGTTTGAACAATAAATTTGTGAGATAAACAATAAAACATAAACTAGAGGAAAATTAACCGAAGTGGAGAAATGAGCAAGAAAAGTGCTAATATTATATATAAAATACACCTATAAATCATGCTCATTTGGACACTTATCACACCCCCACACTTATCTTTTTGCTTGTCCTCAAGCAAAATCACGTACCCAAGTAAGTAGGGAATGCTCAATACTAACAAATATTATTATGAAGGGTAGATATAACATGATCTTTTAATTTATTGAGGAGTGTGAAAAATTAACTGCTGGTGGCATAGGTGTGCTCAGGGTGAAATAAATATAGAGTTTCGGGTATGATCCAAGGTACTCCAATGTTTCTTTTAGGTGACTCTGAGAACTTTTTACCATGGCCAGCTTCTCTCAAGATTGGCATTTGAGGAGAAAACAAAAGGGAAAATAGATTCATGCATTTGTTTCACTTTGCATAAGGGATGAGAAGATAATAGATAAGCATCAAGCTTTGTATTAAGACACTCAACTCTCTTTTGTTGGTTACCAATGGTGTCTCGCAGTACCTTATTTTTGTATTCTTTTTTTAACAGAGAAGTAACCTTAGCAATCCCTAAGAGAGAAGACAGAAAGAAACCCTGAGCAATAAAATCCAACCATTTGCAGATCATTTGGTCACACCGCATAAAAATGCTCCTCAAAAAGTAATCAAATTAAAATTTTTGTACATTTTTGTACCATTTATCCCACCATTCATAACATATTTATTCTTAAAGAGAACAACCCACACAAAAAGGGTCCACGATATTGAATTTGAACAACGCAAATAAGCAAGGAGATTAAGCATTTTAGCATAAAATGTCACCGAAAAAGGGCACACTCCCCCACACTTAAATTGAACAATTTCCTCATTGTTTTCACCAGAAAAACAAGGGAAGGTTTCAGAAGACCTTTTCGGTAAGTAGATAAAATAGCGATAACACAAAGAGCACAAATAAACAGTTAAGCACATAAACGCTCTCTGCAATTTTTATGTAAATAAAAGCAAATTAAAGAAACTGGTACTCCCCTGATTTTATTTTTGCTAGCGTGTATTAACTTCCCCCACACTTGAGCTTCAGCCTCAAGTAGCGTAGCTTGTTTTGCGGTGTAGAACTGAAATTGCACCTGCATAAAACACTAGAAGCAACCATACTATAAACTGGTTTAAAAGTTAGCAAAAAATAAAATTGAAGGGATCTGAAAATAAAACAGCATAAAAGCATATAAAAGATAAGTTCGTCCGGGTTGCCTCCGGAAAGCCCTGACAGCTTCCCTTCTTTAACGTCTTTGTTCTAGACGTCCGCACGTAGTCCTCGCTTCAAAGTATAATAAGTAGACAACAACTTCGCCAGGAAACGAAGTTAGTAATTAAGAGCCTCCACCTGGATCAAAACCTAACACGTTAACGGTCCCGCTCAAATAAAATAGGAAAAGTATACTCCTTCACAAACCTGGTGTTGAGGAGGTTACTACCGGTAACGTAGTTCTAACAGGAAGACCAGGTGGTGATGAATTTTTTCTTCCTCAAATTGGAGGATGTAAACATCCTCTCTTTGTTGGTGAGGCTTACGGAGGCAGGGTGAGAGTTTATGAGAGACTGGTGGTAGTGCTTTCTCCTCAGATTCGAGAATATAAATATCCTCTTCCGGTTGATGAGCTCACAAAATATCTTCAAATTTTAATTGGTCTCCTCTTGTGCTGGGGATGGAGATGAGGAGAATTGTAACTTTCAGACATTTGCCCAACTCGCGTTAGAGAAAAATGTCCTGATAAGTCTCTTTATCTCCTCATCAGAACTTGCAGATTCATTAATATCTTGGCTCAATCGATTTCCCTCATTTGACTCACCACTGGAATTTCGTCTAGAGGCTTGTCTGACCGGGAGAATTCATCTGGCCCTGCGTAGATTGCTGTTCATTCTGACAGATTGAAGTAGCAGTATCCCAACTGACTTCTTGGTACTGTGTTATTAGCCTGGTCGACTCCCACCAATACGGCTCTCTATGTGACTGTTGAGGTGGTTGATAATCCTTGATCAGACCAACCTTTGATATGAGGACATCTCCTCTTGCATGTGAGTCCATTCCAAATTGATCAATAATCTCTTCACCTCATCGTCGCCGCTCTCCATAATCAGTAACTATCCTACAAAACAAAAAAATAAAAAACCAAGTAGAATAGAACTAAAAATAGAAAATAAAACACAGAACGGAATTAACTAAATAAAGAAAACAAATATGAAACAAAACAGAGATAAAATAAAACTGCTAAAATAAAATATATATATAAAAAAACGGTATGAAAAATTACATAAAACAAAATAAAAGAAAATTAAATAGATATAACAGAAAATTTACACAATTAAAATATTAGCAGAATAATAGAAACAAATATAACAGAAACAAACATTAAAGAGAAGCAAAATATATCACAAATTTATAAACTGAAAACTCAGTAAAATTAAAAACTACCAATTAACCTTGCCGGAGGTCCCCGACAACGGCGCCAAAACTTGTTGGAGAAATATGTGACTACTTCTTCAACCTAGGCAGTGTACCTAATCGTTTTGCGGAATAGTGGAAGGTGGGTTGTCGTACTCTTGGGGACCTCGCTGTGGATAACTGACAGTATATTAAATTGACTGAGAATTCTATAAACAGATTTTATCTTTTTGAGGAAATGATTATCAGCTAAATAATAAGACAATAATAAAAACAATTAATTAAAACAGAAAGAAATAGAAATTATAAAACTTTTTGGTTTTAAAGAAGCATCCCGGGTTGTTCTGCTTACCTATTTTATTTAACTATATTAATATAACTTTCCCACTTTAACAATAAACTCAAGAATCTTAATTAGTTTATTGACCGTTCCCTGTCTAATAAACCCTGATTAATTTAAACAACAAGCGCAATTCCTTGTTCAAGTTATTAATAAATAATCGCATTAGTAACAATTCCTATTGGAGATAGATTAACCTATACGGCGAGGAATATCGCTTCTAGTCGTTAACCCATTTGACTTCCTGTGTCTAGAACCTTGTCTCAGCACTGCATTTTGACAAAGAACTACAAATATCACTTTAATAATTGTACAAGAGAATTAAAGCGCATTAAGGAGAGGAATCAAAATACTGCTTAAATAAATTATACTGGAAAGCTCATATAACACAATTATATAAACAGGCTCGCTTCCTAACCCGGGAAGCTAGATTTATTAATCACACATAATTAAACAGTAAAACAAACATAAGAAATAAAATAAACAGACAGAACGAAGAAGAACGATGGTACGCGGATACAGATCAGGATATTGACTGGTTTTGTGCAGATCGTCTTCTTCGTTGGCTGTCTGTAAAATAACAGCGTAAGTTTAATGAACTTTGGATGGAAGATTGTGGTGAACTGTGGTCTGTCGTGGTTTGAACGGTGGTGGTGGTGTTTGGATTTTGAGGAAGGGAGTGATTTTATTTGCGCAAAGGCGTGGGTTTATATAGAGGCAGAGGAGAAGAAGGTCCGTACGAATTTGTTTAACTGTTGATTCATTGATTGCGCAGGGGACAGGAAGATGAAGATGGGCAGAGTAGATGGATAAGGCAGATGCGAGTTGGGCGAGTTGCAGACCGTCGGTGAGCCAATTGAAGACGAAGACGAAGACGGCGAAGAAGATAAGCTCGGAACATTTATACACACCGCTTGATAACTCGCGGTCCCCTCTGTGTTGTCCGCCCATTTAGAGGTGGTAGCCTGTCTCTTGTCCGCCTGATAAGGAGGCGGTCTTCTGTCTCTTGTCCGCTAGATAACTAGCGGTACACTCTGTCTCAACCACCTCGCGGTTCCTCCACTCTTGTCCGCCAGTTAGGAGGCGGTAGCCAATGTCACGTCCGCCTCCCTTTGAGGCGGTAGCCTCACTCTTGTGTGCGAGGCGGTTGCATTAGAGTTGACCGCCCAATACGGGGCGGTTGTCTCTCCTACGTCCGCCAGGCGGTTGCCTCAGAGTGGTCCGCCTGTTATGGGGCGGTGCACTCTATGTTGTCCGTGCGTTATTATATATATATTATACATATATAAAACAATCTTCAACTGGCTCTACATTCGTTATAAGTCCGTTTTCTGAGCCGTTTGCGTCTATGCGTTCGTCTCTTTATCTACTTTACTCCCAGCTTGGTTTTCCTCATGTTTGAACAATAAATTGTGAGATAAACAATAAAACATAAACTAGAGGAAAATTAACCGAAGTGGAGAAATGAGCAAGAAAAGTGCTAATATTATATATAAAATACACCTATAAATCATGCTCATTTGGACACTTATCAATGTTTTAATATGCACTGTTGCATTTTGATACGAACTTAGAAACGTGTATAGATTGGGATACTTATAATGCTCACTGTGAATGTATTTTATATTGGTTTGGGAAGGATAGATCTATCTCTTGTTGTCACTGTGGGAAATTGTTTCGTATTTAAGAATATATCAGTAAGCACGTTATTACTCGTAAGGGCGAGTAAGAACGGTGACACCAGTAGTTCAATTGTTGAGATTACCGCTGCGATTATAATGTTAAGTAAGATGATTAGGAGCCGATTAGAGTAGGGGTGTTACAATAACAGTGCACAAAGTCCTCTACACCCCACGGTGATCGGCTGACCACGCAGATAAGATACCAAGGCGCCTGCCTCATCCTGGTCCAAGTTAGCATAGAACTCTATGGCTAACTCCCCAACGTAACTCCTCGGGCAGGTAAGCAACCCTCCCCAATGAAGGTGCTGAAACAGGTGGTCAAGATCGAAAGTGGCAATCACCTCATCACTAAAAAGACCTCCTACTGAATGGAAATCGTGATTCTCATGAAACCAGCGCTCTTGCTGAGCTCCTCTGAAACGGGTATGGTCATAGGCTTGAGATGCCCCTTTATGGCACCTACGTCATGGCTGAGAGCCTGATGCTCCAGCCTCAGCTTCTCTACGAGAACTTCTACGGCCCTCCATGATATGCCTGTGGATTTAATAAGCAAAGACATATAATTTTACAAGAATTTCAGCAGAGTTTCCCCTAAATTTCTCATGAATCCCGTGCTTTTAAATGCACTCTACACCGTAGAATCAGCTCCAGGATCTACCATTCACGCAAACTTTCAATATTCCATGAGCTAAAACGCAAGAAACCTCATTTAGCACTTAAAACTCACTGAACCAAAAATGGTGATTTTTGGCAACTACAAACAGATCTAACTTTCAAATCAACTTTTCACGTTTTGTAATGTTAAATTTGAGCTAGTTGACCACTTAGAACATAAAAAAATCGAACTTCAAAATTTGACCCGAAAAACACCATTGGCATCTTCTTCCTAGCTCCAAATTTCATTTTTCTTCATTATATTCACCAAAATGGACAAATGAGTAGTCAAAATGTAGAGAAAACTTACCGAAATACAATGGTGGAAGAATTTTTGGGTTGGAAGTCGGGAGTTGTGCAAATCTAACCTGTAAAGGTCCGCCTCGGACTTGACTTCGGAAGTAACTTTTCTCCCTCATAAGTGCTCAAAATGAGGAGATCTGGTATGGAAATGCTCAGAATTGAAAGAGGAATGTTTTGTGAGAAAAATGACGGTGAAATCGAGTGATTTGGTCTAGAAACGAGTGAGATATGAAGAGAGAAGTTGAAGGCTTAAGAATGGGGTTTGCTGGAACAAATGTCAAATTTGGGGAGAAATCCCGATTTGAATCGGGTGGGGAAAGGTACTAAACAAAATGGCGCCGTTTGGCGGTCAAACGGACGCATTTGAGTCAACATTTGGGGCCACGGACGGAGCGTTCGGGGCCACGGACGCCTTTTTTTTTAAGCTTAAACTAGACTAAAATAAAAGGAATATGAAATGCAAAATATTTCAAATTGAAAAAAGATACAACTTGCAAAAATCCTTAAGAACACGGGAAATGGTCCTATGGATTTCTTCCTGACCAACCCTGCCTTTACCGTCCCTCTTCTTCTTCAGCTTGATCATCTTCTCGTTCCTTCAACCACGAAGTTTTTGGGCCAAAATTAAGCGAAGATGGGCGTTCGGGCCCAGACGTACTGAATTACGAACATGACTCCTTGACCAAATATCTTGAAGACACGGTATTTAGGCCGGGATGATTTACAAATCTCAATCCGGATGCAAATTGGAACTTGGGGCAGACCTAAACAAATGGTTTTGGTTGGGCCTGAAAGATGATACCTGTAACACCCCATCCAAAGCAATCGTGGTTATCGCAAAACTAAACCCTTAATCGAATACGTCACGCGGAGATAATAAACACCTGGACCTTGCCATGGTCTGATCGTTAGAATATACCGGCCTTAACATTTACAATACTTATCCAAAATACTTAACCAACCCAAAACATCACCATCCACAACACCACAACCAACCGAGTACAAATAGCTAAGACATAATCACAACCTTACATCAGTTTAATATAACAGACGGGTGCACAGGCGCAACCCGAACTCAAAATAAATATCCCACCCTAAGTCTAACCGCTCCTACTCTCGTAGTGCGTCCTCATGGGTCTCTTACCTGCAAGTGTAAAAACAGCCCCTAGGGGGTCAGCATGAATGCTGGTACACCCTCTCATGGCCCCCAAGCTAACGGGGCTACGACGACTAATTGTCGATAGCATGGAAATTGATTACATACACAAGCATAATATGAAGTGCAATAACAATAACCACAGATGAACATGTATAGTTCACAAACAATGAACGACTCAAGCGTTCCCTTATAAAGTGGGTTAGTAACCCTCTCCTTAGTCCTCATTTCCTTAAACTTAGTTCCTTACCTTATCTTAATCTTAATCTCAACTTATTCTCAGTTTACAAACCGTTCCTGGAAGGGATTGGTTGTAGCTTAATTCGAACCTGGGATTTAGGTGATCCCATCGCACCATCTTAATGCCACCTACTCTGGACGGGAGTCCAGCGTAGCTGAGCCGGCAACCGGCCCTAGGCTACAAGTCCGAAGACAAGTCCTTAAGCGGAGGGCGGATCTGATTCAGATACCGTCCCCCTTTTTCCTTAGCATGCATGACCGGAGATCGGTCCCGGGTTTCCTCACTCAAGTTCCAGTTAGTAGAAATCTTATTACCATGTGCTAGCTAAGCCTTAACGGCATTAACCAACAACCCCAAACTTAACTCTTATTCTTAACTCAGTAAGTACTAACTTGGTTAGTAACAATCTCAAGTCTCGCGGGTTCGTGTAAAGATAACACAAACACACACGAGAACAAATATAACCGTTGCATGCTTTATCTTTGTTTTAGTCATAGCAATTAAACAGATAGCACACAAGCCGAGGGACACCTCGTTAGCAAGCAGGTCACAAGAAAGATTGTACCGTTCACCGTCGACGATCGTGGGTTTATCTCCTTCCAAGTCCCAATTCACAAAGCCTAAACATTCATTCAGTTTTAGGTTATTATTCAATCCAACTCAATAGATTACTTAACCTTCCTAGACATCAACTTTTACTCATTGTTTTTCACTAAGCCTTATGTTTTTAACTTAACTCCTAAGTGCATCATTTCCATTATCTATTACACTTACTCTCCCACTTAATGACCATTACACCCCCCAAACATGCCCTTAATAACCTCATAACATCAATACTAATTATCCTCATCATTTCCTAACCTAAACAAGGTTTTTGGTCCATACAGTGGCATGTCCGAACTTGTGTCCGGACTTCCCAAGTTCGGACGCAAGTCGAGACTCAAAACTGAAAACAGACGCATGTCCGAACATGTGTCCGGACTTCGGAAGTTTGGACATGGTCGAGGAAAATTCAAAGTAGAAACAGGTACGTCCGAACTTGTGTCCGGACTTCCTAAGGTCGGACACAAGTCGAGACTCTGAAAATTTTCACGCAACAGGGCCTATCCGAACGTCCATGTCCGGACGGATGTTCGGACAAGGCAAACACTCATTTTCTAAGCCTTTAAACACTTAACCAATTTTCACCAAACTTCTCCTAAACCCTCATAATGTCTTCTAACATCATTTGGTACACTTACACCCTCATACAACATCCACAAAACTCATTTTCTATCTCCTAAACACTTACTCACTTCATACCAAAATCCTACACTTATGATATTTTCTCCTTGGTTTTCTAAGTGGTGTTTCATACCTATGATAACCACTATGCCATAATGTTCCCTCACTACTACAACATCATCTCCCAAGCATCTTTTCTTGCACTTTCCAAGGTTTTCCTTAAATTCTAAACTCTAGTTTCTCCCTAAACCACCTAAAAGTTTTATGCTCTTTTACTTCAAACTTACTAAAGTTTCCTAGCTTCCTTTATCAACATTTACCTAAGTCCTAAATACCCAAGTACATACTTTTGATTCCTAAATCCTTCATGGTGATACCTAAGTCATTATAAGTCATTAAAACACCTTAATCTCACCCTTTTTCATCAAGACAACCTCTAGAACTTCCTAGTACTTCCTTAGTCATTAAATCCCCTTAGAATATCTTAAACACTTAAGTTCTCCTTTAAATTTTTGTCATGATTTCTCTAGTATATAGTACATCCTAACACTTGGTTCTTCTCCATCAAACAACCAATATCACTCAAATTCTCATCACAACACCTTAACACACAATTTACACCACCAAAACTACACCACATCATCTTATAGTGCATAAACTTAAATGCTTGGCACTTAGGCCCTTAAATGACAATAATCTTAACCACTGAATTTGCTCATATATTTGCCTTCAACCTGCGAATACACACAACATGGCTCCCATTGAAATAAAATGCTTCTTGTAATTCACCTTGATGTTGTTAAACTATCTCTTTTTTCTCATTTGCTCCTTAGTCACAAGTTCACAAACATAGTCATTGTTTCTCTAGGTCATATATACCCCTTTTCTAATGTAAACTCTCTACTAAACTCATCACATATCTAAATCCCATTCCCTTAAACAATAAAACACCTTAAGGTAAGTAATTTACCTTGTTCTTTTACAAGCTTTAAAAGCTTTTCTCCTTAGATTTTTCTTGCCCAATCTCGGTCACCAATATATATCTCCTTGCCATGTTCTAACCAATATCCAATGACTCCAATGAGTACTATATAATACATTAACCCTAAGGAACAACCCTAGGTTAAATGTGCTTTAAGGTATTAAGGTGATTGTTTTACCTTGGTTTCTCAAGACAAGCTTGGATATGAAGCAAGAAGGACCTCCTTAATCCTTTGAAGAGTAGAAAAAAGCTAGAACAAGGCATTAAATGAAGCCTCATGAGCATGTATTTTCGGTTATGAAAAAGTGATGGAACCTATTTTTCTTACACTTTCTTTACCTTAAGAGAATGGAGAAGCCAATGGAGTCTCCAAACTTGAATTTCCTCCTTTTATGGTGGTTTGGCTTGGCACCAAATCAAAGCTCTTGGAGTTTTGAAAAGATAGAAAGAAGGAGCTTGAGCTAACTAAGGAGAATATGTGATTTGTTTTGGTTTTGGAGCTAAAATGAGCAAGATGTGTGCAAAGCTAGATGGAGCTAGCATGGAGTTGCTCTTCACGTTAATGGAAAAGGGAGAGAGCTTGAGAAAATCGTGGGAAACAAGAGAGAATGAAGAGGTGAGGAGAGAGGTGAGTAATGAGATTTTATGTTAAAGGGTGATAGTACTTTTGCTTTATAACTCTTTATTTTGCTTTCTTATTTGCTAATGACTCATAAAGGTGGTGACTCACCTTATAAGAAACCGGCCCCCATTTAATAATAAGGGTGCTTAAGTCTTTGTTGACCAAATATCTCACTTATATTGACTTATGTTATAAACTAGCTTAATTAAGTTACTATTCACAAAACAAGGCACATTGTTGTGAATTTTTGATTTCCCATTGATGTAGACTTCCAAATGTGATACTATATAGTACACATGTTAATTAAAGAGTAATGATGGACATTTAGCCATTCAAAACTCATTTACAAGACAATTTTTCAAAAATGGCTTTAAGACTCCTTAAAGCACATTTGTGTTTTAACTTGTTTTCAAGCTTGGTTTTCTTTGGTAATTGATTAAAATGACCATTAGGATATTACTAAGGTCTTAGAACAATATTTGGGTACTCTCTGAAGTCTCTCCAAGCTTAGAGTACGTTTTTGCTTAAACTGCTCTTTTGGTGTTTCCTTATATTTTCTTTGATTAGAAATGTTTCTTAATGTTTCTAAGGCATTATTTAGCCTCCTTATATCTTAGTTTATCATTTAAACCATATCTAAGTTTGGGGTATTTCAATCTACCCCCCTTAAAGAATTTGGCCTCAAAGTTCACATATGCTTAATCATTCACGGTACTCAATTCCCTTAACTTACACCACATCTTATATTCACATCACACATCTCAAGACTCAAAGGTCAATCTCAAATACAATACATAAGTATTATACATAACTCAACTTAACACCGAAGTGTAGCAGCTTACACAGATTCACTCTAAACAACCAAACAAATGACAAACATGATCGTTTCCTAACTCAAATAGCGAGGAAGCTCTACCCCCCTTAAAAAGGGTAACGCCCCGTACCCTATACAGACAATCTAGTCAGTAAAAAAGAAGGGTACTTCGCCCTCATCTTATCCTCTAATTCCCATTGGCCTCTTCGACATCCTGGTTAGACCAGAGAACCTTCACCAGTCGCACTGACTTGTGGGCGAGTGTCCCTAGTCTTACTGTCCAAGATTCTTTGAGTCGTCTCTCCACTGATCTCATATTCGGTTCTAAAGTCAACCTCTCAGGTTCTAACACATGGAGGGGTGGTGCATGTATTTCTTTAGCTGTGAAACATGAAAAACATCATGCACTTTACGCCAGCTCAGCAGGTAAATTAACATGTAAGCACCGGGCCCACCCGCTCGTAATCTCATAAGGACCAACAAATTTCGGGCTTAATTTGCCCTTCTGCCCAAACCTGAATACACCCTTCATCGGTGAAACTCGCAAAAATACCTGGTCGCCCACTGCGAACTCCAGGTCCCGTCGTCAACATCAGCATACGACTTCTGCCTGCCTATCTTGAGGAGCTTTCATGTTCTCCCTGATTTGCTGAACTTCAGCCTTAACTTGCTCTAAGTACTCTGGTCCTATAATGACCGTCTCACTCGACTCATCCCAGCAGAGCGGTGTATGACATGGTCTACCGTACAACGCTTGAAAAGGTGCCATCTTGATCGAAGCGTGATAGCTGTTGTTGTATGAAAACTCGATCAGATGTAGTCTGTCAATCCAACTGCCCTGGAAGTCTAAGGCACATGCTCTCAGCATGTCCTCGAGTGTCTGAATAGTACGCTCAGTCTGACCATCTGTTTGAGGATGGAACGCGGTACTCAGCTTGAGTTCTGTACCCAACGCTTCTCTGGTAGCTCTCCAGTACCTCGAAAGGAATCTGGTATCTCTATCTGACACTATGGTCTTTGGTATCCCGTGATGTCTCATGATTTCTTTCTCGAATAACTCAGCTAATTTGGTCACCTTCCAAGTATCCTTCATCGGTATGAATCGGTACTTTGGTAAGGCGATCCACCACCACCCATATCATGTTGAGACCTCCCCTAGCAGGTGGAAGCCCAACTACGAAGTCCATGGAGATATCATGGAACTTCCACTCCGGAACTGGCATCGACTGTACCATTCCGCCCGGTCGTCGGTGCTCGAATTTCACCTTCTGGCATGTGAGACACCTCAAGACGAACTCGGTAACATCTGTCTTCATCCCCGACCACCAGAAGTATCTCTTCATGTCTTTATACATTTTAGAGGCTCCCGGATGGATGGAAACTGAAGAACAGTGTGATTCTCTAAGTATACGGTCTTTCAGATCCGTGTTGCCCCGTGGTATGCATAACCAGCCCTTAAGTCTGATCAGATCATCATCATGAAGTCTGAAGTCGTATTTCTGACTCTCAAAGGTACCATCTGTCAGCTTCTGTCTGACCTCTCTCATGTACTCATCTGTCCTCTGAGCCTCTCGCACCTCATCAACCAAGCTGGAGAAAGAAACTAGCGAATGGAGTGAGTGTGCTCGACGGCTCAGGGCGTCTGCTACAACATTGGCCTTCCCCTCTTTGTATTGGAGGTCAATGTCATAGTCTTTCAGAAACTCTAACCATCTCCTCTGTCGAAGATTTAACTCCTTCTGAGTGAATATGTATCTCAAACTCTTGTGATCGGTGTAGATCGTCACACTAACCCCGTATAAGTAGTGGCGCCATATCTTCAAAGCGAAGACTACAGCTCCCAGCTCCCAGCTCTAAATCATGTGTGGGGTAGTTCTCCTCATGTTTCTTCAACTGGCGTGAGGCATATGCCACCACCTTGCCATGTTGCATAGCACGCAACCCAGCCCTCTGCCGGATGCATCACAATAAACCTCAAAGCCCTCTGTACCGTCTGGAATGGTCAGAACCGGTGCAGTGGTCAGTGAGTCCTTCAAGCTCTGAAATGATCTCTCACAGTCAACTGTCCACAAGAACGGTGCATCTTCTTCATCATCAGACTGGTCATCGTTTCGCGACCTTGCTGAAATCCCTAACAAACCTCCTGTAGTAACCTGCCAGACCGAGAAAGCTCCGGATGTCGGTAACAGTCTTCGGCCTTGGCCAAGTACGTACGACATCAATCTTCACTGGATCCACTGAGATCCCAGCATCTGAGATGACATGACCTAGGAAAGAGACCTGGTCAAGCCAAAACTCACACTTGGAGAACTTAGCATATAGCTGGTTCTCCCTCAATATTTCCAATACTCTCTCAGATGTTCCTCATGTTCAACCTAGACTTCGAGTATATCAAAATGTCATCGATAAACACCACAACCGACTTGTCCAGCTGCTCCCGGAACAAGCGGTTCATCAGATCCATAACACTTCTTCGCCGGTGCGTTCGACAATCCGAACGGCATCACTGTAAACTCATAGTGGCCGTATCGTGTCCGGAATGCCGTCTTCTCAATGTCTCCCTCCTTAATGGCTATCTGATGATACCCCGATCTGAGATCAATCTTGGAGAACACAGATGCTCCCTTCAACTGATCGAACAGATCGTCAATGCGGGGTAGTGGGTACTTATTCTTCACTGTCACTGCATTCAGCTCTCTGTAGTCGATGCAGAGGCGGAGACTACCATCCTTCTTCTTCACGAAGAGGACTGGCGCTCCCCATGGTGACACACTTGGTTTATAAATCCTTTATCCAACAAATCTTTCAATTGTTCCTTTAATTCATTCATTTCTGCCGGAGCCATACGGTATGGTGCCTTGGCTATCGGTCGGTACCAGGTAGCAGATCGATGGTGAACTCTACCTCCCGAGTGGGTGGCATGCCGGGCAGTTCCCGTGGAAACAAGTCGGGGAACTCCGACACTACCGGTAAGTCGGGGTCGAACTCAGGGTCTCTCTCTATGTCCTGTACATAGCAGAGGTACACTTCTTCCTTTCTCCTCATTCCTTATACATTGCCATGGCGGTGATGATCTTAGTCGAAGGCTCTCTGGGCCTCTGGCGGTATGATATTGTTACCCCAGACGGACTCCTGAGCAGCAATCTATGCTCGCGCAGAGGATACGTCCCTTGTGCCGCTCCAACCAGTTCATCCCGAAGATAACATCAAATCCTAGCTCACTGAACTCAATAAAACTGACTGGAAAGTCTTCTCCCTTAATTCTGACAGTGGCTCCTCGGTAGTAACGAGTGCAACGAACCTTCTCCTTAGACGGGAGCGTAACCGTGAAGTCGGGTAGCTCATCAGCGTCTAGCCCCAACCTGCTCGCGAATGATGCCGAGACAAAGGTATGCGAGGCCCCTGAGTCGAAGAGAACTGATGCCTCCTCAATCCCATTAATCGGAAAGGTGCCGGTGAGGATAGTACCGCTGGCGTCGGCCTGTGCCTCTGTAAGTATGCTTAGCGCACCTTCCGTACCGAGTCCATAACCTAATTGTATTCACAAGCTTCATGAGTATTGATGGTATAACAAGAGTCGAAACAATTTATATGAACAACACTGTTATTTTATTCATAACCATCCTGTTTACAACATGTGCTTCAATCTTACATCTCATTCCTCATCTCATTCTAACATTACATGGCTAATATTGTCTAAAGGTTAGGTTTAATCCTCCCAGGTCTCATGTGCGTCGCATTGATTACTGCTGACGGTGCTGTATTCAGCTTGATTCTCTTAATCCCATGGTATAACATCCTTGATTCTCCTCCCATAATTAACACATCACCTGACTTAAGTACCAACTTATTTGCACGGTCCGCACGCTTCTGCTCGCCGTATAAAAATCTGCATCATCCCCAATGGACCAAGACACTACGGGTATCCCTCTTTCGAGAGACTCCGTTGTCTCGTCCTTATCCTGGTGTAGTCCAAGTCGCCCATCCTTCTCGTAGAAGTTCACAATGCAAATGTCTGCCTGAATGTCTGGAATCGGTTCAGCTTCCAACTGCTGAGCGATTTCCACGACTTGTGTAATAACTGGATGGAACTCTTCGGGTATTCCCGGTGGTGAGACTCCATCTTGCATCCTCGTGGTTTGGTAGTTCTTGGCATACGGATTCCAATCCTTGCCTAAGCTCATCATTTTTAATTTCATCCTTGCTCCCCCTGGGTACTCCGGTGTGTAAAAACTCCCGGTCCCATTCCTAGTTGATTGCATCTTCTGATGATGGCTATTTGTGCTTCGGGTGTCAGGTATCCCCTTAATAAAATCATACATACCTGGGCGGATAACCTGACATTGTTCGGTTGGAAAGTCTATGGTTTCGATGTCGGTGTGCTCCGGGTTAGGTGTAGATGGTATTGGGTAGCAGATGTTGATCTTCCTAAAGTGGTAGTAGGTTATCTTACTTAAGTTCTAATCTCATCTCATTCTTACTTAACTCATTTATTCACCAAACATGCATGATAATGCGGTAAGCAGGTAGTTTTATTACTAAATGGTTATAGCGGTACCTGGCCTCGATGAGGGTTCAGGCTCATCGTCCGGTCCACCATGTGTAGTGTGGGTCCCGACTTCTGGGTCACCCGTGGGTTCTTGTCTGCCGCCTGCTGCACCTTCCTCTGACCGTCAGATCCAGCTCCCTGATCGGTCTTGCCCTTGCCCCTGGTGTCGGGCCTATAGGCTCTGCTAGCAGGGTTCCGGTAACACTCATATGCCCGGTGTCCGTACACTCCACAAAAGTTTGCACTCCACCTTATTCCCTTTACAATCGAGCCCGGGGTGGTCCTTGTGACACCACCTACAGATGAAGCGTCGCTGGTAGCCACCACCGGCTCCCTTCTCAGTCTCAGATCCTGATGATTCATAATATTAGTACCCATTTCTCAAACGGTCACTAAATTGTTTCTTAACTCATTCAATATCAATCCTTACCCTTTGGCGCCCTAGAGCGCAGGGGTGTAGCTGCATAAGCATATGTCAACTTCAATGGCTCTTCCGGAGCCTTCTCTTTTCCTCCTTCCCCTTTGGGTTCTGATTTTTCTGGGCCTGAGGCTGGTACTTTGTTTCTTGTACCCTCCTTGCCCTTGACTCTTCTGAGCTCTTACCAGCATTCTTTCTCTTAGCAGCATTCTCCTCGTCCCTCAGCTGGACGGTTATCTCAACCTTAAGCAGCGCGCATGATAGCACTCCTGCTTTCCACAGTATTAGTCACTCTTATTCTTCCATAATCTAAATCTTACTCATTACTTACTCAAATCTCAATCATTCTTATTACCTGCAAGGTAGTGTAACTCGTCGGCCCCATGCCGTAGCGGAGTCGATGGCTAAGCCCGCCATAGAAGCGGTCCACCAGGATCTGGTCAGAATATCCAAGACCTGGCAGAAGACGGAGCAAGGCGGTGAACTCTGAGTAATACTCGTCCACCGTCATCTTGTCTGTCTGCTTAAGCGCATCCAACTGCAAGCGCTTCTTCGTCTGGACATGGGCGGGGTAGTACTTTGCTCGTAGCAAGGCGGTGTACTGCTCCCAGCCGAACTCTGGATTGGCCACATGCTCGGCCCTCACCAGCTTCCACCAATCGCCTGCCGCCCCCTTCAGATAGAAAGCAGCCAGACGCACCTTGATCCCAGCAGGGACATCAAGGGTCTCGAAGGCGGTCTCCAGCTCGGAGATGTACGCCTCAAGCTTGGCGGGATCGGTCTCCCCCTTAAAGTGTGCGGTCGAAGGTCTGCAAGACTCTTCACCCAATTTGGTTCCCTGGGTTGTGGCGGTGGAGGTGGTGCACCCACACCAGGCTGATAGCCCATATGCCCTAATGCGGCAGCTACGATCTCTGCGATCGTCTGCCCTTCCAGGTATTCCTGAAGCATCATCACCCTGGCCGCGACCTCGGCTTCCCCTAGGACGTCCTGCCACTCTGAACAAGCATAACTCACATTAGATTCGTATTCACCCACTGTTTCGGTTAACGATTTATAACGTCCGTAGACGGTAAAGACGATCCAACTTTTAGTGGTCATCTGACCTACTCACTCTAACTTCTCACAAACCCTTAACCGCATCACTTATTCCTTAACTTATATCCTAACTCGGTGGTTACTCATGTCCGGTATTTCTTGATCAGAGCGTAACTACGCTCTGATACCACTTTTTGTAACACCCCATCCAAAGCCAATCGTGGTTATCGCAAAACTGAACCCTTAATCGAATACGTCGCAGCGAAGAATAAACACCTGGACCTTGCCACGGTCTGATCGTTAGAATATACCGGCCTTAACATTTACAATACTTATCCAAAATACTTAACCAACCCAAACATCACCATCCACAATACCACAACCAACCGAGTACAAATAGCTAAGACATAATCACAACCTTACATCAGTTTAAATATAAACAGACGGGTGCACAGGCGCAACCCGAACTCAAAATAAACATCCCATCCTAAGTCTAACCGCTCCTACTCTCGTAGTGCGTCCTCATGGGTCTCTTACCTGCAAGTGTAAAAACAGCCCCCAAAGGGGTCAGCACGAATGCTGGTACACCCTCTCATGGCCCCCAAGCTAACGGGGCTACGACGACTAATTGTCGATAGCATGGAAATTGATTACATACACAAGCATAATATGAAGTGCAATAACAATAACCACAGATGAACATATAGTTCACAAACAATGAACGACTCAAGCGTTCCCTTATCAAGTGGGTTAGTAACCCCCTCCTTAGTCCTCATTTCCTTAATCTCAGTTCCTTACCTTATCTTAATCTTAATCTCAACTATATCTCAGTTTACAAACCGTTCCTGGAAGGGATTGGTTGTAGCTTAATTCGAACCTGGGATTTAGGTGATCCCACCGCACCATCTTAATGCCACCTACTCTGGACGGGAGTCCAGCGTAGCTGAGCCGGCAACCGGCCCTAGGCTACAAGTCCGAAGACAAGTCCTTAAGCGGAGGGCGGATCTGATTCAGATACCGTCCCCCTTTTTCCTTAGCATGCATGACCGGAGATCGGTCCCGGGTTTCCTCACTCAAGTTCCAGTTAGTAGAAATCTTAATCACCATGTGCTAGCTAAGCCTTAACGGGCATTAACCAACAACCACCAAACTTAACTCTTATTCTTAACTCAGTAAGTACTAAACTTGGTTAGTAACAATCTCAAGTCTCGCGGGTTAGTGTAAAGATAACACAAACACACGAGAACAAATATAACCGGTTGCATGCTTTATCTTGTTTTAGTCATAGCAATTAAACAGATAGCACACAAGCCGAGGGACACCTCGTTAGCAAGCAGGTCACAAGAAAGATTGTACCGTTCACCGTCGACGATCGTTTGGTTTATCTCCTTCCAAGTCCCAATTCACAAAGCCTAAAACATTCATTCAGTTTTAGGTTATTATTCAATCCAACTCAATAGAATTACTTAACCTTCCTAGACATCAACTTTTACTCATTGTTTTTCACTAAGCCTTATGGTTTTTAACTTAACTCCTAAGTGCATCATTTCCTCATTATCTATTACACTTACTCTCCCACTTACCATTACATTACACCCACCAAACATGTCCTTAATACCTTATAACATCAATACCTAATTATCCTCATCATTTCCTAACCTTAAACAGGTTTTGGTCCATACAGTGGCATGTCCGAACTTGTGTCCGGACTTCCCAAGTTCGGACGCAAGTCGAGACTCAAAACTGAAAACAGACGCATGTCCGAACATGTGTCCGGACTTCGGAAGTTCGGACATGGGTCGAGGAAAATTCAAAGTAGAAACAGGTACGTCCGAACTTGTGTCCGGACTTCCCAAGGTCGGACACAAGTCGAGACTCTGAAAATTTTCACGCAACAGGGCCTGTCCGAACGTCCATGTCCGGACGGATGTTCGGACAAGGCAAAACACTCATTTTCTAAGCCTTAAACACTTAACCAATTTTCACCAAACTTCTCTAAACCTCATAATGTCTTCTAACATCATTTGGTACACTTACACCCTCATACAAATCCACAAAACTCATTTTCTATCTCCTTAAACACTTACTCACTTCATACCAAAATTCCTACACTTATGATATTTTCTCCTTGGTTTTCTAAGTGGTGTTTCATACCTATGATAACCACTATGCCAATAATGTTCCCTCACTACTACAACATCATCTCCCAAGCATCTTTTCTTGCACTTTCCAAGGTTTTCCTTAAATTCTAAACTCTAGTTTCTCCCTAAACCACCTAAAAGTTTTATGCTCTTTTACTTCAAACTTACTAAAGTTTCCTAGCTTCCTTTTATCAACATTTACCTAAGTCCTAAATACCCAAGTACATACTTTTGATTCCTAAATCCTTCATGGTGATACCTAAGTCATTATAAGTCATTAAAACACCTTAATCTCACCCTTTTTCATCAAGACAACCTCTAGAACTTCCTAGTACTTCCTTAGTCATTAAATCCCTTAGATATCTTAAACACTTAAGTTCTCCTTTAATTTTTGCCATGGGTTCTCTAGTATATAGTACATCCTAACACTTGGTTTTTCTCCATCAAACAACCAATATCACTCAAATTCTCATCACAACACCTTAACACACAATTTACACCAAAACTACACCACATCATCTTATAGTGCATAAACTTAAATGCTTGGCACTTAGGCCCTTAAATGACAATAATCTTAACCACTGAATTTCCACATATATTTGCCTTCAACCTGCGAATACACACAACAAGGCTCCCATTGAAATAAAATGCTTCTTGTAATTCACCTTGATATTCTTAAACTATCTCTTTTTCTCATTTGCTCCTTAGTCACAAGTTCACAAGATAGTCATTGTTTCTCCTAGGTCATATATAACCCTTTTCTAATGTAAACTCTACACTAAACTCATCACATATCTAAATCCCATTCCCTTAAACAATAAAACACCTTAAGGTAAGTAATTTACCTTGTTCTTTTACAAGCTTTAAACTTTTCTCCTTAGGTTTTTCTTGCCCAATCTCGGTCACCAATATATCTCCTTGCCAATGTTCTAACCAATATCCAATGACTCCAATGAGTACTAGATAATACATTAACCCTAAGGAACAAACCCTAGGTTAAAAATGTGCTTTAAGGTATTAAGGTGATTGTTTTACCTTGGTTTCTCAAGACAAGCTTGGATATGAAGCAAGAAGGACCTCCTCAATCCTTTGAAGAGTAGAAAACAAGCTAGAACAAGGCATTAAATGAAGCCTCATGAGCATGTATTTTCGGTTATAAGAAAAGTGATGGAACCTAGATTTTCTTACACTTTCTTTACCTTAAGAGATGGAGAAGCCAATGGAGTCTCCAAACTTGAATTTCCTCCTCTATGGTGGTTTGGCTTGGCACCAAATCAAAGCTCTTGGAGTTTTGAAAAGATAGAAAGAAGGAGCTTGAGCTAACTAAGAGAATATGTGATTTGTTTTGGTTTTGGAGCTAAAATGAGCAAGTGTGTGCAAAGCTAGATGGAGCTAGCATGGAGTTGCTCTTCACGTTAATGGAGAAGGGAGAGAGCTTGAGAAAATCGTGGAAACAAGAGAGAATGAAGAGGTGAGGAGAGAGGTGAGTAAATGAGATATTTATGTTAAAAGGTAATAGTACTTTTGCTTTATAACTCTTTATTTGCTTTCTTATTTGCTTAATGACTCATAAAGGTGGTGACTCACCTTATAAAACCGGCCCCCATTTAATAATAAGGGTACTTAAGTCTTTGTTGACCAATATCTCACTTATATTGACTTATGTTATAAACTAGCTTAATTAAGTTACTATTCACAAAACAAGGCACATTGTTGTGAAATTTTTGATTTCCCATTGATATAGACTTCCAAATGTGATACTATATAGTACACATGTTAATTAAAGAGTAATGATGGACATTTAGCCATTCAAAACTCATTTACAAGACAATTTTTCAAAAATGTGCTTTAAGACTCCTTAAAGCACATTTTGTGTTTTAACTTGTTTTCAAGCTTGGTTTTCTTTGGTAATTGATTTAAAATGACCATTAGGATATTACTAAGGTCTTAGAACAATATTTGGGTACTCTCCCAAGTCTCTCCAAGCTTAGAGCACGTTTTTGCTTAAACTGCTCTTTTGGTGTTTCCTTATATTTTCTTTGATTAGAAATGTTTCTTAATGTTTCTAAGGCATTATTTAGCCTCCTTATATCTTAGTTTATCATTTAAACACCATATCTAAGTTTGGGGTATTTCCGCAATACCTAGATCTAGTATTTTGGGCCCAGGCCCTAGTGAAAATTTTACCTAGACTAGAATGGGCCTTGGGTCGAAAGAATTTGTAGTGGAAAGGCTTGATTGGTTTTTCGGAGAGTTTTGTGAATTACCCCAAATTTGGGTGAATTTCTTTTCCATGGGCCTAGAACTAAATGGATGATTCAAATCGAGCTGAAAAAGGGAAATCACCTAAGTCTAGGTTTCTGGGCCAAAGCCCAACAGATTCACACATTCAAACCAAACAGGGCCTTGGGCCGTAAATAATTAAGCCGCAAATTTTGGGTTGGGGCGAGTTGATGCAGGAAAAGTTCCTATCAATTTCTAGGCTGTAGTGGGCTAGTCATACAAACAACAAGGCCCACACAAATTTAACATGTCCTCACTAAACGTTTAAGTAAAACCGGGTATGGATCGATCCGGAGAGGTGCTTGGGCGTGGCCCAGGCACCACAAAGGAATAGGGCTTGCACGCTATTCTCTTTGGGCTCCCCACTCTTTTCACATCACCTAAAGGTGTGCGTCTACGGTTGGGTCTTTGAATGACCAAACAAGGCTAGGTAAGGCCACTGCCAGGAAAATGCTTGGGGCTAAAGCCCAGGTATTAAGGGATGTGGTTAGACGACATCCTCATCTTTTCCCCACCTATTCACACCACCTTAAAAGGTGTGAGTCCCTGACAGGGGACCCTAAAGCGGGTCCCGGGGTGAATTGGTTTGCGAGGACCCTTGCTCTCATATGATGCAAGTTGCAGAAATTTAAATTGCGCATAAAAGTAAACAAACACCATAATAAAAGCCATAAATAAACAATTTTCGAGTTAAGCACTCTTTCTTAAAATAAATAAGTTATAATATTAAGTTTGTCCCTAATAGAGTCGCCATTCTGTGAGCCTCGATTTATACCCTATCCTATGTTGATTCGTGTTGATTAGGATCTGATCTGGTTTTAGGTCCACTTATAACCTAAGAAAAATAACTATGTCATATAACACTAATTATTAGATCCTAAGTTAGCTTACTGGAACCTAATTATGAGTCGCCACCTATTTTAACCTAGATCAAATTAGCAAAGAGAGTTGGGTTTGGGGGCTTGATATTCGACTTAATTAAGGGTTCAATTACTTTCATTACCCTTCGAAGTCTTTGTCCCTCTACTTAGTTTAATTACGGCTTATTACGAGTCATTTTAACCTAAGTGCGCAAACTTATGATTTTTTATTATTTTTTAGCATTTTTTGACAGAAAATTAAAGTGAAATTGAAATTACCTAAACTATGGTTTTGGAGGTAGAATTAGGTCAAATTTTGTTTCCGTCCGTGGCCACGGACCTATTGTCCGCAACCACGAACCCTAGTTAACCTATGTGAAAATATAAGTCGAATTGAACAGAAAATGAAATTTTGAAAAGTCCGGGGCCACGGACAGAGCATCCGTGGGCCCGGACATGTACCGTTAAAAACCCTAAAAATTCGAAAAAGTAAAATCCCGCCGCTGTCTGTGGGTTTTCGTGGTCCTGGACCATAAGTCCGAGGTCACAGACCAACCCCGGACGATGGGTTTTAGGTGGTTCCGAAGGTGTTTTCGGCTCAAATTTATGGATGTGTAACCTGAAAAATGTACAGATGTTAGTAATCAAAAGTTTTCAGTTTGAAGTTGAATTAAGCATGAAACTTAGCAAACAAGTTAAACGGCGGAAACTGAAACAAATGTCAATTCAGAGACTGGAAAAGGTTAGTTTGTGACCAAAATTTGACAGAGGGTTGATGAATCGTGGAGAATTGAAATATTCACTTACAAACCTTGTTTACCTTTCAGATTATGACGATTCTTCACGTCGGGATTCATCGGAGCCTCATTGATGGCAGGTTCGAAAGGACTTCAAACCGGGCTTCTGTCCTCTTGTTGTTCTTGATGTTCTTCATGTTTTGACAGTGTTTTGGTGGGACTTTGATGATGGTTGACGCTTTGGGAGTTGGAAAACGAGTTTAAGTGGTGATCTTAGAAGGATTTTTGTGTGATTTCGGGGCTCAAGAGTGTAAAAACGTGAGAGGATGATGGAGGCTATGCTTTCTGACTTGTTAGGGTTCTGGAGCTTGTGTGATTCTGTTTTTATCAAGAGATTTTCTCCTTTATATATACTTTCTTAAAGATTGAAAAAATCTGGTAAAAATGAGATTTTTCAGAATCTTAGTTAGTGACTTCCCAAAAGGATCTGACTGTAAAATTTTAACCACGTGTCAAAGATGATAATTATGATTTTTCTGAGGTGGAATCAAAATTTTGAGTATTGAAATATTTTGAATTCAATTTCTCGTCAGATTCAATCAGAAATTGCTAGAAAATTATTGAAAAGTCGAAAAATCAAAATTCCAACGCCATTATATCCAAAATGTCATCCTTTATCATGGGTTAAATTTCAAAACATCTCGAATTTATTTGATCCTTCTTCGGAGGAGAGAGAAAGCCTATAGGAGGTCCTAAGGGCCTTTAAAATTATGAAAATACCCTCGAAGGTGACTGAGCTGCCCCTAGTGCTTCAGAATGCGCCGATCGGATCGGAAATCACCACTGTTTGACCAAAGTGCTTCTCACATCACTAAAGTTAACAAACCCTATACCGGGGAGGTTAAAATTTTGGGTATAACAGCCCCCATAGTCTGCATCTAAAAATCCTAC
The DNA here is from genome assembly GCA_023374045.1 of Limonium bicolor. Lineage (NCBI taxonomy): Eukaryota > Viridiplantae > Streptophyta > Magnoliopsida > Caryophyllales > Plumbaginaceae > Limonium > Limonium bicolor. Next base: position 302,633,140 of record CM041780.1, read on the forward strand.
AATATTGCAGTTAGTGAATTTTTGATACAAGAGACCAAGATTCATGGACCTTTAGAGATAATGTAGGATTCTTTTCACAGTTGTGAGATGACTTTCTCTTGGATCTACTTGGAACCTGGAACATAAGCTAACACTATGCATAGTGTTAGGTCTACTAACAGTTAGGTATAGTAGAGAACCTATCATCTCTCTATACGATTGTTGGTCGACCGGTTGGTCACCAGTCGTGATGACCATCTTTGTGCCAACTACCATTAGTGTGTCAAAAGCTTTACATGCCTCCATTCCAAATCTCTTCAGTAGATCATTTACATACTTTTGCTGAGATATGATGGTCCCTTCATCATCCTACTTGACTTGAAGTCCTAAAAAAACTTCTATGCTCCTAATTACTCATCTCAAATTCCCTTTTCATCAATGCCTTAAATTCTTGCAATACTTGTCATCAGAAGCTCCAAACATTATGTCATCAACATATACTTGCGCTATTAGGAATCCTTTTTGTGTTGTTGTATACAAACAAGGTTTTGTCAACCTTGCCTCTTTTGAAGTGGTTTTCCAATAGATAGGATGACAGGCGATGATACCATGATCTTGGAGCTTGTTTGAGCCCATAAAGAGCTTTGTCAAGCTTGAGCACCATGTCTTTCCCTTCTTGTGTCTCAAAACCTAGAGGTTTTTCAGCATACACTTCTTCTTTGACATACCCGTTGAGAAATGCAATCTTGATTTCAAGTTGAAATAGTTTGATTCCTTATGTGCAGCAAATGCAATCAGTAATCGGATGGACTCCATCCTTGCTACTGGAGCAAAGGTTTCTGGAAGTCTATCCCTTCTGGTTGACGATATCCTTGTGCTACCAAATGAGCCTTGTTCCTGATGACTTCTCCCATCTCATTTAGCTTATTTTTGAAGACCCATTTTGTGCTACTTCTTGATGTGTGGAACGAGGCACAAGATGCCAGACTTACATATTCAAACTGATTTAATTCCTCTTGCATTGCTTTAATCCAGTATGAGTCTTGAAGAACCTCTTTGATGTTTTTGGGTTCGATGGTTGAAACTGTAGTTGAAAGGCTAAGAATCATGAATTTGTGCTCTGGTTTGAATTCCCTTGGAGATATCCGATTGATGTTCTCAATGGGTGATCTTTATACAGAATTCGAGATTGATGAATGGTTGATAGTGATAGAGGATCTTCGACATCATTATTTCCTTTGTCGACTTGTTGTTGACCTGTTGCTGACCTGTCGGGCAGTTTTCCTTAGTTGGTGATTCATCCTTGGGATTGTCTGTGTGATCTTGTTCAGCTAGATCAAATCCAAAATCTTCATCTTCTCCAGGTTCTTTGATCTTATGGATTTCAGCCTTATCAAGGACACCTGTACACCCTCTTCTACTTTCAGAGTCCTTTTGTTGTAGATTTTGTATGCCTGGCTTCTTTCTCTTTCGGAGTACCCAAGAAAGATGACCATATCACTTCTGGCATCAAACTTTCCTAGGGAATTCTTTTCATTGTTATGGACATAACACTTACAACCAAAGATTCTAAAGTGACTTATGCTTGGTTTTCTCCCTTGATCAGCTCATAGGGGGTTTTGTTGAGGATTAGTTGTATGAGCGTTCTATTGGTGATATGGCAAGCATTCGCTACGACTTCTTCTACCCAGAAGACTTGAGGAAGACTGCTCCCCAACAGCATAGCTCTAGCTACCTCTTGTAATGTTCTGTTCTTACGCTCAACTACCCATTTTGTTGAGGTGTTATAGGTGCTGAGTATGTGTTATTGATTCCCATGTTGTTTACACATTTCCATGAATTATGGTCTTCAAACTCTAACCCATGATTACAACCGAAGGGCCTTGATTTTAAGGTTGAGTTGTATTTGGACTTTTCTTGCAAAGGCTTGAAATTTTTGAAAGGCTCATCTTTGGAAGTAATAAAGATTGTTCAACAAATTGTGAGTAGTCATCAACAATCACAAACACATACCAATTTCCTCCAAACAATCTGATTCTCAATGGTCCACATAAGTTCATATGAAGTAGATCAAGTGGCTTGGATGTACTTACCATGTCTTTTTATTTGAAAGAAGTCTAGTTTGTTTGCTTCTTACACACACTTCACAAAGATTTGCCACAAATTTCTTAATTTCAGCGAGACCTTTTACCAACTTTTTCTTGACTAGCTTTCTTAGCAAGAATATACTAACATGCCCTAGTCTTTTGTGCCATAGTGTGGAGTCATCTATTAATGCAGTCAAACATGGAAGATTTAGACTATTAATATCCTCCAGACTAGTTACAAATACATTTTTCCATCTTTTACCTCTTAACAACTCCTTTCTGTCACTCAGACTTACTATGCTACAATGTGTAGAATAGAAGTGGACTGAGTTGCCGTTGTCACAAATTTGAGATACACTGAGAAAATTAAATTTTAAACCATTAACTAAATTGACATTATCAATGACATAATCTGAAGTAAAACCAACCTTACCTAAATCGATGATCTTTCCTTCTTGTTGTCGCCAAAGGAAACGGTTCCTCGGCTTCCTGGTTTGAGTGAGAAGAATTTCCATTTGTCTCCTGCCATATGTTTAGAGCACCGGCTATCGATGTACCTGCAGGGTCCCTTCCACTCGATTCTAACATTAACAAGTTAGTAGTGTGGGGTTAGGGTCCTAGAATGTTTGGACTCATTTCCACCAACAGGCATTGTTCTAGGATCATTCTTGACTACCCATTTTAGCCATATTTTCTGAATTGCTAATGCCACTAAACCGTGTCCTACAGCATTTGACTTCATGATGACCGGGTTGTCTACACAGGTGGCAGACACCTCTTCGACTAGTCCGCAATTAGTATCCAATTGGTCATTTATTTTTCCACATGGGTGTCCTAGCATCAGTTTCTCGTTTTTGCATGTTTTACTTTGATGGACGCTAGTTCTTTTCCTTTATGTCAAGTGCAGCAATCAATTCATCGATTTCAGGTGTTTTCCTAACTTCATTTTCTCATCAACAGCAAGAATTCACTATAGTTGGTTTGAAGTTTCTTTAGTGCATTCATGAGATTCACTACGGTATCCTTGTCTGAATTTTTCTCAAATTTTCTTTTTCCTCTAAGAGTTCTTTGTTTTCATTTTCCAACGCCTCTAGTTGATCAACTAATATGATAGAAAACTTTCTGAGTCCTGGAAGTTCATCTTTTTGCATTTTCCTTTCTAAGTTGAGAGTAGTTTACCTTGTTTGTTCCTCTTCTCCTCTAATTCTGACGTTTCCTTTGTCTTGGGCCATCAGGCAAACTTCCTCAAGGCATAGGTGAGCGTTTTCATCTCCTGAGAGATCATTGTTTGAGGTTTGATTGTTGTCACTTAGTTCTGAATCCTAGCATGCAGAAACAAAGGCTTATTTCCTTGGCCCTTTGTTAAACGATCTTCGGACAGGTTTCCTGACCCTGTTATTGTCCTCTTGAGGTCGTTGAGAACAGTCTTTGATATGATGCCCACGTTTTTGAACACCCAAAGCACTTGTCATTGTTCTTCCTTGATAATCGTCTGACTTCTTGGGCCTCCTTGCCTTTTCTTATGTGTTTATTAGGAACTTTCGAAAGTACCCAGTTCATCGTTGTCTAAACCAGACTCGAATTCTTCATTCTCATCTCCTAAAGGGCTATGCCTTTACCTTTCTCTCTCTCTTGTTGAGCTTTGTGAGCTTCTTTGATAATTTTAACTCAAACGCCATCAGTGATCCTAACATTTCTACCAGAGACATCTTAGAGAGATCGTGAACTTCTTGTCTGTCAATTGAATTTGCATCAAAGTATGCAGGAGTGATCTGAGGAACTCAAATTTGATCCTCATTTGATATGGTTCTTCCAAGCACAATCATTTTGATTTGATCAGCTTGGTGAACCCGTGTGTGCATTTCAGAGATGCTCTCCTTCTCTTCCTTCTTGAATAGCTCCCAATGAGTGAGTAGCAGCTCAATGCAAGTCTTCTTGATCTCATCATTTCCTTCATAAGTAACTTCAAGAGCTCTTCAGATCTCTTGGGCTGTTTTGGTTGAGGCCATTTTAGAGTATTGCTCAGGTAGTAGTGCACAATGTAAGATTCTTACTACTCGAGCATTGAATATCAATTTCTTGATTTGATAATCAGTTATGTTATGGACTGATATGTCTTGTCCTTGAGCGTCTTGGAAGGTGTATTCACCGTGTGAACACCCTTCACATCCTTGGATCATCAGACTTGATGTGAAACTCCATCTTGTTCTTCCAGTGAGTGTAGTGTCTTCACTAAAAAGTGGTGGTCGATTTGGTGCAGAACCTTCTTCTGACGCCAGTAGGTTTGAATTAGACATTTCGATCATCTTCCAAAGCAGTTAGGTTTCTAGAAGAGACCCGCTCTGATACCAATTGAAACTTATTGGTGCTCTTGATGTGTCGCCGATCTATCGTGGACGTATCGTCGTCCTCCATGAACTACTTGATAGTTAAGGAAAAACACTAGATATACTCAAATTGGAAACTCCATTTCGATTGAGAATTTACACACAGAAATTCACTCAATCTCCCTCGCCCTACCCATGGACTCCAGGACAGTTTAGGAGTTTATCCCCAAGTCCTCTACCCTCTCGTGACAGTCGGCCTACAGTTCCCCAACCGTTTCCTGACTTATCAGTCTATTAAAGACACGAAGTATTAACTCTCTGATCCAGTCCTATCTAGCTCACCAACTCCCTAGTACTTATACACACTTAATCTGACTCACACTTGATCTAGTTATCTCTATTTTCGTATTTGACCAGGTTAATTTACATAAGACATTGTACATCGTATTTATACAGGTATGGTTAGGTGTGTAGCAAACAACCTATGATCTCCTAGTCTTTAGGAGTCGTTTGCTTCTTCATCCCAACAAAGTAGCCACGTTCAAATACAAGCTAATCTTCAACTTGCTTTGGAACCGTCAGGACACGTGTTGCCCTGTGGTTGGACACGTTGAAGGTGTGTGTTCAGGTGGTCAGTCACCACTTGCACTCTTCACTTGCCTGATCTTTTTTACCTTTTTATTTCTATTTCCTTATTTAAACCATCTTACACCTCACCTCGGAATCGGGTGTTACTACCACACCCACACTCATTGTGGATTCTAAGGCTTACTACAACTCAAACCACATAATATTACAAACCAAACGCTTTTTATATGAAATCTTAAACATTACATAAGATACCAAACTCTTAAGTACTATGTGGTCGTCTCTAACCCTCGTGTCCCCTACTCATGCTTTTCATGAAACAATGGAGAAACTTCATCTTCACCTGTACATGTGGCCATTTCAAACAACACAGGCCACAGGGCATATGCTAGAAAACATCAGCAAAGTTGAGTAATTTTACCTCTTCCAGTAAAACTTATTTAACTTTGAAAAACACTTTGATAAACGCAACATAAGGCATGGTAGAACAAAGGAATTTAGACAAGACAAATAACCAACTCCCACATGCTTACAAATAAATAAATCAAATTAAAAAAATCACATCCAAACCTTATTTCCTATGCAAACCGGACACCCATCTAGGGGCCGCTTCATACCAAGTTCACCAATTCAAACTAGACACTTAATAAGAGACCGCTACAAATCATCATGAAAACCAGATAAAGGTCCGCTACAAAACCATACCACCTCACCCTATGTCCTTAAGTGCGCACACCCCCTATAGGTCATCTGCCCATAGAGTAGATCATAGTGGCTTACCCACAATACATTCGTAGTGAGGGAAATCAGTGTATAGCTCAATGTGGATATAGGTGATCCATCTGCACTATGATTAGTAATATCAATCTCAATATGGATATAGGTGATCCATCCGCACTAATATTAATAACAAGTGACTAGGAACATCAATACATAACCTCAGCTTGAGTAAAAAGACCACATAACACACCTAGAAGGAAACAACATTCATCCATCATCAAACAAACAATAACCAAGTTATACGTCCACTTAAACCTTTAGGATTTACCTTTAAAACAAGACCTAAATTAAGTCTTATCCTCTAAGTATTTTCATCCAAACTTTATACCAAAAAAAACATGAAATTATGGTCAAATATCCATGAAATCGAGGAAATAAACAACCAAAACACTTACATATTTTGTAGAAGTTAGAACACCTTAAAGCACATTTTTTAGCCTTTAAACTCACCTTTAACTTACCATATCCCAACTATATGTTCATCCACAAACTTTACCAGTGAAATATGGATAAATAAACATGAAAATAAAACTCAAACCATGAAGTTTACTCAAGGAAAGCAATCACATAACCAGCCCCAAAGTTAAGGCATCAAAAAGTGACCTTAAGCAAACAATTGTTGTACACAGGAATTACCATGAACTTGACCAATGAAATATGGATAAATAATAATGAAATAAAATAAAACCATGAAGGTTACTCATGGTAAACAGCCACATTTATGCCTTAAAGTTAAGGCCCTAAAATACACCAAAATTGACTTAAGCAAACAAGTGTTGTACACAAGAATTACCTGACTTCCTATAACCATTTTCCTTTAAAATATTCTAAGATTATCAAGGCTTATATGTCCTCCTAAATTTTCTAAAAATTGGTATCCTCTAACTTAGAACTTCCTCTCTTTTCTTCTTGATATTTCACCCTCCTTAGTCTCGGTTTTACCCTCCCTTGCTAATCTGACTGATCTACTTTGTTTAGCTTACTTATATAGGTGAAATATGAAGATGAGGAGATGATTTGGCGTGAGGATTAATGCCAGGTCATTGGTATCTTCAAATAGGCGAGGAAAGCTTTCTTAAAGGCTAGGAAACTTAGTTTATAAGACACCTCTTAAAATATCTTCTTATTTCCTATTTGACCAAGATTTGGCTGAATAAAATAAGAACATTTCATGGCTGGTAAATCAAGTATGGAAGCAGAAACTACAGCATCAATGATGGGCATAACCAAGCATCAATCAGTATCAAATGTAGCCACCATTTTAAGCCTAGTTTGCCTTGGTGTAGCCACCTCTTCTTAGGCCATGTTTGGATATATGTTCTAGGTTGCTTAATGATGAAGAAAATTTAAGATAAGGCTTGAAATACCTCGAACATAAATGTGTTAATAAATAGTGTAATTATGGTTTCTAAGGCTAATTAAGTCCTTAAGAACATTGGTGAAAAAAGAGAAACCAAAAGAAAGAAAAATGCGTAAAAGTCACAAAATGTAAAAATGTGTATTTAATTATCTTAGGAGGTATATAACCTCGACTAGGATCCTAAAGGGATTCCTAGGGCTTAATTAGGCCTAAATAACATGTGGGAACAATTCCGAAGAAAACGGATCCAAATCATGGGTTAAAACGCTACGGAGTCTTGAAGCGCGTTTTTTCGAGAAAACCCGAAAATGTGTCTTTAAACAGTTAAATGACCCTGTAAAAATTATAGTTGACCATATAACTATAATTAAACATCCATGAAGGTCGAAGAACCATTAAAATTAAAGAAAAGAACAAAATATGGATAACGCCCCGGTTAGTGAATAGTGCCAAACAGGGACTTATGGGGTGTTAGTTGCTAAAAGACCAAAATGCCCCTCACTTATTTTTGTAAAAATAAGGCATCCACATGTGTGCCCATGTTTTATACTCCCCTCTTCTACCTTTACTTATTCTACCCTATTCACAAAAGACAAAAAACATAAAGTGGTAAAGTACATTTTCTTTTTGACTCTTTCTCTCTCTCTCTCTTCTATCTCTTATCCCCTCACATTTCCCTCTCCTCCCAGAGCTCTCTCTGTTTTCTTTTCTCTTCCATGGCAATTTCTCTCACCCTCACCAGCTCAAGCTTTCTTCTTCATTTTTCAAGCCTTAAACAAAGGCAAAACTGAAAAATAAATACACCATAGTGTTTCCCTCATCATGGAGCTTCTTTTGCACCTCTCAAAAGCTCCAAACTCCACACTTCACTTAAATGGCTGTAGCTCATTTTGGTAAAGAGCATCTCTTCTTGAAGCTAGACCACTCCTTGTTGGTTCTAAGGTAATAAAAGCTTCAAAACCCTTGTTTTCTCCTAGTCTCTTCTATAATCGATTTCTATAGATTTTTGAGCTTCATTTCCCCTCCTTGTTTAGCCTTGTTTTATATTAAAGAAGGAGCTAGAGCTTGCTCACTTTGATTGCCAACACTACATTTTGAAGTTAGAAGGTAATTCTCCCTTTTAAGTGCTTCAAGCACTCTTTTTGAATCCTAGAAATTCTCACAAGGGTTTAAGTGTATCTAGTCCCTTATTGTATTCTTGGCCTGGTCTGTAGAAAGAACAAAGAAATAACCCCATTGACCGGTTGGCAATCAAGAACAAATAGAGGAGGAGGAAATGAGTGAAAATATTGACTTGAGAACTTAAGGTAAACAACTTACCTTGATGTCTATTATAATGCTTATAGAATTTGGGATGGAAAAATAAAAAAGAATGAAACAAAATTTGTGTTGAACCATGTATTTTATTGTAGAAGAAAGAATTGTGATTGTGTTAGTGTAATGAGAAATTGTTGTGTGATTTAAGGGCCTAAGAGCCAAACATTTGAGTTAATGCACTATATTGTGATTGATGGAGTTTTGATAAATTGTGTGTGCTGTTAGAAACCACTAAGGGTTTGGTTAGTTGATTTGTAAATTTTTTGGGATTAGGTGATGAAGACAATACATTTGGAGAAGTTCGGTTAGTAACGAAGTTATAGCGAAATTTCGGTAGAAATTAAGTGGTTTAGGTGACCTTATGAGCTTGGAAAACCTAAGGCTAGCGAGGTGTTGTTAGGAATGGGTTTGGTGTAGTAATCACCTTGAAATGTTAATTGCATGATGGGAAATATTGAGCCAAAAATTTGTAGCAAACCATGTTTGAGTGTCTTGGAAATTCCTAGAAAAGAGCTAGTGTGCATAACATTGTGAATGATGAGTGAAGTTGAGAGATAATGATGTATTTGTCTTGGAAGGATTTGGAATGGTCAATAAGTGAATTGGTAATGTTGGTAGAAGGTTGTGAAACACCAAGAGAGGTTGGTAATGCACTAGTGTGCATAATTGTTGAAAAGGGGAGTAGAAATGTGTAGAATTGAACAAAAATTGAACAATGAGTTTGGTGATTATTTAAGAAGGTTTAGTGCATGTTTATGTGTTGTAACATGTTTAGAAACTTGTGGAAAGATTAGGAAATTTTGGGTGAGGTTTAAGGTTGGATTTGGGGTTGAAAAATGGTGTTTTAGCAGCTTTTAGCAGGGTCTGGGACCTAGCTCTTGGATAAGTTCCCGGACCACCCTTAAAAATGAGCCGATAATCAGTTTTGTAGGTGGTCTGGGTCCTTAGTCCAGGACCAAGACCCGGACCAAGTGAAAAAAAGCCCCGAAAGTCATGTTATGTGTTGGTCCGGGACTAAAGGTCCGGACCATGTACCGGACCACACTCAAAATTCACCCGAAAGTATTTTTCAGCCCCTAAATGCATGAGGATAGATGGGGGTTGGTATTATATGATGTTTAGGATTTGTTTGGTGACATGTGAAAGTCTTAAAAAGTGTAAACAAGTGATAGATTCAATGTGTAAGTTGTGAACTTAAGATCACATAAGTAAGTTAAGGATAACGGGACAACGGGGTAAGTATGGGAGATAGTAGCTTACATACCGTATGATCATGATGTTAATAAAAACATTTGAAATGATATCAATTGTATGAGAATTAACTAAGGAGCGTGAGATGACGTGCTAAAGTAATTCCAGGTGACAAGTATGGTTTTCTTGCAACCTGTGTCCTACCGGGTTACACCGGCTTGTATGCCAACCTGTTTTTCTATATGTTTGCCACCTTGCAAGATAAAGCATGAAATGAGTTTACAGTCATTCAATTATGTGGCGTATCTAGTTCCGATACCGTTTAACCTCGAATATGTGTAAACTGTAGCTAACCGACTCTAGGATCACATAAGAGATCGGTATTCGGATTTAACGTCCCAACCTAAGGTACGTTCTAACTACGGCTATCCATGCGTTAGTTGTATATTGTTGTGTGTGTAAATGTATTTGCCCCCTTTGAGTATGTTGTTGTGTAACGATTGTTGTTATGTTCATGTATGTCGGATGGTATCTTACCTCCCCTGTGTGTCAAACCGAACTTGTCTAGTAATAATGTAACTTGTTGTGAAAAGACCCATGGAGGGAGCTTCTAACCAATGTATAACTTGGGGGGTGAGGAATCCGGGAGTTGTTGGTGAAATATGTGACTACTTCTACAACTTAGGCAGTGTACCTATCATTTTGCGGAATAGTGGATTTGTGGGGTTGTCGTACTCTTGGGGACCTCGCTGTGGTTAGTTGACAGTGTGTGTAATTTGACTGAGACTTCTAGTAAACAAGTTTTATCATTTTTTTAAAGAATTTGATTAAAGCTAACTTATAAGACAATAATAAAAACAATTAATCAAAACAGAATAGAAATAGAAATTTTAAATCTTTTGTTTTTAAAGAAGCATCATGGGTTATTCTGCTCACCTATTTTATCCAATTATGTCATATAAACTTTCACACTTTAGCAATAAACTCAGGAATCTTAATTAGTTCATTGACGGTCCTTGTACAACAAACCCTAACTAGCAGAAATAACAAGCCATAAAATATGCCCAAGTCAATTCAACCAATCGCATTATTAACAATTCCTCTTGGAGACAGATTAACCTATAGGCGAGACACGCTTCTAGTCGTTAACCCGTTTTGACTTCCTATGTCTAGAACCTTGTCTCAGCAATGCATTTTAACAAGAGAACTACAAATATCACTTTAATAATTGTACAAGAAGATTAAAGCGCATTAAGGACAAGAATCAAAATACTGCTTAGATAAATTATAGTGGAAAGTTTACATAACATAATTATATAAAATAGGCTCACTTTCAAACCCGGGAGGCTAAGTTTATTAATCACACATAATTATAAACACAAATATCATTAATAAGGTAGAATGAAGAAAAGCGAACAAACGGCACAAGTTGACTGCGTCTGGGTCTGGCTTAGCCGAACACAAATCCGGACACCACCTGTCCGGGTCTAGGTGAGCCGAACACAAATCCGGACACAGCTATTTTAATGGAGTTCGCGTCTGGGTTTGTGCAGAACGCCGTTCTTCGTTGGTTTTCTGGAAAATAAGAGTGTAAGGCTAATTTGGTGATGGAAAAGGATGAAGAATGGAGTATGGATGGAGGGAGAGTGAGTTTTGATGAGCGTTGATGAGCTTTGGATTTCAGGAGGGATTATGAAGAAGATTGAAGGAGCGTGGGTTTATAGAGCAGAGGAAAGGAAGAAGACAAGGGTGGATGGGATAGAATGTAGGCGGTGGTGGTAGATGGATAAAATGTAGGCGTCATAGATAAGAAAAAAAGGAAAATGGAGAAGACGGCGCCGAGAGAAATCAGTCGCGTGATTTCTGGGATTTGGGCTGCGTTACACGCGTCTGGATCTCCGTCGGGTTTAGGTAAGCCGGACATCTCACGTCGGGATTGCGTCCGGGAAGCCGGACATCCTCTGTCCGGAAGTGCGTTCGGGTTGTTTTAGCCGGACGTGTGAATTTCGTCTTGTCTTGTTCTGCAAACTTCGACAGGCTCCAGATTCTTCGTTTTAGCTCCGTTTCACTCGCCGTTTGTTGCGTTGGAAAGCTTGTGAAGTAAACTGTGTGATTTCAAAATTGATACATAAAATGTATCAGTTCATATCAAAACATAAATCTAAGGAAAAACATACGATAAGTGAGAAATACGACATGAATTGTTATGAAAATAGGAAGAATTATAGCCCTAAAAATAGATGTAATTCGCACTTATCAAACTTCCTCACACTTAGCTTTTGCTTGTCCTCAAGCAAATAAAGAATAAATCTATCTCTAATGCCGTAGTATCGAACCTCGGATCAAACAGATGCAAACAGGAAGTAAGCGGAGTGACAATCAAAAGAATAGTTCTGCTCTTGGTTGTAGGTTTTCACAATCAGTGAAAAAGAAATGATTTTAAAAGCATAGATAAGTTAGATTACAAAATCTGAATATAGATTATCTTGGGATCTTCCACCATTTCTTTCATCTAACCTTTGGATGACAAGGGGTGTGAAGTAACGCCTTATTCCGCGATACCTTTCAACACCACGTACTCATGATCAAAAACAAAATTCAAACTGTAATTAACTTTTTTCGCATGCAAAAACATTCTTCTTCAAGATGTATACAAAACAAACGAGTAATTGCTAATTTGTAGAGTTATTCCATAACCTAGACTTTTCTCTCTATCCTTGTAGCGGTGTTGGGCTAACTATCCCAGATCCCGAGACCTTAGGTAGATAGGTGTTAAGGCACCCCTAGGACTTAATAACCGGATAGACGAGGCCTGCTTTTGTTAGGAAATTTTTTTATCAGCGGAGTACCTTGCCTTATCCTTTCATTCCAATCTTTTCACATCATTTCCAAAATCCCAAGATACTAATTCAGTTTCCACAATCAACTAATCCATCAAATTTTAGTGAAAGTAGATTCATTTGAATAAAACTATGTATACACAACAACCTAAAGCAGAAAGATTCTTGAGGTGGTCACCTAGCTCAACTTCAAAATCTGTGCAAAATTATTTACCCAAGAATTCAATATTTATAAGCACTCAGAGAAGTGATTCTCTCAATGCAAGAAGACAAATAAAAACAAGTGTGGCATTTAAGCGTAAATGGCATATTTTCAGGGAAAGGTCTTGACTTCCTCACACTTAAGAGGAGCAATGTCCTCATTGTTCAAAAATAAAAATCAAGAAAAGACCTTTCAAAATATGCCAGACTCATGAACAACTTCATTCAGGACAATCATGGGCTGATATAAAAATAAGCATTAAGCGTGATAGGCTGAACACAAACATTAAAAATAAAGAAACTAAAACTCCCCTGATATCGTAGATTGAGGAAGGTTCCCTTTCCTCAGACTTAAGTTCGAACAACGGGGGTAGTAGTGTTCCTCACACTTGCGTTCAAGCAAGTGTCTAGCCTCGGAGCTCATCAAATACTGCAGACGTGTAAATCTGAGTGGTTAAACTGGTGTAAAATTAAAAGAAAAGAAATTAAAACTCAAATTAAACGTCGGGCTGCAAACAAATCCCGGTCGTAGTAGTATAGTAAAGTGTAAGCGACCGGATGTCGAACCGTGGGACTAATGTGCATATTATAGTACCTAAGCATGTCACAAGAGGGGGGATTAATTGACTTGTATTATAAATAAAAAGGAAAGATAAAATAAACACAGTTAATAGATAAATTAAATGGAACTCTGGGTCAGGTTATTATAATCTGCATAATTAAGCTATCTCTACTGGTTTAATAATTTGGCAAGGTTCCTGTTATTATCTTAAGGTCCGATGAAAACTCATAAGAACTCGTTCCAGTTGTGCAAGGTCCGATGAAAACTCAAGCACCCACTGGTGGACGGCAGAGGAGTATTGAGGAATTACATTTGCATCTGAAAATACTAACTTATTAAATCATAATAAGCTTTCTCCAAATTTACGACTTAATTAACCCATCTGTTTCTAACCGATGAAATTAAAAACAGACTTAGTAAAGCAATTTAGTAAACTCATGACATTTATTAAAAAGGTGCGAGATAACCTTTAAAACGCAACAAACTATATTAAATAAAACCAGTAAAAATATTGCATAATTAATACAAACACATAATAACCATTCCCAGAGTATAAATATTCTAGCCTAACATATTAAATAGATAAACAGAAACAAGAGTAGTAGAAATCATCTGTAGTCACTCCTGCATTCGTTCTGCTATTTTGTATACGTAGGACTAGAGGTGAATATGGTGGAAAGTGAAATAAAAATGGAGAAGACGGGAGGAGAGAAATGAGATGAACGTGTGATGTGTGGTGAAGTGGTACGGTGATGGATTGTATGGGTGGAGGATGTGTAAATGAAAGGAGAAGGTATGTGCGTTTATATAGGAGAAAGGAAGAGACAGCAGATAGATAACACCGCGTGAGGATTTGATTGAGGCGGCAGAAAGAGCTGGATAGGATAGGATTTGTAGATTGATTGCTCTCATTTATTGCAGGGGACAGAGAGCTCATGCGTGAGGAAAATAAGGCGCCGACTGGTAATGGATATGGTAGCAAGTTGCAGACAGTCGGCGCGAAGAAGAAAACTGTTCGCGACTGATTTTTAGTCACGACCGCCTCCTGTCCACGTCCAATTAGGCGGTTGTATTGGAGAGACGCCCGCCTATGGTACCGCCTCAAACAAGGCGGTTGTATTGGAGGCGGTTGTATGTGGTACGTCCGCCTATGGTACCCGCACGCCTCAAACAAGGCGGTTGTATGTGTGGACCGCCTAGGAGTCCGCCCAGAATGGGGCGGTTGCAAGTCGTGACCGTGACCTATTTTCCTTCAAACTTTGACCGGCTCTAGATTATTCGTTTGGACTCCGTTTTCTGAGCCGTTTGCGCCTATGCGTTCGTCTCCTTGTCTACTTTGCTCCCAGCTTGGTTTTCCTCATGTTTTAACCAATAAATTTGTGAGATAATAATAAAACATAAACTAGAGGAAAACTAACCGAAGTGGAGAAATGAGCAAGAAAAGTGCTAATATAATATATGAAATACACCTATAAATCATGCTTATTTGGACACTTATCAAATACCATGATAAAAATGTCACCTGCATATATTACAACTACCCAAAAATAAACGCTAAAAAGCGTTGCATTAAAGCACAAACACCATTAAAATAAACCACAAATAATAAAAGCATATGCTCCCCTCTTCATTTGATAGCACATCCTCCTTCCTTTGATTTTTTTTTTGTATAAAATCACACGTCCGGACTTAGGTCCGGATCCGGACGTGTTTAAACTTTGCACGTGTCCAGGTCAGTTGGTGCGGACGCAAACCCGGACGCGTTATAAATTTTTTTTTGACAAATATATAGGATAATATAGAAGAATGCAAAAACAAATAATAGGATAATAAATTTTAACCACTGGGTTGCCTCCCAGTAAGCTGCCCGTATTTTTATTCTTTGGCTAGACTCCCGCTTTGTTATCCTGGATCAAAATAAAAGTAGACAACAGCTTTGCCAGGAAACCGAAGTTAGCAGTAATTAAAAGCAAACCACCTGGATCAAACAAAACGTCACATCGGTAAATAAAATAGGAAAATGAATACTCCACAAAACCTGGTGTTTGAGGAGGTACTGCCGGTAACGTAGTTCTAACAGGAGACCAGGTGTGATTGGCTTTTCTTCCTCAAATTGCAGGATGTAAACATCCTCGTCTTGTTGTTGAGGCTTATGGAGGCAAGAAGAGAGTTGATGAGAGGCTAGTGGTAGTGGTGTTCCTTCCTCAGATTCGAGGATGCAGATATCCTCTTCCGGTTGGTGAGGCTCCATGGAAACATCATTTTGGTAGACAATTGTAGTAGAAGATGTAATTTCTTCATCTTCTACGAAACTCAATCGTATCTGGCGCTTCTACCGGCTCGCAGGAAATACAGACAAAGTATCTTCAAATTTTAATTGCTCCTCTTGTGCTGGGGATGGAGATGGAGGAGAATTGTAACTTTCAGACATTTGCTCCAACTCGGCGTCGGAGAAAAATTCCTAATAAGTTTCTTTATCTCCTCATCAGAACTTGTAGCTTCAAGAATATCTGGCTCGAATTGATCTTTGCTCCTTGGAGTCACCACTGGAATCTCTTCTAGCGGATTGGTCTGACTCGGGAGAAATTCGTCTGACACTTGTGTAGATTGCTGTTCATTATGATTGAAGTAGCAGTATCCCAACTGAGCTTCTTTGTACTGTGTATTAGCCTGGTCGACTTCCCACCAATACAACTCTCGATTTAATTGTTGAGGTGGTTGATAATCCTTGACCATCCTTTGATATGAGGATATCTCCTCTTGCATGTGCGTCCATTCCAAATTGATCAACAATCTTCTCACCTCATCGTAGCCGCTCTCCATAATCAGTAACTATCCTACAAAAAACAAAAATAAATACCAAGTAGAATAGAACTAAAAATTGAAAATAACACAAAAACAAAATTAACTAAATAGAAAACTAATAAGAAATAAAACAGAGATAAAAGAAAATTGCTAAAATAAATAAAGTAAGTAAAATTAAATAAAATTAAATGAAGTGAACATAAATAAAATAGGAAAAAAACTAAACAGAAATCTCAATAAAATTAAAAACCATCAATTAACCGTGCCGGAGATCCCCGCAACGGCGCCAAAAACTTGTTGGAGAAATATGTGACTACTTCTACAACTTAGGCAGTGTACTATCGTTTTGCAGAATAGTGGATTTGTGGGGTTGTCGTACTCTTGGGAGCTCGCTGTGGTTAGTTGACAGTGTAGTAAATTGACTGAGACTTCGAGTAAACAGGTTTTATCATTTTTTTGAAAGAGTATGATTAAAAGCTAACTTATAAGACAATAATAAAAGCAATTAATCAAAACATAAGAAAATAGAAATTGTAAATATTTTGTTTTTAAAGAAGCATCCTGGGTAATTCTGCTCACCTATTTTATCCAATTATGTCAATATAAACTTTCACCACACTTTAGCATAAACTCAGGAATCTTAATTAGTTCATTGACCGGTCCTTGTGAAATACCCGGGAATTTTAAGTTAGGAATATGATATATATAGTCAGAATAATAAGTCCGAGTTTATAATATAGTGGCCCGGGAAACCAACGATATTCCTATATTAACTTATTCCTCTTCCTAGAACTTCCTCCTCACTTTTATTCATTTATACATGGAGTTCTAATTCAAAGTGATTTGCTCTTGGTACTTAATTAATTTCTAGACCTCAATTCTGATTTTACTTCCTATTAGTAATTTATCTCTAATTACAGAGTTCAAATCCCTTTTGACTTCTTCAAGTTAATTTATATATATATATTTATTATTAGTATTCTAGAACTCTCTCTAACGCAATTATAATTCCCTTACTAGTATTGTTGTTTTACCTTAATTAATTTATTTCAATCTCCTTCCTACTTCCAAGTAAATGTTATTTAATTATCTTCCTAGATTTTCTACTCCTTCCTCATCTTGTTTCAACGATCTACTTTCTCAGCAATATTCAAACCAGGAAACTATTTCTGAATTTCAAAAGAATGTTGTTAGAGATTTTATTTTTTTTTCCTTCCGATATTCTCAACGTTAAGTTGTTGGCATAGGTTTCCTAAAAACATTTTGCAATGTGAAGTATTTGTTTTTGATTTCCTTTTCTGAGTTATTTGTATTTCGTAATTATTTACCCCTTTTGTTAAAATAGAAATCATTACCTTGTTTGACAATTTCAATTTCCTTTATTCCTATAATTTACTTATTATATAACAACCTTCCCCTCTACGGTCTACCATCATCACGACGCTTCTACCTTCTGTTCTACTAAAACTTATTCACGTATCTTCTTCCTTGAGTTCTTTTCTCGCGTTCTCAATTCTACCTTCGGCGTTATTCATTCCACCCTTGCTGGATCGTTTTCCTTGGTGCCAATTAGGAGCTTTGTTGGGTAATGTATTCTACTTAGCTACTTAGTTATTTATTCGTTGTTCGGTGGATCCTGATTGTTAATTCTGATTACCTAGACGCCGATTACATCGACGAGTGCTATCAATAGTCCGGAGCAGTTGGGTTCTTGAGGGAATTGGTTGTTCCAGGTAAATTCTATGCTCAATGGTTTTGATTGTGGTTTTGCGAAATCTTGGAAAAGGATTTGTTGTGTTTTATCTCGTTGTGGTTTGAGGATTTGGAATTGAGAAATTGAATTGAGGTTGTGGTATTTCAATAATGGCTTTGGGGAGTCTTTCACAGGATGTTGTTATTGTTTGGGAGCCCATAGGTGCTCCCCATTATTGATATTATTTGCGCTGCACACATTGTTGCAGTTAAGCTCTATGATCTACTCTATGTTACTGCTGTTTCATAGGGGGTGTGCACACTTAAGGACTTAGGGTGAGGTGGTTGTTTGACGGTCCCATAGGTGACTGTCCTGGAATTGTGGTTTGGGGTCCCATAGGTGACCCCTGTTTGGAATTATGGCTATTACTTCCTGTTGAGAGCTCCCTACTGTGGTTTCGGTATTGAAATACTTTTCTGGAGATTCATTAACTATTCAGTAACCTACCTTCTCATCTGATTGTTAAAAGGCAAATGTTTTCTAAAATGTATTTTACAGTTTGAGGTGGAATTTACTCAGTTTTTCTGATTTGTGCGATCCTTTCTGTGTTTCTGTCTATGTTTTTGATCGCAGGTATGAATGACTAGCAGAGGGAAACGGGACCGCGAATCACATAGTTTAGGACCACGTAATGATTAAGCAATATCTTGAATTTAATGTTTTAGAGATGTTGTTATGTTCTCAAGGTTTTCATACATTAACGTTATTTTGCTTCCGCATAAATTGAAGTTGACTTTGGTATTAATGTTGTTTAGTTCATCAGCCTGAGCACCCATGGGTATTGGGTGTGGCGGTAATGCCCTGGATATTTTGAGATCCGCTGCTATATTGAAGGTTATGTTCATTTTGGTTTTGGTTAACTGAATTTCGCTATTGTTTTATGAATCAGTTTTGTTGAGGTTGAGTTTTGAGTTAAGTATTTGCCAATGGTCTTAACTGTTCAAAAGTTCCTTATATTGTCATGGTGTTTTATGTAAGAGTTTAGGATGGTTTTTGGCTCTTGGTTTACGTTTTGGGAACTGTACTGAAGACCTGTCCGAACGTCCGTCCGGACATCGAGTTCGGACAGGCCCGAATGTCTTAAAAGCTTTCTGTCTAGGCGTGTCCGAACTTCGGTCCGAGCATCAATGTTCGGACACGCACGTTAAATTTCTCGGGTTTTTCCAAACTAATTTGTGTCCGAACTTCAAAGTCCGGACACAAGTTCGGACGCCATTGGTCAGCCCTTTTAATCTCTCGGCTGTGTCCGAACATCAATGTCCGGACAACAAAGTTCGGACTTTCGGATTCTTTCTGCAGTCTATTTCCCTTCGCTGGCTTGTGTCGAACTTACCATGTCCGGACACAAGTTCGGACCAGCACCGTTTTGCTCTTTTGGGACTCGTTTGAAGTCCGTTTTGTTGCCGTTTGCGCCATTAGATTTGTATTTTCATAAGCTATGTTTTGAGGTAAAAATCCAGGTGTTACACTTGTACAACAAACCCTAACTAGTAGAAATAACAAGCCGCAAATATTGCCCAAGTCAATTCAACCAATCGCATTATTAACAATTCCTATTGGAGACAGATTAACCTATAGGCGAGACACGCTTCTAGTCGTTAACCCGTTTTGACATCCTATGTCTAGAACCTTGTCTCATCAACGCATTTTAACAAGAGAACTACAAATATCACTTTAAGAATTGTACAAGAAGATTAAAGCGCATTAAGGACAAGAATCAAAATACTGCTTAGATAAATTATAGTGGAAAGTTTACATAACACAATTATATAAAATAAGCTCGCTTCCAAACCCGAGAGGCTAAGTTTATTAATCACACATAATTATATAAACACAAATATCATTAATAAGGTAGAACGAAGAAAAACAAACAAACGTGCACAAGTTGACTGCGTCCGGGTCTGGCTTAGCCGGACACAAATCCGGAGCAGAGTAATATTAAAGAAGTTCGCGTCTGGGTTTGTGCAGAACGCTGTTCTTCGTTGGTTTTCTGGAAAATAAGAGTGTAAGGATAATTTGTGTGATGGAAAAGGATGAAGAATGGAGTATGGATGGAGGGAGAGTGAGTTTTGATGAGCGTTGATGAGCTTTGGATTTCAGGAGGGATGATGAAGAAGATTGAAGGAGCGTGGATTTTATAGATCAGAGGAAAGGAAGAAGACAAGGGTGGATGGGATAGAATGTAGGCGGTGGTGGTAGATGGATAAAATGTAGGTGTCGTAGATAAGAAAGGAGGAAAATGGAGAAGACGGCGCCGAAGAAATCAGTCGCGTGATTTCTAGGATTCGGGCTGCGTTTACACGCATCGGATCTCCGTCGGGTTTACGTAAGTCGGACATCTCACGTTCAGGATTGCGTCCGGGAGCTGGACACCTCTGTCTGGAAGTGCGTCCGAGTTGTTTTAGCCGGACGTGTGAATTTTGTCTTGTCTTGTTCTGCAAACTTCGAAAGGCTTCAGATTCTTCGTTTTAGCTCCGTTTCACTCGCCGTTTGTTGCGTTGGAAAGCTTGTGACGTAAACTATGTGATTTCAAGACTTTTTACTGCATTTGATACATAAAATGTATCAGTTTATATCAAAACATAAATCTAAGAAAAAACATACGATAAGTGAGAAATAAGACATGAATTGTTATGAAAATAGGAAGAATTCTGCCTAAAAATAGATGTAATTCACACTTATCAGGAGTCCTGTCGCGCACATGTGTTTGGGAGTTGATATCTACATCTTGATTCATCTCCCTCTCTGTTCGGTTGTTTTCCTTCTTGGAATTCAACCTCCCACAAGCCAATAGCTGGCTCTCCTACCTTGACTATTGTTCGGGGCTAAGGGGATTTGTGTATGGTGTGATCGAGTCTATATTATGACCGACACATCTAAGTAAAGTGAATGTGTATGGTGTGATCGGGTCTAATTATGACCGACACATCTAAGTAAAGTAAATGTGTACGGTGTGCTCAGGTCTATACTATGACTGAGACATATAAGAAAAGTAATTGTGTATGTGTGTTCGGATCTATATTATATCTGACACATCTTAAGTAAAATGTACGTTCTCTAAGAAGAACGGTATTATATATGTTATGTAATAGGCCCGACATGAGAATGAGGATATTCCCTAGGCTCCATAAATTTGGCTAACTCCTATTCGGACCGAGTCCTCACGAGACTCGTTCTCGAGTTATGTTGTTGTATATGTTATTACGTGATGGTGTTGGTATGTTTGTGTACGTTGATCAGCAAAATCTACCCCAAGTTAATATAAGAAGTAATTAGGTGTAACCGATTAAATGGATAAGTGTTTTCTAATAAGAAATTAGCTCCATTTGGTAGAAACCCTTAAAGGTCAAGAACACAATAATGTGATCTAACAAGTGTTGATGTGTTAACCTTATTGCTGACCTATTGATGGGATATGTGTTAAATATAAGCATGATACGTGTTTAGAGTTTTTCATGCATGATTAAATATAAATCTACCGATGCTCAGACGACAAATAGTTGTGTATGGCCCGGTAGTATGCGGGCTGCACGATTACCATACCAGCAAAGGTGTTGAGCGCTTTGGGGCCACCCATTTCATTTTAGGTACAATGGAGCTGGTAGCCGTTCAAGAGTAGGACAGGGTGGTTATTTATGCAGGGTAGTTATCTAATTGGTTTATGTATTTGTAAGTACAGTAAGACTGAAACTGTTATCAGCAATGGAACGTATTAGACTCGGTACAGTTAATGTAAGTGCAATTGACTCGGTTTAGTTATGAAGTGGAATTGTAATGTATAATGCCGCCGGGAGTCCTGTCCATCAGACGGGTACACTATGTATGTATTAGCCTTGTTAGCCACATGGGTGGCTAATGGCGTGTAACACCGCCCCTTTTTAGCCAGTGTTAATGTTGTATTTTCCGCTGCAATTAGTCGTTAAGTATGGAGTTTACAGTTGGGGTGTTACAAAAGTGGTATCAGAGTGATACTTCACTCTGATGACTGGAATTACCAAGCTTAGGAAGTACCGAGTTAGGAATTAGAGACTTGGGGTTAAGGGATGAGTGATAGCGCGAGAGATACGCTCGATAGGCATTCCCAGTGTATAAGGGATACCTACAATATCCATACCCGTCCTCCACATCCCCCGTTTTATAACTCAGGAAGAACACCAGAGAGATGAAAGTCCTCTCTTACTTGGGAAAACCCGATCTGGCCATTATCAAGTATTTCTGTAAGAACGGAGAACTGGTCGTACGATAGATTCCAACAACGGGAAATCTTGAAGATGTTTCCCGTCTAAACGACGTTAACCGCATTTAATAGCGGAGAATTGAAGAATTCTATGCATAGGAGAATGGAATTTCCGACAGCATGGGTCGACATGCTTAGCAGTAGAGAGAACCATGGCTGACCATCAAGAAGGAACGCACTAGTCGTGCAACGAAGCAGAAAGGTGAAGTAATGAGACCCGAGACACATGTACCAAAATTGTTAGACAATACCGCCAACGGTATACTAACCGACTAAGGAAATAGTCAAGGTTGGGTAATTCCAAACCTACAGCGTACAAGAAGTTATAATACCTAATTGACAAAGTCTAGACGACTATGAAAATGTTTTATGTAACATACACAAATAGGACTACTAAGTAGTGCCTAAATAAGAATCAAGCCTCGATAACAACAGTAAAAGTGTGGAGACGGGCAATAAGGAATGACACAGAGCTAAACGTATTGGGGCCTCTGAGAGTGAAGAGTCACCCTGGTTTATGATTACCATGTCAAGACCAACGAGAGTCGCTCAGAAGATTTATTATCAAGACTAAAAGATCAAAGGAAGTGCCAACAAGGCTACCAAGTAAGGTGCAGGCAGAAATAATACCACAACCAGTATGTGTTGAACCGATAGCCAGCCTGCATGGCGCACTTGCCATGGCAAGTGCTGCTATAATGGGGCTATTCGGGAGGATTTTAATGACTATGAAGTACTTAGTAGAGTACCATATTGGTGAATGAAGTAATTATAGAATCTCGAATCCAAGAATTTAAAGAGTGAAACCTGGAATGGCTTAACGGCCTAACCAATGTATTTGGGGATATACCAGTCAGCGAGAAGCTAGACTTGGTCAAGGAGTGAAGACATTTTAAATACCATGAAGAATTTTTCTTTTAAACCTAACTTTTTTCTTCTAAACTCAGATTTATTTGAAGCCCTCTTTCACAACCAAATTTCATTCTAAACTCATATTTAAATTCAAACCTTCTTTAAACTCAAAGTTTCTCTCAAACTTCAGATTTTCTTTAAAACAAAAAGCAGAAGACCTACACCTGCCTCAACGCCACACAGTAGGTAAGTTTACACCCCAGTTCACTTTCGAACAACCCGAGGGAATGGATTGAGTCCGTACTAAATAAAAACAGTGGATAGACTTCCCTTGATTAAGTTTGGGATGCACCAAATGTGTGTTGACGATATAAGAGGAGTTGACAACAGAGTACTTCACATAGGCGTGTGACGGATACTACGAGTGTACGAAAATGAAATGTGGGACGACCACACTCCAGAGGAGCTTACGGGCCTGACAGACTCATTCATGAGTTAGTTAGGTAAGTAGTAATGTATCAGTAGGGTACCCCATATATGTATACGAGTAGAGTCAGAAACACGGGAAGTAGTCGACTCTGTACTACAATCAGCAGTAAATCTAGACCAGAGTAACCTATTACCGAGATTGATTGAAGTGGAAGGACTCAGTTAAGTTAACAAGACTAAAGGAATTAGTGAATTCATTTCAAGAAAATGTTTAGAGTCAGGAAGTGCGAAGTGCACTGACTAGTAAGTAAAGACATCGCATATGTCTCAAGAATCCCGAGGGATAAACATGATAGCTGAACGAATACCCAGCCTATACATGGTAAGACAGATGCCTAATATGGACACGTTAATGTACAATGAACTGGATGAAATTCCCGAATAATCACCTAGGCTACCGGGAAATATCCATCTTCAATGAAGAGGATATTTAAACCCAGCCAAGGACGCAAGCGGCATAGTTAACTAAACATACCCATAAGTACAAGCCAGATGTAGTGGCATAACTTAGCAACACCCAGGAGCAATCCTTGAAGGGTGCTTGGGACAACAAAAGTTGAACGAATATCATGATAGAATCACAAGAGTTGAAACAAATACTCAGTTTAACACCGAAGGGAACCCACTTAACAGTAGAACCCTAAGTCGCCAAAGAGGCAACCTGACATTCCTAAGAGGCCTCCCATGAAAGGAAGTGTGATGCAACGACCTTGTTAGGGAGCCCAGAATCACCTCCAAATCATGTGATGGTGTACGAAGAAGTAAAATATGTGTGAACAGCCTACAATGAGCAGAGCTCGAGGCAATGAGGCTTATAAGCCACAAACCAAATGTGTTACGTAAATTATTGATTACAAACCTAATTAAATCATAAGGAGTTTTACTGGAAATGGCACCAGTAAGGGAAAAGTTTGTGTTATATAAGTGAATAGAGCGGAGAATGAACCACTACTTTAAGAGTGGGGATACCTCTCGACATTGTGAGACCGCGAGAGTGATACTTATGTGAAGCTCCAAGAAATATTTGAAGTTTGACCATGTTGTTATTGCCAAAGAAAAATTAGAATAAAAATAGTACAAAAAGAAGCTTTTATAGCAATTGTGGAAACCAGAATAGTAAGTCAATTTAGTAGCCTCCATCACATGTGTATAACACAAGTATAGAGTAAATATTTCTCAAAGATCATAATACATAAGGATAACGTATTCAGTAATCAACCAAGTATGTGGCTAGTCGTAATATGATTAATGTAAGTACATGAGTAGAAGTTGACATAATAGCAGACGCCGGTAAAGTAATGCCGTGTGATGGAAAAGAACATTGTGCGCAACAAGCGACCATTGTATGTAAATGATATGGGGAATAAGCAGAGTTATGAGTTAGACTCAATGGAGATGCAAGGTAAGTGATGGTAAATAGACTGGGCAGTAAAGCCAATAGCCTGTACCATGTGACAAAAGATCTCACGGATAAGGCATTGTCCATTCCTATTACAATTGCATAAGGGATGGAAGTGTACTCCTAGTAAATTAACATAATAAGTGAAGTAATAAGCCTTGGGACAAGAATACCCGATTGCTAAGTAACCAACCCGTACTGGATACGGAAGTCGTGCAAACACACCAATGAATATGACGCAAGTCGGTTAAGCGTAGACCTAGAAACAAAACTGTTGGAAATACCAACCATCACAGTAAATGCGGAAAGAGACGTATAAACGCTATAAGGACCGATGCATAGGAAATGCAAGGTCATACAAATGAAGGAATACTTGTACAGAAGCAAATAAGCAGGCATGATTCAAGAGGAATAATCAGGAGTCAGTGACTAAGAAGCACTGAATACCAAATACCAGTGTAGAATACAACTCAAGGGTGAGAACAACAGAGGAAGCACTACATATTAAGTAGTAGCTATACCTCAACCGATAATATGTCGGAAAAATAAAGTGAGTGATTATGAAATACATAACATTATACGCAATAGATTTCCAGTAAACTAGATAGAAAATCCGTAACTCACTGAATTCGCACACGGTAAGAGATACCACGCGTCAGTTGAGAAACCGTTATCACACTAAGAATAACGAAAAGGGCGAACCAAGCTCTAAAGTTATTAGGGTCACACAACGGAAGCTAGTGGGCCCATGATTCAAAAGTTGAATATGCATAGTGAATATGAGTAGATGGCTAATCATCAATGCCTAAAAGCCCGACAGGCCAGAACTGAAACCAGTTATAAGTTAAACAAACTCCAGTGAGAATTCTTGGCTCAAGGACTAATCGAGATCCTCTGACCGAAAAGTAGTGTATAATAGACCACATGGTACTTAAAATACTTCATGGCACGGAACGTCTTAAACCAATGTTAAGTTACAACATATGGTAGATTACGTGGGCGTAATCCCTTTTAAGGGGGTAGAGTGAAAAATCGCTTAGCGTATGTTTACGTACACTGTACGTGAACTACAGTGTGTATAGCACAAAGAATGTATTTTGATGATTGGTGTGTATGTTACATGAACATACGTATTCATTCATGGTTTAATGGTGGTTTAATTGTGGTCATTGCGCACAGAAGATGCGAATACCATTGTTATAAACGTACCTACCTTGTGAACCTTGGTATGAGTACAAGTGTAAAGGAGTAGAGAAACTCCCGGGGAACTAAAACCTCGACAGTATATGTTTATATAAGACCAAATATAGTATTATGTATTGTGATTTTGAAAAAAATAATAATAGTGTCATGTATGAATCGGTATGAAACTGATGAAAAACTTTGTGAGAATCGATTTCCCTAGGTAACTTGATTAGTGGTGAATTGAGAATGGTTGATGGACAGCTTTCCATCCTTTGGAGATGTATTGTCTTGTGATTATGACTAGAATAATCAAAGAGATAGAAAATGGAAGTAATTGAACTGTGTGATGGTGTGATTATGACTAGAAGTATTAAAAGATAGAAAATGGTAAATGTTTGAATTAGTTGCTGGTGTGAAATTAAAGTGGGAGGTGGAACTTGATTTGCATGCGATCAAGGGAAGCCGAACACAAATTAGGGTGGAAGGATAGTTCAACAATGATGCTGATCACATCAGGGTTGGATGACTCTTGAAGCTCCCTGTAAGTGGTCACAAATAATCACGTTAAGAAAAGATACAGTTAGCATAAATTGGACTTGAAGTTGTATTGCGTTTTCAAAAAGGATTTTCAATTGATATTTTTTTTAAATAAAGGATTTTCTTCTACTTGACCTCATAAAAAGATTTTTTGTTATTTAGTCTTGCTCACGAGCCGAGGACGTATGTGCCTTTTGTCTTCGGACCGGTGACATGAGGAGAACATAGTTGTTTTGTATTACTCGCTTACGAGCTGAGGACGCATGAGCCTTTGTCTTCGGACCGTTGACATGAGGAGAATACAACAAAATGTATGTAAATGTTTTGATCTTCAAAGGACCGGGGACCAAAAAGCGTAAGTGTTCATCGCGACCGGTACCTGCGAGATCACCGTGTGTATTACTCGAAATGGACTCGAAGACTGAGTTGTCTTGTAGTCTTTGGACAGAGCCCATGAAGAGAGTATAAAAGAGTATTTTTTATTGTTAAACATGCAGTGACATGTTATGTGTTATATGGAGTGTACATTATCCAGTCCTTGAGTATGAAAGTTTACATTTGGTGTATGTTGATAATGTAAGATTTATGTTGTAAAAGTAATCCCTGTATTCTAATTAAATGATGCATGTGAATTGTGGAACTTTGAGGATAAAGTTCTTTTAAGGGGGGTAGATTGAAATACCCCGAACTTAAATGTGTAGATAAATTGTGTAAATATGGTTTTCTAAGGCTAATTAAGTCCTTAATAACATTGGTGAAGAAAGAGAAACCAAAAGAAAAAGGAAAATGCGTAAAAGTCACAAAATGCTAAAACGTGTATTTAATTATCTTATGAGGTATATAACCTCGACTAGGATCCGAAAGGGATTCCTAGGGCTTAATTAAGCCTAAATAATATGTGGTAACAATTCCCAAAGAAAACGGATCCAAATAATGGGTTAAAACGCCAACGGAGTCTTGAAGCGTGTTTTTTGGGAAAACCCGAAAACGTGACTTTAAACAGTTGAATGACCCCGTAAAAATTATAGTTGACCATATAACTATAATTAAACATCAATGAAGGTCGAAGAACCATCAAAATTAAAGAAATAGAAAAAAAATTTGGAAAACGCCCTAGTTAGTGAATAGTGCAAAACGGGGACTTATGGGGTGTTAGTTGCTAAAAGACCAAAATGCCCCTCACTTATTTTTGTAAAAATCTGGCATCCACATGTGTGCCCACATTTTTATATGTAACACCCCTACCGGTAATCTCACCATTACTCTTAACCCGTCTCCATTATCAATACACCAGCATCGGAAATTCTAATACGACCAGGGGTGAAACAATGTCGTTAGCCACCCACGTGACTAACAAGGCCAATTCCAAACAAACAATCCAACACTATCGGTCTGATGGGTCTTTACCAAGTACACTATACAACATGATACATTCCATTCCCCTATCAATTCTCAAACCAAATACAACCTTCAATCCCATGATATACAATACAAACTCCATTTAATACTATACCGAGTATCTACAATTCCCAACATTAATAATGACCTTTCGGTCTTACATTTCCATAATACAACAATACAAATATTTAACAGCTACCCATGCCTAATCACAACCCCGTCCTACTCTTGAACGGTGCTCGGCTTCATTGTACCTGGAAAAATAAAAACATCGCCCCAAGGGGCTCAGCAAAATTGCTGCATATGACTTCCGCATACCTCGCGTACTAGCGAGGGTACGCCGACTATTTGGTCGAGAGCATGCGGTTCATTTATTTCAAACAGCATGCATACATCATACATTATATATGCACATTCACACAAATACTCCACATTCATTCAAGGAATACAATCAACACAGATATCACATTCAACTCGGTAAGTTCAATTACCTTATCCTTAACCCTTGAGAGACCGTATCTCAAGTGAGTTTCATTCTCGTTAATCACCAACTTTCATCCCAACCGGGTAGTTTTTGTCTCCTAGATCTTTAGACACTCTCGGTCCTGATCTAGTTTTCTTAATTATTCTACTCTTGAATAATTTTAAGTTAAGCCTCAAAGGCCTCTGGGCAGAGACATATATAGGTCTCACCACCGGGCTTTTATAATCTCAATACGAGATTAGAAACATACTCTCATGTTCTCTCTCCTTATCCCATAATACCCAACTTACCTCTTTAGATGGGTAAGCTCTGCCGGTCTTACTCCAGTCGGGCACCACTATGTGGCACACGGCCCGGTAACAAGGGAGTTCGACCACGGATTCGGAAACATACGCTCTGTTGCTTCCTCTTCCTTGCACACGTGACTCACAATCCCCCTAACCCAGCTCTCAGGTTAGTAACAATAGGAACGCATATATAAATACATATAATAATATCAGTCAGCCGCATCTCTCTCAATGCTATCATACAACTTAGGAGATTTTCCTATCTCGTTGTATCTACCGATTTACGGGTCGCCCCTACACTTCCTTTACTTAGGAATTATGTTCGTTATCTACGTGGAGTCACATCCTTGCATAGGGAGTCGACTATTGTTATTAAGGATGTTCTCTAGTCTCGTGTGTCGCTTGATCTCATTTCGAGTAAATTTATAAGTTTGATTTATCGTTGTCCGTTAATTGATGGTTTTCGTGTGTTACCACGTTTTCATTATTCACAACACGACTCGTTCTTCGAGTCACGAATCAAACAAGACTCAACTATGAGTCGAACTACAATACACAATCGCAAGCAATCAACTCATTCATAATTCATCCATTTCATGAATTATACAAACTTAGTTTAAATACAATCCAACAAGCAACAATACCATACAAGCACCAATAAGTGCAAACAATCTGATTCGTGCATTTATCTTGTTAAGTGATCACACAATCAAACAAGCACACAAATCGAGGTAACCAAGTTAGGATACAGAGCGTGAGGAAATCATACCTTTCACCGGGGTTAACTTTACCGGGTGTTCTCACGTTCCTTGGTGCACACTTGTTCCTCATGTCTTACTCTAGAACCTCTATTTACATGTCAAATGGTTTAATTAATATTAAGGTGTTATGGTACGTACATAAATGCTACTCCCGTACCTACCCCGTTATTCCGTTATCTCAGTTCACCTAAGTGTTCTTAAACTCACAACCTTCTCCATTACTCCTCAAACTTATTTACACTTCTTAGGACCTTTAAATGCCACCAAACAAGGCCATAACAACTTCTAACACCATTACCAATCAATTCCCCATCATTAGGACACCTTAAAACACATTCTGGTACATTTTTAGCCTGGTCCGGGTTTGCGTCCGGGGTTACAAACCCGGACCAATCCCGAAAATACAAATCTGCCTTAAAAATACATTGGTCCGGGTATGTGTACTTAGATGTAAACCCGGACCACATGTGAAAATGGGTTTCTGAGACGTTTTTGAGGTGGTCCAGGTTTGTGTACTTGTTTACAAACTCGGACCATGCCTGTAGGTGTTTAAATTGATAGTTTTTGACCCCTTTTCAACCCTAATTCACCTCCAATCATTTCCTAAACTTTCCACATGTTTCCCACATGTTTAAACACCCTAAAACATGGTCTAAACCACTTCTAATCATTGGTTCAACCCTTACTCAACTTCTTTCTCAAATTCTACAAATTTGCACTCTTGCTGTTACACTTGCACACTTGTGCATTTCCTAACTTCCTCTTTGTGGTTTATACCTTATACCAACCTTACCAAAACATTTATTGACCAACACCACCCATCCTAGACATTTGCATTATCTATACCCAAGTCTAACTCTCATTTCTACTATTATAACACACTCTTTTTCTTGCAATTTCCAAGCTACCAAGCATCATTATGGTACAGATTTTCACCTCCCTCTTCCTAGTTCTCCATATATCATCCCAAGGTTATTACCCCACTCTAAACAACCCAACTGAACACCTAAGTGTTCCCACTTACCAAGTCACCTACAAGCACTCTTTCTACACAAATTTTGCCATAACCTCCCCATAAACCTTACATGTCCACATTCACATATTTTTCACCATTTTCAATCCTAAACTAGCCACGCCCTTACAAGGGTCCTACCAGTACTCAATATCAATCCAAAATTCACCAAATCACAATATAGCTCCAAAGTCTTAATAAACCACAATATAACAACAACTAAGAATCACTTGGCATCAAAGCCCTTAATTCACACAAAATTTCACAAACTTCTTCCTATCACATTCAAACACATTTTCCTCACAAATTTGGGTTCATTCATTAAATTACCCTTCCCATATTCTACAGCAAGTAAAATAGGCATTAAGGTGAGTTTCTTACCTTAAGCTCACAATTCCTTCTTTTGATTCTCCTCTTGTTCCTCCTCTTCCCAAATTCGGTCAATTGGGAATGGAGTTTCCAAACTCCATCCCAACACCCAAGGAACACAAAATAAGTTCAATTAGAATTCTAAACCCTTAGAATCACTCAAATTCATTGGAGGGGCTTACAGCTCAAAGTTAGGGTTTTTACCTTTGGAGGCTTAGGAGGAGTTTTCACCCATGAATCAAAAGGAAGGCTCCACCACCATTGGAGGGTTGAAATGAAGCTCAAAAACAAGAGGAAAAACTAGGTATCAAAATGGGGAAAAATCGGCTACATCAAGAGATGGAGGGAGAATGACTTTTTCTTGGAAATTTTTACCTTAGGAGGAAGAGGAGACTCCAAGCTACCCATTGATTCCATTTTCTCTTCAAATGGGGAAAACCCATGGAGATGAACTTCATTATTTTCGGATTTTGAAAAGAGGAAAGTGTAGAGCTTGGTGAGAGGAGCAAGAATATATACTTTGTTTTGCATTTGGAGCTTGGATGAAGCTTGGGCAAGCAAGAGAAGAAGGAGAAGCCATGAGAGGCTGCTCAAAATCGCTTCAGCAGAGGGAGGAAGAAGAAGGCACGGCTGAGAGGGGAGAAATGTGAGAGTGGGAGGAGAGAGAGAGAGTAAAAAGGTAATATGTAACTTTTTACTTTTTGCCTTTTCATTTCTTTTCTTTTCTAGCTAGTTTAAGTGTGTGTGTGTGAGCTGATTTTTATTTTAAAACCGGCCCCACATATATGTACAAGCTGGAGCGTTTTTCGTCTTTTACAGAAAACGCTCGTTTAATTACCCGGTTTTAGCACTATTCACTAACCAGGCCCATTTTCCGGAATTTTCTCGTTCCTTTAATTTTATTGGTTCTTAAGCTTCTATTAATGCTTAATTATAGTTATTTGATGAACTATAATTTTTTACGGGTTCGTTTGACCACTTAAAGTCACGTTTTCAGGTTTTCTCGAAAAACGTGCACTAAAGCTTTATTAGTATTTTAATACATTATTTGGATCTGTTTTCTTCGAGAATTGTTCCCATATACTATTTAGGCCTTTTTAAGCCTTTAAAATCCATCCAATGCCCTTCTCAAGGTTATATTCCTCCTAGGGTCACTTAACGCTCAATTTAGTGTTTCTCGCTTTTTAAGCGTTTTTCTTGTTTCTTTTGGATTTATCTCTTTACCGAAATTACTTAGGCACTATTAGGCCCTCAAATATCATATTAGAGTAATTTAATCACCCTAATTAGGTTCGGGGTATTTCAATCTACCCCCCTTAAAGAACTTTGCCCACAAAGTTGGTGAGTCTAATACCGTTAGTCATTTAGACATATCGTGTGCCGAGGTCATTATTTCTATAACCCTACAGGCTCAAAGTCAATCCAGCCAGTGTGTACATACCGGTACACACCAAATCAGTTAACAAGCAGCTTAACAACCGTGGGTACCTACCAACACCACGCAGCATACATCCCCTTACCATGCAACCGTGCGTACATATTCGTACGTCACAAAACAATTTACCACCGTGCACACACAGTGCAACGCAAAATAATTGTCAACCATGCACATACCGGTGCAACACCCAATAATTATCCTAGTGCAATTTACCGTGTGTACATGCCCGTACAACACAAGCATACATAACAGTACAATCCCACACTAAACCCAATCCATGCTTACTGCATTTATCCTAGCAAGATTACTTATGACCACTTACAGGGAGCCTCAAGAATTATTCAACCCTGATGTGATCAGCATCAGTGATGAACAATCTCTCCGCCCCAATTTGTGTTCCATCTCCCTTGATCACTAGTAAATCAAGTTCGACTTCACACTTCCGTTTCAAACAATCATGTAATTCAATCATTTACCATTTTCTATCTTTTAATCATTCTAGTCATAAAAACAAAGCAAAGCATCTCCAAACGATGGAACTCAGTCCATCAATCATCCTCAATTATCTCCAAATACTTACTTAAGAAATTCAATACATGTTATGACTACATTCGATTTTCTATCCTCCATTCATTCCCAAATAAAATCGATCAATTCACCTAGGGGACTCAATTCCCACTAGATTCAACATCGGTTTCATACCGATTTATACTCATCAATTTCCTCAAACATACTCATATCTCCACACCAGTTTCATACTGGCTCATATCTCATACTATCCTTAATCGGGGTTCTCCTTCCCATGGAGCTTCTCTACTCCATTACACTTCTAATCTCACAATCAATACTTCTTTCCACCTCAAATCTCACAAATAATCAAATTACACAAGGAGTGGATACGGATGTTTATGTAACATAAGCACCAATCATCCAAAACAAATTCTTTTGCGATATGCGCATTGTAGTTTACACACTTATTATGTAAAACATACACTTTGCGGTTCTGGGTCTACCCCCCTTAAAAAGGGATTACGCCCACGTAATCTACCATGTGTCAACATTGGACATAAGTCGAAGGCATTCAGCCGTCATGGAGTAGTTGAACTTCCAAGCGGTCTATTACACAATGTATTCTGGTCAAGGGTCTTAACCAATTTACTGGTTTAGTCCTACACCAAGGATTTCCATCGGAGTTTATTACTTTTTAACCGGGTTCGGTTCTAGCCTTAAAGGCTTCAAGGCATTTATAACTATCCATTTATTCACTAGGTGTATTGAACCTTAGAATTTGGGCCCAAATCTGCTGCGCGACCCTGATAACTTAGGGTTTATTTGCCCTTTTCGTTGTCTTAATATGTTATACAATATCCTTTATCCTTTTTATCTTGGGGATAAGGTTTATTAATCAAGCGTGGTATTCTTTTACCGTACGCGAACTCGATGAGTTACAGGTTTTCTATCCAGCTCTCTGGAATCAATGTACATATTATTGTGTACTTGAGTGATTATTCATTGGTTCTTCGACATATTGTCGGTTGAGGTTGAGCCGCTACTTAGTTGTAGGCTGCCTCTATTGTCAGTAGCTTCTAATTATGACCTTGCATTTTCTCTGCTTCGGTTTTCTGAATCGTACGATTCCTTCTACCTTTTACCATAATTGTCATCTTCCCTTCTAGCTATCCACCTCGATCTACTGCACAAGTGCAATCCAAAACACTCGTCCTATAGAGGTAGAGGCGTAAACCCTGAGCAGTAAGCTTATGAGATTGCAATAGGAATGATATTATTTCTTTGTTCTCGGTCTGCTACCATCTTATTCATCAACTCCATCTCATTGCAATGATTATCCACATGTAGGGTCGCGATTGCTGCGCACCTGTCTATTATTTACGACATTGATTTCCATGGCAT
Organism: Limonium bicolor; assembly: GCA_023374045.1. NCBI lineage: Eukaryota > Viridiplantae > Streptophyta > Magnoliopsida > Caryophyllales > Plumbaginaceae > Limonium > Limonium bicolor. The sequence continues at coordinate 302,667,289 of CM041780.1, forward strand.
CCGCTTTACCTTAGCTTCTGCTCATGTACCTCTACCATTTATAAATGTTCACATTATTTGGCTGATTACAGAATATGGTATCTTTTATTCCTCTGAGCCCTTGAGCGTCATGCTTTCATACTTCAGGTTCATACTTCACGTATTTCTTCTTAACCGACACTCTTGTGTCTTCATAATTGCTATCAAAGCTTATCTTACACATGCTTGGTGATAATTGTATCAAGTGTAACACCCCTACCGCTACTTACCATCATTACTGTACAATTACTTACCTTCGCAGCGGATACTCCTTACACAACGGCGGGTGTACAATGCCGTTAGTCACACACGTGACTAACAAGGCGAGTACAATACTACATACTATCGGCTGATGAACATGAACATACCGAGTACTCTACACAATACAATACTTCCCATTGCATACTCATCCACGATCCAATTACAACTCCAAATACTTTACTATACCGAGTATACTACAATCCTCAAAATTACCGATACAGTCTAAACATCCAATTCTTACTACGTTAACACATACAATTCCCTTTACTCAACCTACCATGCTTATGTAGCAGTCCCCGTCCTACTCTCTCGAACGGTGAACAGCTTCGGTACCTGCACACTAAAAAAGGTCCCCCGAGGGGGTCAGCTTACGCTGCATATGAATCCGCATATACCGCGTGCTAACCGCGGTACGCCGACTATTGGGGTCGGATATACATGGAGTTCATTTTACATGCATACATACATACTCATACTACAACAATACAATCAAGGATACCTACAAAATGTACAAGTTCAATACTTACTAAGGAAGACAATTCAATAGTCAACCATTCGTCTTTATTATACATTCATTACTCTACGTACTGTGTTCGATATTCGTACTCTACTCATACTCGCTCCTTACTCTTGCATACTCATCGCTCCATGTTCAATACCTTACTCGTACACGATCCTTACTCTGTACTCGTTACTACACTGGTGCATACTCTCCACTCAATTCTCTACACTTACTCTTACATACTCGATACTCCATACTTACTCATACATATCAATACTCAATACCTACTCATACATACTCCATACTCGGTACTCCTTACATACTCATACTTGCTTCTTACTCGATACTCATTACCTTACTCATACATACGCAATACTCATTACTTGGGCTCTGGGCGGAGTCATACTCAAGACTCGCCACCGGACCTACAATACGAGGGCTATAACGCTTAGCTCCTCAAATACTCAAATGTCCGTTCTACCGGACTACACGAATTCCCAACACTCTTCTCTCAGAGCACAATACAACCTCATGGGTTAGCCTAGAAGTATCTCTCTCGATAACCTCTGTTAGCTTAGGGAATTACCACCGTCTAGTATCCTCAGATTTAAGGGTTTCCCCAACATATCGAATACTCTCTCGTTCGGGGCATACTTACATCAGTCGGGTCCTCTCATAATGGGTCGACTAATTACTAAGGGGTTTGGAGATCCTCATCATTCTTTACTACTCTCATGGTTCATGTTTTGCACCAAGATTAGTTCCTCTAATAGAGGTTACTTATATACTTCCACTACTGTCCGTTTGTGGATTACTCATTTCGTTTCTCCTACCGTTATCGGGGGTTATTACTCCCGTACACTCTCTCACATTCTGGTGAGTTCATTGATTTACGTTATCGTTTATTGTTTCGTTGGTTTAGTGCGTTGCTACGGTTCCATTGGTTCACACATGACTTACCACGAGTCTATACACAATAAGACTCATCTATGAGTCGGTCTACGCACTAAGTGAGGCCACTCAATCATTCACGAAAGGTTAGCTCAATCAACATACAACAAGACATGCAACGAAAGACAATAAACCGTTTTCATGCTTTAGTCTTGATTAGCCGGCATACAGCACACAAATCAACGTAACTCGGTTAGCATACGGGGCATGAGGAAATCATACCTTTCACCGGAGTTAGCTCTACCGTGTGTTCCCTCGTTCCTTGGTTCACACTTGTCCCACTGATAATGTTCCAATCATTATTATTAATACAATACTCTTACGGTACACAAATAATTACTATTCCCGTACTTACCCCGTTATCCCGGTATTCTTAATGTTCTCATACTCTCAACCTACTTAATTACTTTTTATACTTGTTTTCCTACTCCCATACTTACTTCCTTACCATTGTTGTCACATTAATGGTATATTACTAAGGTCCTTTATTTATGTACTTACCTACATACGTACATACATATGATTACTATGGTACTACTGTTTTTTTTTATATAAGTTAGGGCCGTCCGACCCACCGTCCGACCCAAGCCCTGGGTCGGACCATTCCAGTAAGTTTTCCCGTCTTCTGAAAGTGTCCCGTCCGACCCAGAACTGTTCCGTCCGACCCATACACCTCTGGGTCGGACCGTTCCAGTAGCTTTTGATTCCGGGGTCTGGGTCTGTCCGACCCACCGTCCGACCCAACCTCTGGGTCGGACAGTTCCAGAACATGCCTACAGGTTTTGTTTTCCACTTCTTTCTTTACCCATTTCTTCCCCAATCTTCCTACATGTAATCCCACATGTTTTAGCACTAATTAAACCCTCTAAATCACCTTAATTCATCCACCAAATCCATTACTAAATCCATCAAACAACTTACACAATTTCCTTACTTCATCTTCAACACATGTAACAGTTTTTGTTACACTTATGCTACAGATTTTACCATTCAATTCTCCCATCCAATACTTCCTCAATCAATACCATCCCAAGCATTCTAAATACCTCTCCTTACCATGCCAATTTATTTCCAAGCCATTGCACTTCCTACACCCAAGTTCCAACACTCATCCTACAAAATCCTGCACACCAATTTCTCCTAGCTTCTCCAATACATTTTTATCACTTCTTGCTACAGATTTTTATATGCTTTATCCTCATACTACAATTACCATCCCATAGCTACTAAACATCTCTACTAATCCCAATACATACCTTGGTTCTCCCATTCACCAAGTCATCCACTAATGCACAATTCCTACTAAAATTTTGCCATAGTTCACCTACTATTCTAGCTTCTCCACACACATTTTTTTCCATCAAATTCATTCCTATTCCAGCCAAACCACAAGGGTTCTACCAGCACACATAAGAAATCTTAATAGATCAATACCCATCAATCACAATACTAATACACATACTCATTTCACTTGGCTCCAAAGCCTTCAATTCAAATACTTGCACTTAAATCCTCAAACTTCACAATTCTCAATACTAGTACAAGGTTTTGGGTTCTTTAAATATTTTACCCATTCCCATTACTCTAATGCAATAGAATTTACATTAGGAAGGAGCTCTTACCTTGAGCTTATACTTCATTCTTTCTTTTCCATTTCTTCTTCTCTCTTTCTTGCACAAATCGACCATATGGGGAATGGAGTTGCCAAACTCCATTCCCATCACCCAAAGCACATCAACCAAGCATAATTAATACACTAACCCTTAGATTTATGCTAATTCATTGAAGTGTTCAAAATACAAATTTCTAGGGTTTACCTTTGGAGTGCTTTAGGAGGGGTTTTAGCCCTTGGTTCAAGAAGGAGAATCCACCACCATTGTTAGGTGAGATTGATGCTCAAAAGAAGAGAGAAAAGCAAGGCATTATAAAGGGCTAAAAATCGGTTTCCAAGGAGGGTGGAGGAAACTTGAATCTTTTATGGAGATTTTTACCTTGTTGGAAAGAGGAGACTCCAAGCTTCACAATGGTGTGCTTTTCTCTTCAAATGGGGAAAACCCATGGAGATGAAACTCATCCTTTTCGAATTTTGAAAAGATAGAAATGTAGGAGGATGAGGGGATTACAAATATGTAATTTATTTTACATTTGGGGCTCAAATGGAGCTAGAGCAAGGAGAGAAAGAAGAGAAGCCATGAGAGGTGTTGGAGCTTCTCCAAGAATCGCCCAGCTCAAGGAGGGAGAGAGAAATCGATGGGGAAGGAGAAGGAGAGGAAAGAGAAGGAAGGAAAGAGAAATGAGAGAGGAGAGAGAGGGTGGGGTTGCTTTTGTCCTTTTTATTCTACTTTTGCTTTTTGACTCATTATTTATTTAGCTAGTGTGTGTGTGTGAGAGGGGGTTTATTTATCTGTTAAAACCGGCCCCCACTGTAATACTAGCTGGAGCGTTTTTCGTCTTTTACAGAAAGCGCTCGTTATTTCACCCGGTTTTGATACTATTCACTAACCGGGCCCGTTTTCCGGAATTTTCTCGTTTCTTATTTTTATTGGTTATTAAGCTTCCATAAATGCTTAATAATTATTCAGTGAATTATAATTTTTTACGGGTCTGTTTGACCACTTACAGTCACGCTTTCGGGTTTCCTCGAAAAACGTGCGCTAAAGCTCTTTTAGCGTTTTAATACATTTCTTGGATCCGTTTTCTACGGGAATCGTTCCCGTATACTAATTAGGCATGAATAAGCCTTAAGAATCCTTACGATACTATAACCGAGGTCTCATACCTCCTATGGTTATTTAACGCTCATTTTAGCGTTTTCCGCTTTCTAAGCGTTTTTCTCATTCCTTTGGATTTATTTTCTTTACCAAAAATTACTTAGGCACTATTAGGCCCTTAAATACTATATTAGAATAATGTAATCACCATATTTAAGTTCGGGGTATTTCAATCTACCCCCCTTAAAGAACTTTGCCCTCAAAGTTGGTGAATCTAATATTGCTACTTGTATACATACTCTATGCTAAGGTTGTAACCTATACATATATCTTGTCAAACTCCGAATGTCTGACATGATGCATACTACGCACCCAAACAGCATGTCACTGCATGCATAGCAATCAAAAATATCCGTTTTACTTCTCTCCAAGGGGGTCCATCCGAAGACAATTAGGTACAATCCTCCCCCAATGGCGAGTGATCCCTCAGGTACCGGTCACGTTTGAACACTTACGCTTTCTGGTTCACGGCCGTCATGACTTGAGCACTTACGCTTTCTGGCTCTACGGTCCTTTGGTTCTGATCAAATTCATTTGCACATATAGAGATCCTCAGGCACTTACTCATACTTACTTACTCATACTTTACTCATACTTACTCATACTTACTCGGGACTACAATGCCCCAGTGCCCTTGGAAAAATACAAAACACACACTGTTACCGTACACCCGGTGTAGTGGTTTCAAACTACTCTACACTCCCACAGACTCAAAACTAGCTTCACCTCCTATGGTTTCGACCGGATACCCGTGCCTAGGCATGGAAGATCCACTAGTGCCCGTGGGAGCGGTTTTAAAACCGATCCTCATTCTCGAGTTTGAAGAAAACGTTGTACCAAAGTAGTTTTGGAAATTCATTTTGAAAACCTTGCATACATCTCCCAATTTCAATTTATGATGATCATTCCTATTACTAGTGTTATTATTGTGGCCACTTAAGGGAGCTTCCAGAGTCCTTCAACCCCAATGTGATCAGCATTGGTGTTGAACTATCCTTCCACTCCAATTTGTGTTCGGCTTCCCTTGATCGCTAGCAAATCAAGTTCCACTTCCCACCTCAATACAAACAGACAGATTGTCAAACATTATTTCGTTTTCTATCTTTTTAATCTTGCTACTCATAATCATACACATACATTTTCCAATTCATGTGATTCACTTACTTACTTACTAATCATTTCGTCAATTATTGCTACATCTTCTCCAACTGCTATACTTTAGGAATTAGGGGTATAATATCCCATTAATTTGCTATACTCCAATTTATACTCATAAAATACATCGGTTGTACACCGATTCATACTCATTACATACGTCGGTTGTATACCGATTTATACTCATTACATACATCGGTTCCATACCGGTTTATACTCCTCAAGTCTCCCATACATACTCATTCTTCATACTATTACCAATCGGTTTTCTCATTACCCTGGAGTTTCTCTACTCCTTTTCCTATACTTACTTCCCAAATTACCATAATTACACGATGAGTGAATACAAATGTTTATGTAACATAAGTATCAACCATCAAAACGAATTCTCTTGCGCTATGCGCATTGTAGTTTACGCACCTATCACGTAAAACATACATTTCGCGGTTTTCGCTCTACCCCCCTTAAAAGGGATTACGCCCACGTAATCTACCATGTGTCAACATTGGACATTGGTCGAAGGCATTCAGCCGTCATGGAGTGGTTCAGTTTCCATGCGGTCTATTATACAATGTTCCTTGATCAACGGGTCTTAACCGTACTATCGGTTAGTCCCTGCATCAAGAATTTCCATCGGAGTTATTCAACTCTAAACCTTATTTCCCCTGTCAAGTCACTAGCTTCTGCTGCGCGACCCTGATAACTTGGGTTATTCGCCCTTCTTGTTATCTTGAACGTGTTATACAACACCTTTTTCCTTCTTATTGCGGAAATAAGGTTTATTGACCAAGTGTGGTGTTCTCTTACCGTGCTCGAATTCGGTGAGTTGTCGATTCATAACCAGCTCTCTGGGAATGTATATACATACTGTTGTGTTTGTAGTGATCATTCACTTGGTTTCTCCGACTTATTGTCGGTTGAGGTTAAGTCACTACTTAGTTGTAGTGCTTCCTCTGTCGTTAGTAGCTTCTAAGCTACACCAGTTTCTCTGGTTCATTACAAGTGTTCTTTACTTGTATGACCTTGCATTTTCCATGCGTCGGTCCTTGTGACTTTCTTAAGTCTCCTTTCGCTTTTATTCCAATGGAATTCACATCTTGTGATTGTTGGTGTGTTTCACACTCTTCGTGCTTCTTTGGCCTTAGGCCGCACGGTTTGTTTCTAAGCTCTTGCTTGACTGGCTTATGCCATGTTTACTGGTGAAAGGAAGGATTTACCACGATTTACATTTCCTCATATTCCTAGCTATCTCACTCGATCATTAACTGCACAAGTGCAATACCAAAACACTCAGTCGTACAGAGTGCAGAGGCGTAAACTCTTGGCAGTAACTCTCTTATGAGATCGTAATAGGAATTATTGTTACTCCTTCAGGTGGTGTTTCATCATTTCATGCGGACTCCTGGCTTGTTGCCCGGTCTGTCCGCTATCTCGAATTAACAATTTCCATAGCGTTAGTGATTACTCATATACATTGGTCGCCTGTTGTGTACCATGTTCTTACAGATTCCATAGTGTTGGTTTACATGGCATCCACTGTTTCTAGCTTCAGCTCATGCATTTATACAATGGTTTCCCATGTATTTGGCAATACCGAATATGGTATTCCTTTATTCTTCTGAGCTCCCTGAGCATCATTGGTTTTATAACTGGTTATCCCTTGGTTGTCGACAGTTGCTGTTGAAGCTTATTTCACGTTGCTTGGCAATAATCGTATGCTCAAGTTGACTACATTAGTAGTTCTGAAAGGAATATATTTCCCAACAGTTACTGATGGTATCCCCTTCTTGGGATCCATGTGTTCACCGCTCCTGCGGTCTCATATTTATGAGGGGTATCTTTGCTTGTTGATCATTAAACTTTATTGGTGTCTTCCTTGACCACTTTCCACGTGGTCCACAACTGGTTTGTAACCGTTGAACTCTGTAATGTAATAGTTTCATAGCATATTAGCCATATTGCCTAGAGCTCTGCTCATCATAGGCTGTTCCAAAGTGGTTACTTCTCCATATGCCAAAGAATGGCTTAAGGTGATACTGGGCTCCATGATAAGATCGTCGCATCACGCTTCCGTAGGTTGGAGACCCTTTTGTATCCTGGTATTGATTGATACCATTTCTTAATTTGGGGTATCCCCTGTCAAGTGGGATCCCTTCGGTGTTCTAACCGAATGTTCGTCCCAATTGTGGTATTCTTATCACAACATTTGTTTGACTGTTTTGACTTGGTACCCTTTATGGATTGCTCCCGGGTATTACTGATTATGCTATTGCATCTGGTTGATGTTTATGAATGTGTTCAGTTTGTTATCCTGCCTTGCGGTTCTGGATCTGAGTTATCCGGTGAGGACTATAGCGTCTCCCATTCTTAGGGTAGACCACTGGTGATTTTCCTTATGTTATACGGGTTTGGTATTCCCTTCAGCGATGATTGATATTCCTTGGTATCTTATATGATCACCCTGGGTGTTTGTGGTAGTTGTTCTGGGAATTCCATCCCGTTCATTGAGCACTGAAGTGTCAATGTTAGGCGTTTGCCCTATAGTGTTTAGACTGGGTATTTTCATTGTACTTTACTCCACTACCTTCGAGACATACCCAATGTCTTATTCCTTTGTTAGTGCTCCTCGCACTTTTAACTCCTAATGGTTTTCCTGGAGTGGATTTCTGACTCCTTAGCTTGTACGTTATCTGAGTTCCCTTTGCTCGTTCGAGGTATCCAACTGTTCTGCTTTGAATTCACTTATGGTCCGTAGAACAGAGTTGACTACTTCCCGTGTTTCGTACACTACATGCATACATACGTGGGGTACCTTCTTGGCACGTTACCACTTACCTAACTACATGTCAGGCCCGCAAGCTCCTTCGGAGTGCGGTCGTCCCACATCCCGTATTTGGGTACACTCGTAGTGTTCGTCACACGCCTAGGTGAAGTATTCTATTGTCAGCTCTTCTTGTATCACTCTATGATACTCACCGTAATTCTGTCTGTTTGGTTGTTAAAATCCAAGGTTTAAAAGAGAAGTGGTGATTTTGAAAGAAAAATCTGGGTTTTGAAATAACAGTTCGGTGTGGAAGGAATTTTTTTCATGGTGTTGCCATGTCTGAGGTCTTGGCCAAGTTCAGCTTCTCGCTGACGGGTATATAATACAATGGTCGGGCCGTTAGGCCTTTCCGAGGTTTCATTATTTAGATACTGAGGATTGGTGATCCTATATTTGCTCCATTCGTCGTAGCGGTATTGTAGGAAGTATTTGCGGGTTGGTAAAAGTATTCCAACCGTCCTGTAGCTGCTGCACTTGCCCTAGGCAAGTGCGCGGGTAGGTTGTTTTTCAGTTAACGTATACCAGTTACGGTATCGTTTCCATCCTTATTGGGTGGTCTTATTAGATCTTTCTTTGATCTTTTGATCTTGGTGATCGATCTCCTGAGTCGCTTCTCAGTATACTTGACATGATTGTCGTCCATCCGGGTGTCTCACACCTTCAGTGTGGTTAACGAGACTTGACTTATCCTTAGGAACCAGGTTGTGGTCCTATAGGTGTATGTGTTATGATTTCTTTCATAGTTATCTGAACTATGCTGTTCGGTTATTACAGCCTCTTGGCATGTAGGTTTGGTGTTAATCCAACCTCGACTAATTCTTAGTCGGTTTGTATACCGTTGTTGGTATCATCAAAGGTTACAGTCCGTAGACTCTTGTCTTGGCTTGTTACTCCATCTTCCTTGCTTCATTGCACGATTGTGCTTCTCTTCTTGCTGGCTACACATGGTTCTCGCGACTGCGAAGCAGGTCGCCCCATGGTGCCATAAATTCCATTATCCTTGTGTTTAGGATCTTCTTTCCTCCGCCATTAAGTGCGGTCCTTGTCATCAAACGGGAACCGTCTTCGTGACTTCCAGTTCTTGGACTCTTCCGTATGACAGGTTCTTTCTTAATAAGGCTTGTTTTGTAATGCCAGATCGGGTTTTACCCGAGTGTGAGAGGTCTTTCCATCTCTCTGGCGTTCTTGTCCCAACTTACAACGGGGGACGTGGAGGGCGGGTATGGTTACTGTAGGTATCCAGATCGCACTGGAAATTCCTATCTAGCGTCCTCACACACTAGCACTCAACCCATAGCCCTAAGTCTCTACTTCCTAACTCGGTATTTACCTAAACTCGGTATTTCATCCATCAGAGCTATACTTCGCTCTGATACCACTTTTTGTAACACCCCTACCGCTAATACCATCATTACTGTACAATTACTTACCTTCGCAGCGGATACTCCTTACACAACGGCGGGTGTACAATGTCGTTAGTCACCCACGTGACTAACAAGGCGAGTTACAATACTACATACTATCGGTCTGATGAACATGAACATACCGAGTACTCTACACAATACAATACTTCCCATTGCATACTCATCCACGATCCAATTACAACTCCAATACTTTACTATACCGAGTATACTACAATCCTCAAAATTACCGATACAGTCTAAACATCCAAATTCTTACTACGTTAACACATACAATTCCCTTTACTCAACTACCCATGCTTATGTAGCAGTCCCCGTCCTACTCTCTCGAACGGTGAACAGCTTCGGTACCTGCACACTAAAAAAGGTCCCCCGAGGGGGTCAGCTTACGCTGCATATGAAATCCGCATATACCGCGTGCTAACCGCGGTACGCCGACTACTTGGGGTCGGATATACATGGAGTTCATTTTACATGCATACATACATACTCATACTACAACAATACAATCAAGGATACCTACATAGATGTACAAGTTCAATACTTACTAAGGAAGACAATTCAATAGTCAACCATTCGTCTTTATTATACATTCATTACTCTACGTACGGTGTTCGATATTCGTTACTCTACTCATACTCGCTCCTTACTCTTGCATACTCATCGCTCCATGTTCAATACCTTACTCGTACACGATCCTTACTCTGTACTCGTTACTACACTGGTGCATACTCTCCACTCAATTCTCTACACTTACTCTTACATACTCGATACTCCATACTTACTCATACATACTCAATACTCAATACCTACTCATACATACTCCATACTCGGTACTCCTTACATACTCATACTTGCTTCTTACTCGATACTCATTACCTTACTCATACATACGCAATACTCATTACTTGGGCCTCTGGGCGGAGTCATACTCAAGACTCGCCACCGGACCTACAATACGAGGGCTATACGCTTAGCTCCTCAAATACTCAAATGTCCGTTCTGCCGGACTACACGAATTCCCAACACTCTTCTCTCAGAGCACAATACAACCTCATGGGTTAGCCTAGAAGTATCTCTCTCGATAACCTCTGTTAGCTTAGGGAATTACCACCGTCTAGTATCCTCAGATTTAAGGGTTTCCCCAACATATCGAATACTCTCTCGTTCGGGGCATGCTTACATCAGTCGGGTCCTCTCATAATGGGTCGACTAATTACTAAGGGGTTTGGAGATCCCTCATCATTTTACTACTCTCATGGTTCATGTTTTGCACCAAGATTAGTTCCTCTAATAGAGGTTACTTATATACTTCCACTACTGTCCGTTTGTGGATTACTCATTTCGTTTCTCCTACCGTTATCGGGAGGTTATTACTCCCGTACACTCTCTCACATTCTGGTGAGTTCATTGATTTACGTTATCGTTTATTGTTTCGTTGGTTTAGTGCGTTGCTACGGTTCCATTGGTTCACACATGACTCTTACCACGAGTCTATACACAATAAGACTCATCTATGAGTCGGTCTACGCACTAAGTGAGGCCACTCAATCATTCACGAAAGGTTAGCTCAATCAACATACAACAAGACATGCAACGAAAGACAATAAACGTTTTCATGCTTTAGTCTTGATTAGCCGGCATACAGCACGCAAATCAACGTAACTCGGTTAGCATACGGGGCATGAGGAAATCATACCTTTCACCGGAGTTAGCTCTACCGTGTGTTCCCTCGTTCCTTGGTTCACACTTGTCCCACTGATAATGTTCCAATCATTATTATTAATACAATACTCTTACGGTACACAAATAATTACTATTCCCGTACTTACCCCGTTATCCCGGTATTCTTAATGTTCTCATACTCTCAACCTACTTAATTACTTTTTATACTTGTTTTCCTACTCCCACTTACTTCCTTACCATTGTTGTCACATTAATGGTATATTACTAAGGTCCTTTATTTATGTACTTACCTACATACATACATACATATGATTACTATGGTACTACTGTTTTTTTTTATAAGTTAGGGCCGTCCGACCCACCGTCCGACCCAAGCCCTGGGTCGGACCATTCCAGTAAGTTTTCCCGTCTTCTGAAAGTGTCCCGTCCGACCCAGAACTGTTCCGTCCGACCCATACACCTCTGGGTCGGACCGTTCCAGTAGCTTTTGATTCCGGGGTCTGGGTCTGTCCGACCCACCGTCCGACCCAACCTCTGGGTCGGACAGTTCCAGAACATGCCTACAGGTTTTGTTTTCCACTTCTTTCTTTACCCATTCTTCCCCAATCTTCCTACATGTAATCCCACATGTTTAGCACTAATTAAACCCTCTAAATCACCTTAATTCATCCACCAAATCCATTACTAAATCCATCAAACAACTTACACAATTTCCTTACTTCATCTTCAACACATGTAACAGTTTTTGTTACACTTATGCTACAGATTTTACCATTCAATTCTCCCATCCAATACTTCCTCAATCAATACCATCCCAAGCATTCTAAATACCTCTCCTTACCATGCCAATTTATTTCCAAGCCATTGCACTTCCTACACCCAAGTTCCAACACTCATCCTACAAAATCCTGCACACCAATTTCTCCTAGCTTCTCCAATACATTTTTATCACTTCTTGCTACAGATTTTTATATGCTTTATCCTCATACTACAATTACCATCCCATAGCTACTAAACATCTCTACTAATCCCAATACATACCTTGGTTCTCCCATTCACCAAGTCATCCACTAATGCACAATTCCTACTAAAATTTTGCCATAGTTCACCTACTATTCTAGCTTCTCCACACACATTTTTTTCCATCAAATTCATTCCTATTCCAGCCAAACCACAAGGGTTCTACCAGCACACATACTAAGAAATCTTAATAGATCAATACCCATCAATCACAATACTAATACACATACTCATTTCACTTGGCTCCAAAGCCTTCAATTCAAATACTTGCACTTAAATCCTCAAACTTCACAATTCTCAATACTAGTACAAGGTTTTGGGTTCTTTAAATATTTTACCCATTCCCATTACTCTAATGCAATAGAATTTACATTAGGAAGGAGCTCTTACCTTGAGCTTATACTTCATTCTTTCTTTTCCATTTCTTCTTCTCTCTTTCTTGCACAAATCGACCATATGGGGAATGGAGTTGCCAAACTCCATTCCCATCACCCAAAGCACATCAACCAAGCATAATTAATACACTAACCCTTAGATTTATGCTAATTCATTGAAGTGTTCAAAATACAAATTTCTAGGGTTTACCTTTGGAGTGCTTTAGGAGGGGTTTTAGCCCTTGGTTCAAGAAGGAGAATCCACCACCATTGTTAGGTGAGATTGATGCTCAAAAGAAGAGAGAAAAGCAAGGCATTATAAAGGGCTAAAAATCGGTTTCCAAGGAGGGTGGAGGAAACTTGAATCTTTTATGGAGATTTTTACCTTGTTGGAAAGAGGAGACTCCAAGCTTCACAATGGTGTGCTTTTCTCTTCAAATGGGGAAAACCCATGGAGATGAAACTCATCCTTTTCGAATTTTGAAAAGATAGAAATGTAGAGGAGGATGAGGGGATTACAAATATGTAATTTATTTTACATTTGGGGCTCAAATGGAGCTAGAGCAAGAGAGAGAAAGAAGAGAAGCCATGAGAGGTGTTGGAGCTTCTCCAAGAATCGCCCAGCTCAAGGAGGGAGAGAGAAATCGATGGGGAAGGAGAAGGAGAGGAAAGAGAAGGAAGGAAAGAGAAATGAGAGAGGAGAGAGAGGGTGGGGTTGCTTTTGTCCTTTTTATTCTACTTTTGCTTTTTGACTCATTATTTATTTAGCTAGTGTGTGTGTGTGAGAGGGGGTTTATTTATCTGTTAAAACCGGCCTCCACTGTAATACTAGCTGGAGCGTTTTTCGTCTTTTACAGAAAGCGCTCGTTATTTCACCCGGTTTTGATACTATTCACTAACCGGGCCCGTTTTCCGGAATTTTCTCGTTTCTTTATTTTTATTGGTTATTAAGCTTCCATAAATGCTTAATAATTATTATTCAATGAATTATAATTTTTACGGGTCTGTTTGACCACTTACAGTCACGTTTTCGGGTTTCCTCGAAAAACGTGCGCTAAAGCTCTTTTAGCGTTTTAATACATTTCTTGGATCCGTTTTCTTCGGGAATCGTTCCCGTATACTAATTAGGCATGAATAAGCCTTAAGAATCCTTACGATACTATAACCGAGGTCTCGTACCTCCTATGGTTATTTAACGCTCATTTTAGCGTTTTCCGCTTTCTAAGCGTTTTTCTCATTCCTTTGGATTTATTTTCTTTACCAAAAATTACTTAGGCACTATTAGGCCCTTAAATACTATTAGAATAATGTAATCACCATATTTAAGTTCGGGGTATTTCATCAAGCTTCACTACATTTGTAGTTCTAAAAGAGATATATCTTCAGACATTTATTGATGGTATCCTCTTCTTTGGGATCCGTATGTTCTCCGCTTTTACGGTGTCACAATAATGAGGGGTATCTTGTTCGTTAGTTATTAAACTATTTACCGGTGCCGTTCTTGGCAACTCACCATATGGTTCACAATGGTTTTGCAACCATTGAATTTATATTGTAATAATCTGATGGCATACTAGCCATGTTGCCTAGAGTTCTGCTCATTATAGGCGGTTTACACATAATTACTCCTCCTTATACCGTTAAACGGTTGGAGGTAGCATTGGGCTTCGTGATGAGTTCATCGCATCACGCTTCCGTCCGTTGGAGACCCTTTAAGTATTTTGGTATCAATCAGTACCATTCATCTGTTTTAGGGCATCCCCTGGTAAGTGGGATCCCTTCGGTGTTCTAACCGAGTGTTCATTATAGATTTAGTGCTCTTATTACGATACTTCGTTCAACTATGTTGACTATGATACCCTTTGTGGATTGCTCCTGGGTGTTGTCGATTATGCCGTTACATCCGGCTAATATTTGAGTATGTTCTGTCTTCTCCGCATTGCGGTTCTGGATTATCAGTTGTCCTGTTTAGGGTTGTATGTCTCCCGTCCTTAGGGTAGGCCGCTGATGCTTTTCCTTATGCTTATAACAGGTGTGATATTACCTTCGGTTGTGAACGGTATCCCCCGGTACCTTAGATGATCATTCTGGGTATTTGTCCCGTTCATCGAACGTTGATGTGTTCTTATCAGGCATTTGCCTCATTATTTTTAAACCGGGTATCCATTCCGGCTATTTCATGCTTTTGTTTCAAATTCTTGAGACATATCCAATGTCTTTAGTCAATTACTAGTGCTTCTTGCACTTCCTAACTCTTAATCATCCTCCTGGAGTAAGTTCTTGACTCCTTTTTGCTCCGTGAGCTTACTTAATTTTTTGATCGTTCGAGGTGTCCAACTGTTCCGGCGTACATTTACCTTATGGTTTGTGGAACGGAGTTGACTACTTCCCGTGTTTCGTACACTACATGTATACATATGTGGGGTACCATATTGGTACGTTACCACTTACCCGACTAACTCACAAAAGGGTCTGTCAGGCCTGCAAGCTCCTCTGGAGTGCGGTCGTCCCACATCCCGTATTTGGGTATACTCGTAGTACTCGTCACACGCCTAGGTGAAGTATTCTATTGTCAACTCCTCTTGTATCATTCTATGATACTCACCGATATCTCCTGATTTGGTTTTAAAACTGAGGTTTAAAAGAAAGTTTGAGGTTTTGAAAGAAAAGGTTTGTGTTTGAAATAAAATCTTGGGTTTTAAAAGAAAATCTTCCTGGCGTCGCCATGTCTGAAGTCTTGACCAAGTCTAGCTTCTCGCTGACTGGTATGTTCGTAATGTGATGTTCGGGCCGTTTGGCCTTTCCAAGGCTTTGTTGTTCAAGTTCTTAGGTTTGACAATCCTTCATTTGCTTCCTTTGACATGGTGGTACTTAATAGGCACTTGTTAGTTGTTAAACGTCTTCCAATTGCCTCATAGTTGTTGCACTTGCCTTGGCAAGTGCGCGGGTACGTCGGTTTTTAGGTTACCATATACCGGTTGTGGTATTGTTTTCATCCATACTTGGTGGTTTTATTGGATCTTCTTTCGATCCTTTGATCTTAGTGAATAATTTCCTGAGTACTTTTCAGTGTTCTCGGTAAGGTTTTTGATAATTCGGGTGCTTCCCGATCCTTGTGGTACTCCATGTACCTTGCTCCGTAATTTGTTCCCACATTTGGCGGTGGTTACCGAGGTTTATCAGATCCTTAGGAACTACGTGGTAGTCCTGTTAGTGTAAGCTTCATGATTACTCTCATAGTTGTCCGAACTATGTTATTTGAGTGTTACCGCCCGTTGGCGTTATAGGTTTGGAGTTTATCCAACCTCGACTAATTCTTAGTCAGTTTCTGTACCGTTGTTAGTATCATCACGCATTGCAGTCCGCAGACTCTTTTGTCTCGAGTTTTGTTACTCTTCTATTTCGCTTCTTTGCGTAGTTATGCTTCCCAACTTGTTGGCTGCGCATGGTTCCCGCGACTGCGAAGCATGTCGCCCCATGGTGCCGCAAATTTCACTATCCTATGTTTAAGATCTTCAGTCTTCTGCCGTTCAGTACGGTTATTGTTGTTCAAACGGGAACCGTCTTCGGGATTTCCAGTTCTTGGAATCTACCGTATGCCAGGTTCTCTCTCTTTACCAGATTTATTTTACAACTGCCAGATCGGGTTAACCCGAGTATGAGAGGTCTTTCCATCTCTCTAGCGTCCCTTCCCCAACTTATAACGGGGGTTGTGGAGGGCAGGATTGGTTATGTAGGTATCCAGATCACACCGAAAATTCCTATCTAGCGTACCTCTCACGCTAACACTCAACCCTTAGCCCTAGGTCTCTAATTCCTAACTCGGTATTCAGACCATCAGAGCGAAGTATCGCTCTGATACCACTTTTTGTAACACCCCTACCGGTAATCTCACCATTACTCTTAACCTGTCTCCATTATCAATACACCAGCAGTGGAAATTCTAATATGACTGGGGGTGAAACAATGCCGTTAGCCACCCACGTGACTAACAAGGCCAATTCCAAACAAACAATCCAACACACTATCGGTCTGATGGGTCTTTACCGAGTACACTATACAACATGATACATTCCATTCCCCTATAAATTCTCAAACCAAATACAACCTTCAATCCCATGATATACAATATAAACTCCATTTAATACTATACCGAGTATCTACAATTCCCAACATTAATAATGACCTTTCGGTCTTACATTTCCATAATACAACAATACAAATATTTAACAGCTACCCGTGCCTAATCACAACCCCGTCCTACTCTCGAACGGTGCTCGGCTTCATTGTACCTGGAAAAATAAAAACATCGCCCCAAGGGGCTCAGCAAAATTGCTGCATATGACTTCCGCATACCCCGCGTACTAGCGAGGGTACGCCGACTATTTGGTCGAGAGCATGCGGTTCATTTATTTCAAACAGCATGCATACATTATATATGCACATTCACACAAATACTCCACATTCATTCAAGGAATACAATCCACACAGATATCACATTCTACTCGGTAAGTTCAATTACCTTATCCTTAACCCTTGAGAGACCGTATCTCAAGTGAGTTTCATTCTCGTTAATCACCAACTTTCATCCCAACCGGGTAGTTTACTTGTCTCCTAGATCTTTAGACACTCTCGGTCCTGATCTAGTTTTCTTAATTATTCTGCTCTTGAATAATTTTAAGTTAAGCCTCAAAGGCCTCCGGGTAGAGACATATATAGGTCTCACCACCGGGCTTTTATAATCTCAATACGGGATTAGAAACATACTCTCATGTTCTCTCTCCCTATCCCATAATACCCATCTTACCTCTTTAGACGGGTAAGCTCTGCCGGTCTTACTCCAGTCGGGCACCACTATGTGGCACACGGCCCCGCAGGGCACCACTATGTGGCACACGGCCCGGTAACAAGGGAGTTTGACCACGGATTCGGAAACATACGCTCTGTTGCTTCCTCTTCCTTGAACGCGTGACTCATAATCCCCCTAACCCAGCTCTCGGGTTAGTAACAATAGGTACGCATATATAAATACATATAATAATATCAGTCAGCCGCATCTCTCTCTATGCTATCATACAACTTAGGAGATTTTCCTATCTCGTTGTATCTGCCGATTTACGGGTCGCCCCTACACTTCCTTTACTTAGGAATTATGTTCGTTATCTACGTGGAGTCACATCCTTGCATAGGGAGTCGACTATTGTTATTAAGGACGTTCTCTAGTCTAGTGTGTCGCTTGTTCTCATTTCGAGTAAATTTATAAGTTTGATTTATCGTTGTCCGTTAATCGATGGTTTTCGTGTGTTACCTCATTTTCATTATTCACAACATGACTCGTTCTTCGAGTCACGAATCAAACAAGACTCAACTATGAGTCGAACTACAATACACAACCGCAAGAAATCAACTCATTCATCATTCATCCATTTCATGAATTATACAAACTTAGTTTAAATACAATCCAACAAGCATCAATACCATACAAGCACCAATAAGTGCAAACAATCTGATTCGTGCATTTATCTTGTTAAGTGATCACACAATCAAACAAGCACACAAATTGAGGTAACCAAGTTAGGATACAGAGCATGAGGAAATCATACCTTTCACCGGGGTTAACTTTACCGGGTGTTCTCACATTCCTTGGTTCACACTTGTTCCTCATGTCTTACTTTTGAACCTCTATTTACATGTCAAATGGTTCAATTAATATTAAGGTGTTACGGTACGTACATAAATGCTACTCCCGTACTTACCCTGTTATCTTGTTATCTCAGTTCACTTAAGTGTTCTTAAACTCACAACCTTCTCCATCACTCCTCAAACTTATTTACACTTCTTAGGACCTTTAAATGCCACCAAACAAGGCCTTAACAACTTCTAACACCATTACCAATCAATTCCTCATCATTAGGACACCTTAAAACACATTCTGGTACATTTTTAGCCTGGTCCGGGTTTGTGTCCGGGGTTACAAACCCGGACCAATCCCGGAAATACAAATCTGCCTTAAAAATACATTGGTCCGGGTATGTGTACTTAGATGTAAACCCGGACCACATGTGAAAATGGGTTTCTGGGACGTTTTTTAGGTGGTCCAGGTTTGTGTACTTGTTTACAAACCCGGACCATGCCTGTAGGTGTTTAAATTGACAGTTTTTTACCCCTTTTGAACCCCTAATTCATCTCCAATCATTTCCTAAACTTTCCACATGTTTCCCACATGTTTAAACACCCTAAAACATGGTCTAAACCACTTCTAATCATTGGTTCAACCCTTACTCAACTTCTTGCTCAAATTCTACAAATTTGCACTCTTGCTGTTACACTTGCACACTTGTGCATTTCCAAACTTCCTCTTTGTGGTTTATACCTTCTACCAACCTTACCAAAACATTTATTGACCATCACCACCCATCCTAGACATTTGCATTATCTATACCCAAGTCCAACTCTCATTTCTACTGTTATAACATTAACTCTTTTTCTTGCAATTTCCAAGCTACCAAGCATCATTATGCTACAAATTATCACCTCCCTCTTCCTAGTTCTCCAAATATCATCCTAAGGTTATTACCCCACTCTAAACAACCCAACCGAACACCTAAGTGTTCCCACTTACCAAGTCACCTACAAGCACTCTTTCTACACAAATTTTGCCATATCCTCCCCATAAACCTTACATGTCCACATTCACATATTTTTCACCATTTTCAATCCTAAACTAGCCACACCCTTACAAGGGTCCTACCAGCACTCAATATCAATCCAAAATTCACCAAATCACAATATAGCTCCAAAGTCTTAATAAACCACAATATAACAACAACTAAGAATCACTTGGCATCAAAGCCCTTAATTCACACAAAATTTCACAAACTTCCTCCTATCACATTCAAACACATTTTCCTCACAAATTTGGGTTCATTCATTAAATTACCCTTCCCATATTCTACAGCAAGTAAAATAGGCATTAAGGTGAGTTTCTTACCTTAAGCTCACAATTCCTTCTTTTGATTCTCCTCTTGTTCCTCCTCTTCCCAAATTCGGTCAATTGGGAATGGAGTTGCCAAACTCCATCCCAACACCCAAGGAACACAAAATAAGTTCAATTAGATTTCTAAACCCTTAGAATCACTCAAATTCATTGGAGGGGCTTAAAGCTCAAAGTTAGGGTTTTTACCTTTGGAGGCTTAGGAGGAGTTTTCACCCATGAATCAAAAGGTAGGCTCCACCACCATTGGAGGGTTGAAATGAAGCTCAAAACAAGAGGAAAAACTAGGTATCAAAATGGGGAAAAATTGGCTACATCAAGAGATGGAGGGAGAATGACTTTTTCTTGGAAATTTTTACCTTAGGAGGAATAGGAGACTCCAAGCTACCCATTGATTCCATTTTCTCGTCAAATGGGGAAAACCCATGGAGATGAACTTCATTATTTTCGGATTTTGAAAAGAGGAAAGTGTAGAGCTTGGTGAGAGGAGCAAAAATATATACTTTGTTTTGCATTTGGAGCTTGGATGAAGCTTGGGCAAGCAAGAGAAGAAGGAGAAGCCATGGGAGACTGCTCAAAATTGCTTCAGCAGAGGGAGAAAGAAGAAGGCACGGCTGAGAGGGGAGAAATGAGAGTGAGAGTGAGAGAGAGAGAGAGAGAGAGAGAGAGAGAGAGAGAGAGAGAGAGAGTAAAAAGGTAATATGTACCTTTTTACTTTTTGCCTTTTCTTTTCTTTTCTAGCTAGTTTAAGTGTGTGTGTGTGTGTGAGCTGATTTTTATTTTAAAACTGGCCCCACATATATGTACAAGCTGGTGCGTTTTTCGTCTTTTACAGAAAACGCTCGTTTAATTACCCGGTTTTAGCACTATTCACTAACCAGGCCCATTTTCCGGAATTTTCTCGTTCCTTTAATTTTATTGGTTCTTAAGCTTCCATTAATGCTTAATTATAGTTATTTTATGAACTATAATTTTTTACGGGTTCGTTTGACCACTTAAAGTCACGTTTTCGGGTTTTCTCGAAAAACGTGCACTAAAGCTTTATTAGTATTTTAATACATTATTTGGATCCGTTTTCTTCGGGAATTGTTACCATATATTATTTAGGCCTTTTTAAGCCTTTAAAATCCATCCAATTCCCTTCTCAAGGTTATATTCCTCCTAGGGTCACTTAACGCTCAATTTAGCGTTTCTCGCTTTTTAAGCGTTCTTCTTGTTTCTTTTGGATTTATTCTCTTTACCGAAATTACTTAGGAACTATTAGTGTAACACCCCCAATTTTCCACCATTTTAATTGCCTAGATTACACCTATCTGTCACAGCGGAAGACTACTCATCTCAGGATTTACCCCACCCCCGCCACATCCCACCTAAGTGGATGCTAAGCTACTCCTTGATACCACACCACTACAGACTAAGTAACTTAAGGAAGCCATAATTTACAATATATTACATAAAGTCCTTCCAAAGATGACATACCATCTTTTACAAAAGTTCCTCCTCTACTACATTACCCTTTTCCATCTATCTTACACACTTACTCTATCTTCCCCAAAATATCTTACACCGATTTCACCTTCCAAAAGCCAAACTCAAAAGTTCTTAGAGTTAACATATTAAACATCACGTGGAGGAGGTTTAAAGAACTTCCTAACATACTCCACCGGCAGAACCCTCATCCTTGGTTGCCTACTCAGCTTTTTATATTCAAGGGCTTTCACCGGAGGTTTAGTTACAACAACTACTTCTACTCCTTCAGTTCTAGTGAGTTTACTAAGTAAGTAGCTAGAAAGTGACTAGTATTGTAATCGTCCCTCTCCAGAGGTGCCATCCATTTGTCATTACTCTGCAACCAGAAACCACATACAACACAGAAAGGGGTTGCAACCAAAGTCAGAGAAACTGAGTAAATCCCACTTCAACTTGTAAAATTCATTTTAGTGAATAAAACCTTTGATATAATAAAAGAACACACAATAATTCATACACACATATTTCTTCCAGAACCACCATAATTGATTCATCAGAATCACCACAACTAGCTCATCAGTACAACCACAATTTACCTTTTCACCATTCACCTGTTACAAGAACAATGATATAATCATAATCACAGTAATTCCACCAAAGATATAATTCCACCTGTTCCACCAGATTCATAGTTTCATTAGTTCCACCTTGTGTCATGGATTATATACATAATAGTTTCCACCAAAATAGTTCCACCAATCCTCAGGTACCGGTCTTTCGACAAAGAGTTCCAAACTCTCGGCCCCTTGGACAAATACCACCTCACCTTATGTCCTTAAGTGTGCACACCCCCTAGGGTAGAGAACTCCTAGAGTAGATCATAAAGCTTAGCCCACAATTCATTGGTAGTGGGAAAAAATCAGTAATCGGCCAAATTGGCTCACCAGTATCCATGATCACATGTTCCATAATCACCACAAGTTTCCAAGTAAATTAGTCACCTTTACAAAGATAATAAAACATCAAATTACACACCAAAACATCAGTAGCATTCGTTCACCACCACAAGAGCAATAAACAAGCTCATTTTCATACTTAACATACTTATATTTCATGCTTGAAACAATACAAACCTTAAGTCAAACCAAGTTGACTTCGAACCCCACCTTCATATAAGTTCAACAATATTATCTTAGGGTATTTTACCACGAAATAATGGGTTCATACACTCTTTTTCACACACAAAGTCTCAGTAGACACAAATAAGCCTTAAATCACCCTTTTTCACTTATAACTTGTCAATTATTGCACTAAAGGCTAACCCACGAACTTGAAGAGCTTCTAATAATGTTTACTCACCATTTTAAGCACAAGGGCGTTCCCCACTCAAGAATAACTTTCATAGCAACTTCTTCCAAGAAATACCACCAGAAAAACCCTGAAATCATCTTTAGCCATTTTTCTTGTTTAAGGAGTTCTATAAATGATTTTCCATTGATTCCTTCGCCAAAACGTCCTAAAAGATCTTAGTTATCAACTATAAAATATTATGGAAAAACTCCAAACCGTTTGAACACTAAGGCCTTAAAACACCTTTTTGAGCAAAATTCAGCACTTACAACAAACAAGTGTTGAACATAGGATTTACCTGGTTTCCTCTAGCCATTTCCCTTAACTTTACTTCACTAACACCTTGGAAACTAGGGACCACGAGCTCCTTCAGTAGAACCCACCACTGGTCACTTTCCTTCACTTTCCTTTACTTTCCTTAAATTTTCTCTTCTCCTTTGCTCTCTTTTGGCTAATTAATTGTTCTCACCCTTTGGCTCTCATTACCCACGTGTTAGAGGGTTTAAAATGATGCTATATACCCAGCCAAAGTCGTTCCCTCTTATCTCTTAAAGTTACTTTTCTAACTTAACTTAATTATTACTTTACACCATTTGTCTACTTCTAATTGGTCTAGCTTCTAAGGCAATCATATTAAGACAACTAAGGGGGTTATGTGGAACTTAAAAACCAGCCAAGAAGGTCCTAGAATGGGCTGGTTAATTCTTGAGAGAAAAAGTAATTTTTAAGGATTTTGTGGGTCCCACCAACTAAGGCCTTGTTTGGTTACTCAATAATTTGACTCCAAAGTGTAAATTAGGGCTAAAATGAAGTATTTTAATCCCTTGATTTTCGCCACCCCTATCCATGATCATAAGGTAATTTTTCTTTATGTTAAAGGTACCAAAATTGCCTTATACTTGTACATATAATACCTATTTATAATTCCAAAGTTTAACTGCATATAACTGCCTAAAGTTAATGTAAATTATGTACTAAAGTGTTAGGCTTGTGTAACTCTTACTAAATAACCATTTCTATAATTTACAAGTTACAAACTATACACCCTAAGGAGGAAAATCACCTAAAATACCTTAAAGCATATTTTTGGGTTCTCTAGGGTTTTCTACCAATTCTCACAGATTCTAATATCTTAATCTAGGTTTCAATTCTTAACAATACTTTCTAAGGCTTTCCAGAACCATTCCCGACACTTTCGGGGCTTCCATTGCTCTCCTGACTCTTAAGAATTCTAACATTTCAGGACTTAGGGTTTTTCTCATTCTTGGGTATTTCATTCTCCCCTCCTTAAATAAAAGCTTCGTCCCCGAAGCTGGACTTATTACAAAACTTAACCATATAATACCACCAATTTATCACATGCCAAAGCATAACAATATACACCATTGCATTTACTCCAATGTAATTCCACCAATTATCACAATGAGTAAGTATCCACCATCCACAGGTTTATATCAAACCACATTACCACATCAGATAGTAGTTCAACCAAAAATACCAAACAACCATAACACCACATCAGGTAATAATCCAACCAAATTTTAACACAATGCACAGATTCACTCATGCCACGGTATAATTTCGCAAACAAGTCATTAACCAGCACATAATTCAAGCACACCGTCATCTCATAATATCACTCCACCATTGAATCATATTTCTCATGAATATATGTTTCCTCTCCTCCTTAAATAATATTACCCTTGAACTTAGTTACTAACCTCCTCCAAATAATTCTGGGTATTGTTCCCTCATTTGCTTTCTAGCTCCCAAGTAGCTTCTTCCTCTCCATGGTGTGTCCACAATACCTTGACCAAGTCCACTGTCTTTCCTCGGGTTTCTCTACTCTTACAATCTAGAATTTGGATTGGATACTCTTCATAAGTTAAATTTGGTTCCATCTCCACCTCTTCTACTTGCAAGACATGAGACTCATCCGGAATATACATTTTTAGTTGTGATACATGAAAAACATTATGCACCCTATCTAGTGCCATGGGTAATGCCAATCTATAAGCCAACTTGCCCACCTTTTCCAAAATCTCATGAGGCCCAATGAACTTAGGTGCAAGCTTACCTTTCCTCACCTTCTCTTTTATCTCCTTTATTCTGTCATCTTGCTGCTGCTGCTCCAAAATTTCTTTATAAACATCTAGAGTTGCAGTCATATTGCTCAGGATAAATGCCCTGTCAACCTCGCCAGGCTTCACCACCTCAAGATTTAACCTGCGAAAATCCTTGACCAACTCATCCTGCAATATCCAACTAACTTGCTCTTCTTGGCTCCTCTTTCGACTTAAGGCATCAGCCACCACATTAGCTTTGCCTTCATGGTACCCAATCTCTAAATCATAATCCTTAATGAGTTCCAACCAACGCCTTTGCCTCATATTCAACTCTTTTTGAGTAAAAATATACTTCATACTTTTATGGTCAGTGTAAATCTTACAAGACGTCCCAAACAAATAGTGTCTCCAAATTTTCAAAGCAAAAACTATAGCAGCTAGCTCCAAGTCATGAGCAGGATACCTGGTTTCGTAATCCTTCAACTGCCTAGATGCATAGGTGCAGAAGGTTATTTTCTAAGTGTTTAAATTGGTGTAAAAGAAAAGAAATTAAAAACTCAAATTAAACGTCGGGCTGCAAACAAATCCCGGTCGTAGTTAGTAAAACAAGTGTCGTATCCACAGGGAGATTGTTCAATTTATCCTAGTCTTGGTAGTTACTTAAAAACTGTAAAAAGGGGTTTAGCCGGAGGCAAGCTTGATTTGTTGTTTGATCAGTGCAAATATAATAAAAACAGTAAAAAGGTGAATTAATTGATGTGAATGGAAAAATGTATCCTAGGATAGCGGGGGAATTTCCTAAATTACTTAAACATATTTATAACCTTGTCTCAATTATTTATTGCCTATTAGAGTTAATAATTGTCGGTTACGAACTCTTAATAAAAGCCTTAGTATTTTCCTGCTCAATCCGGAGTGTAAATACTAAGATTAATTCCTTGGTGGTACTTAGACTATCTCAAAATCATGTGTTGATAGTTACCAAATAAATGCAGTCGTTTGTCGCGCAAAGCATTTATCAATATTTGCTGAAAAGGAATTAAAACAAGTTAAATGAGAGAGACAGGTGATAAATATTAGTTTACGTAATATTAGAAATCAAACCCCCATCCTAGGATACAAAAAGAAAATTACTCAGACATTAACGGAGATAAGAAGATAGCACAGACAGATTTTGACATTAATTCAGAGGAAGAACTGGTCTGCTCTCGCTCTCGCTGCTGCTCTTCTATTTCTTTTGTTACCGCGTGAGTGTGGAATGATGTGGTGTTACGGGAGGAAATATAAGTGGAAACGAATGGATGAGTGTGGTGAAAATATTCTTCAGACTCCCGTCGTGCGTGTTGTATTTGTTGTGTTGAAGGGGTGAGTTTATATAGAGGCAGAGGAGAAGAAGATCCGTACGATTTTTGATTGTAGACTGATTGCTCTCCTTGATTGCAGGGGACAGAAATGAAACGCGTGAGAGATTTAAGGTAGGCGGTGCGGCGGAGTAGATGGATATGGAAGAAGCGAAGTTGCAGACACTCGGGGGAAGGCAAGTTGCAGACGAAGACGAGCGAAGAAAACTGTCGCGTTTGTGTAAATATACACGCGTCCGCGTGTGCGTCCGCCTAAAACTCATGCGGACGTGACTGAGCCGTCCGCCCGGCCACTTGTGTCGTCCGCTTCCATGTCCGCCTGAAAATGGGGCGGTTGCCCTTGGTCTGTCCGCCTTGAGTACCGCCCAAGTAGTAGGCGGTTGTGCTTGGTGGTGTCCGCCTTGAGTACCGCCCAAGAAGTAGGTGGTTGTGCTGGTGGTGTCCGCCTCTACTTTAGGCGGTTGTGTAGGCGGTCACACTTGTGACCGTGACCTATTTTCCTTCAAACTTTGATCGGCTCTAGATTCTTCGTTTGGACTCCGTTTTCTGAGCCGTCTGCGCCTATGCGTTGGTCTCTTCGTGTACTTTGCTCCTAGCTTGGCTTTTCCTCATGTTTAAACCAATAAATTTGTGAGATAATCAATAAAACATAAACTAGAGAAAAAACATACGATAAGTGAGAAATGAGCAGAAAAGTGCTGATATGATATATGAAATACACCCATAAAACACGCTCATTTAGACACTTATCAATAGGCAATCACTTTGCCATGCTGCATCAACACACACCCTAAGCCAAACTTAGATGCATCACTATAAACTTCATACCCCTCATTCCCACATGGTAATACAAGAACAGGTGCTGAGGTTAACTTCTCCTTTAAGACTTGGAATGCTTCTTCACATTTCTCATCCCATTTAAAACTAACTACCTTCTTCATCAAATTAGTGAGTGGCTTGGCTATTTTTGCAAAATCTTTTACAAACCTGCGGTAGTAACCCGCCAGGCCTAAGAAACTTCGAACTTCTCTAACATTGGTCGGTCTTGGCCAGCTCTTAACTGCTTGAATCTTTGCAGGGTCGACCGAAATTCCTTCCTTGCTAACCACATGTCCAAGGAATGCTACCTTCTCCAGCCAAAATTCACACTTCGATAGCTTTGCATACAACTCTTTTTCTCTCAGGGTTTGTAGAACTTGACGCAAGTGATCTTCATGCTCCTCCTTACTCTTTGAGTATACCAGTATATCATCAATAAACACTACCACAAACTTATCCAAAAATGGACTGAAAATTCTGTTCATCAAATCCATAAACACCGCTGGTGCATTAGTCAGCCCAAATGGCATGACAGTGAACTCATAATGCCCATACCTCGTACGAAAAGCAGTCTTGGGTATATCTTTCTCTGCGACTTTCAACTGATGATAGCCTGATCTTAGGTCTATCTTGGAAAATACTTGTGCACCTTGTAGTTGATCAAATAAATCATCAATTCTGGGCAATGGGTACTTATTCTTAATAGTGACCCTATTCAATTCTCTATAATCAATACAAAGACGCATGCTCCCATCTTTCTTTCTAACAAATAACACTGGAGCTCCCCATGGTGATGCACTAGGTCGAATGTAACCTTTGCTCAACAATTCTCCTAATTGTTCCTTCAACTCTTTCATCTCATTCGGTGCTAACCTATAAGGATGTTTAGAAATCGGTGCAGTGCCAGGTACCAAATCAATGGTAAATTCTACTTCGCGATCTGGAGGCATACCCGGAATCTCTTCTGGAAACACATCTGGGAATTCCCTCACGACTGGTATATCCCCTAGGTTCGGTTTCACCTTCTCCTCAGTCGTTGTGCTACCATCATCCTCATGCACATAACATAGAAATGCTGGGTATCCCTTCTTGATATCTTTCCACAGCTTTAATGCAGATACCACTCTTACCTCATTATTCTTGCTCTTACTTGCATAAGATACTCTTTTCCCTCCTTTTCCCACCAAACTCACCTTCCGTCTTTCACAATCGATACGCCCTTTATTCTTACTCAACCAATCCATTCCCAGTATTAAATCAAAATCTTTCAATTCAAACTCCACTGCATCTACCCCAAACTCATTACCATCTAAACATATTTTCACTCCCTCAATCTTTTTACTGCACTTAACTTTCTTTCCCGTTGGTGTAGTCACAATAATATCAACTTCAGTCACAGGTGTAACTCCTATTTTCCTTAGAAATGCAGAGGAAATAAACGAGCACGACGCACCAGAATCAAATAAAACTTTAGCCTCTGAATTAAGAACTGGAACGATACCTGTTATGACATTTCCCTCTTTATCAGCTTCACTCTTAGTGATGACATTAATGCGCCCTTGATTTTTGTAATTCCCACCTTGACTTTCTCCACCACTCTTCTGTTGTGGCCTACCTTGGTTACTTCCTTTATCATTGAAATTTGATCTTTGAACTGCCCCTTGATTATTGTTGTAAGCTCTGTTGGAGTAACCTTGGTTATTAGCTTGTGGTTGAAACTGGTTTCGATTGCCACTCATATTTCCACCACCGCCACCACCATATTTCTTCTTGCTACACTCAAAGGATCTATGCCCCAACTCTCCACAGATAAAACACTTCACCGGTTTCCCTGAACATTCTGTTCCCGGGTGATCTTTGTTACACAATTTGCAATAAAAATGCCTAACCTTCTGACCTTGATTAACTTTGTAATAATTCTGCCCAGGGTAACTTGATCGATTCCATGACATCTTACCTCCTTGCTGCCCCCCTTCAAACTTAGGTTTCTTATCTTTATTCCCTTCACCAGCTCCAGATTCAAACCTCCTTTTCTGCTTAGTCTGCACCTCTCTCCTTCTTTGCTGCACCCGGTATAAGTTAGCTGCTTTACTATAAGCTTCCTGCAAGGTAGTCACTGGTATCACACTTAGCGCCTCCTGTAGACTCCAATTCAGTCCCCCGATGAAGCGTTGGACCTTAGCATCTTCATCTGGCACCATATTAGCTGCAAACCTTGCTAACTCCACAAATCTAGAATGGTAAGTCTTCACATCATCAGACAGTTGCTTCAGCTCTGAGAATTCATGATATTTCTGCAGTCTAACATGCTCTGGATAAAATCGTTTCCTCATAGCACTCTTAAGGGCTTCCCATCCGAAATTGGGTTCCCCCTGCAGTCTTTCTTTTTCTGAAGTCCACCAGAGATCAGCTTCACTCCTAAGATAGTAAACAGCTCCACTAACTCTTCTATCTCCAGGGCAATCAACTATATCAAACACTTTGTCAAACTCCCTCAACCAGTCTTCTAGGATTACAGGATCTTCCTCACCAGAATAAGTGCTAGGCTTCAATGCAGCAATTCTACGAGAGAAATCTTTCGAGACATCCGCCCTTTCTTCCTGCTTTTCTAAGATTCTGCCCATACTAAGGGTCAACTCCCTCAAGGTTTCAATTTGCCCTCTGTCACCAGCTCTCTCAGAGGGATCTCCATTCTATAAATATAGCAATCACATATATCAAACAAACAGTTATTCAAACAATCATCCAAACAAGCAAGCATCCATACAACTATATACACAAGAGTCCCCTTCCTCACCCGGCTTGTCAAATTTAAGCTTAGACTTTTTATGTTATCCTAATTTGATTGTTATATCTTAAAACAGTTCCTAAGTTTTAACCTCTGCTCTGATACCAACTTGTAACACCCCCAATTTTCCACCATTTTAATTGCCTAGATTACACCTATCTGTCACAGCGGAAGACTACTCATCTCAGGGATGTTACCGCCACATCCACACCTAAAGTGGATGCTAAGGCTACTCATTGATCACCACACCACTTACAAGATTAAGTAACTTAAGGAAGTCATAATTTACAATATATTACATAAAGTCCTTCCAAAGATGACATACCATCTTTTACAAAAGTTCCTCCACTACTACATTACCCTTTTCCATCTATCTTACACACTTACTCTATCTTCCCCAAAATATCTTACACCGGTTTCACCTTCCAAAAGCCAAACTCAAAAGTTCTTAGAGTTAACATATTAAACATCACGTGGAGGAGGTTTAAAGAACTTCCTAACATACTCCACCGGCAGAACCCTCATCCTTGGTTGCCTACTCAGCTTTTTATATTCAAGGGCTTTCACCGGAGGTTTAGTTACAACAACTACTTCTACTCCTTCTTTCAGTTCTAGTGAGTTTACTAAGTAAGTAGCTAGAAAGTGACAGTATTGTAATCGTCCCTCTCCAGAGGTGCCATCCATTTGTCATTACTCTGCAACCAGAAACCACATACAACACAGAAAGGGGTTGCAACCAAAGTCAGAGAAACTGAGTAAATCCCACTTCAACTTGTAAAATTCATTTTAGTGAATAAAACCTTTGATATAATAAAAGAACACACAATAATTCATACACACAATATTTCTTCCAGAACCACCATAATTGATTCATCAGAATCACCACAACTAGCTCATCAGTACAACCACAATTTACCTTTTCGCCATTCACCTGTTACAAGAACAATGATATAATCATAATCACAGTAATTCCACCAAAGATATAATTCCACCTGTTCCACCAGATTCATAGTTTCATTAGTTCCACCTTGTGTCATGGATTATATACATAATAGTTTCCACCAAAATAGTTCCACCAATCCTCAGGTACCGGTCTTTCGACAAAGAGTTCCAAACTCTCGGCCCCTTGGACAAATACCACCTCACCTTATGTCCTTAAGTGTGCACACCCCCTAGGGTAGAGAACTCCTAGAGTAGATCATAAAGCTTAGCCCACAATTCATTGGTAGTGGGAAAATAATCAGTAATCGGCCAAATTGGCTCACCAGTATCCATGATCACATGTTCCATAATCACCACAAGTTTCCAAGTAAATTAGTCACCTTTACAATGATAATAAAACATCAAATTACACACCAAAACATCAGTAGCATTCGTTCACCACCACAAGAGCAATAAACAAGCTCATTTTCATACTTAACATACTTATATTTCATGCTTGAAACAATACAAACCTTAAGTCAAACCAAGTTGACTTCGAACCCCACCTTCATATAAGTTCAACAATATTATCTTAGGGTATTTTACCACGAAATAATGGGTTCATACACTTTTTCACACACAAAGTCTCAGTAGACACAAATAAGCCTTAAATCACCCTTTTTCACTTATAACTTGTCAATTATTGCACTAAAGGCTAACCCACGAACTTGAAGAGCTTCTAATAATGTTTACTCACCATTTTAAGCACAAGGGCACGTTCCCCACTCAAGAATAACTTTCATAGCAACTTCTTCCAAGAAATATCACCAGAAAAACCCTGAAATCATCTTTAGCCATTTTTCTTGTTTAAGGAGTTCTATAAATGCTTTTCCATTGATTCCTTCACCAAAACGTCCTAAAAGATCTTAGTTATCAACTATCAAAATATTATGGAAAAACTCCAAACCGTTTGAACACTAAGGCCTTAAAACACCTTTTTGAGCAAAATTCAGCACTTACAACAAACAAGTGTTGAACATAGGATTTACCTGGTTTCCTCTAGCCATTTTCCCTTAACTTTACTTCACTAACACCTTGGCAACTAGGGACCACGAGCTCCTTCAGTAGAACCCACCACCTTGGTCACTTTCCTTCACTTTCCTTTACTTTCCTTTAAATTTTCTCTTCTCCCTTTGCTCTCTTTTGGCTAATTAAGTGTTCTCACCCTTTGGCTCTCATTACCCACGTGTTAGAGGGTTAAAATGATGCTATATACCCAGCCAAAGTCGGTTCCCTCTTATCTCTTAAAGTTACTTTTCTAACTTAACTTAATTATTACTTTACACCATTTGTCTACTTCTAATTGGTCTAGCTTCTAAGGCAATCATATTAAGACAACTAAGGGGGTTATGTGGCACTTAAAAACCGGCCAAGAAGGTCCTAGAATGGGCTGGTTAATTCTTGAGAGAAAAAGTAACTTTTAAGGATTTTGTGGGTCCCACCAACTAAGGCCTTGTTTGGTTACTCAATAATTTGACTCCAAAGTGTAACTTAGGGCTAAAATGAAGTATTTTAATCCCTTGATTTTCGCCACCCCTATCCATGATCATAAGGTAATTTTTCTTTATGTTAAAGGTACCAAAATTGCCTTATACTTGTACATATAATACCTATTTATAATTCCAAAGTTTAACTGCATATAACTGCCTAAAGTTAATGTAAATTATGTACTAAAGTGTTAGGCTTGTGTAACTCTTACTAAATAACCATTTCTATAATTTACAAGTTACAAACTATACACCCTAAGGAGGAAAATCACCTAAAATACCTTAAAGCATATTTTTGGGTTCTCTAAGGTTCTCTAGGGTTTTCTACCAATTCTCACAGATTCTAATATCTTAAGCTAGGTTTCCATTCTTAACAATACTTTCTAAGGCTTTCCAGAACCATTCCCGACACTTTCGGGGCTTCCAATGCTCTCCTGACTCTTAAGAATTCTAACATTTCAGGACTTAGGGTTTTTCTCATTCTTGGGTATTTCAATTAGGCCCTCAAATATCATATTAGAGTAATTTAATCACCCTAATTAGGTTCGGGGTATTTCATTATACTCCCCTCTTCTACCTTTACTTATTCTACTCTATTCACAAAAGACAAATAACATAAAGTGATAAAGTACATTTGCTTTTTGACTCTCTCTTTCTTATATCTCCTATCCCCTCACGATTTCTCTCTTCCTCCCTGAGCTCTCTCTATTTTCTTTTCTCTTCCATGGCAATTTCTCTCACCCTCACCAGCTCAAGCTTTCTTCTTCATTTTTCAATCCTTAAACAAAGGCAAAACTAAAAAAATAAATACACCATAGTGCTGCCCTCATCTTGGAGCTTCTTTTGCACCTCTTAAAAGCTCCAAAATTCTCACTTCACTTCAATGGTTGTAGCTCATTTTGAAGTAAAAAGCATCTCTTCTTGAAGCTAGACCACTCCTTGTTGGTTCTAAGGTAATAAAAGCTACAAAACCCTTGTTTCTCCTAGTCTTTTTCATAACCGATTTCTACAGATTTTTGAGCTTCATTTCCTCTCCTTGTTTATCCTTGTTTTATATTAAAGAAGGAGCTGGAGCTTGCTCACTTTGATTGCCAACATTTCATTTTGAAGTTAGAAGGTAATTCTCCCCTTTAAGTGCTTCAAGCACCTTTTTTAATCCTAGAAATTCTACAAGGGTTTAAGTATTGTCTAGTCCTTCTTGTATTCTTGGCATGGTCTGTAACAATTAACAAAATAACCCCATTGACTGGTTGGCAATCAAGAACAAAGAGAGGAGGAAGAAAGAAGTGAAAGGATGGACTTGAGAACTTAAGGTAAACAACTTACCTTGATGTCTATTTATAATGCTTGTAGAATTTGGGATGGGAAAATAAAAAAAATGAAACAAAATTTTGTGTTGAAACATGTATTTGATTGCAGAAGAAAGAATTGTGATTATGTTAGTGTAATGAGAAATTGTTGTGTGATTTAAGGGCCTAAGAGCCAAACATTTGAGTTAATGAACTATATTGTGATTGATGGAGTTTTGATCAATTGTGTGTGCTGTTAGAACCCATTAAGGGTTTGGTTAGTTGATTTGTGAATGTTTTGGGATTAGATGATGAAGACAATAAATTTAGAGAAGTTCGGTTAGTAACGAAGTTATGGTGAAATTTCGGTAGAAATTAAGTGGTTTAGGTGACCTTATGAGCTTGAAGAACTTAAGGCTAGCTAGATGTTGTTAAGAATGGGTTTGAAGTAGTAATCACCTTGAAATGTTAGTTGGAGGATGGGAAAGATTGAGCCAAAAATCTGTAGAGAACCAGTTTGAGTGTCTTGGAAATTCCTAGAAAAGAGCTAGTGTGCATAACATTGTGAATGATGAGTGAACTTGATAGATAATGATGTATTTGTCTTGGAAGGATTTGGAATGGTTAATAAGTGAATTGGTAATATTGGTAGAAGGTTGTGAAACACCAAGAGAGGCTGGTAATGCACTAGTGTGCATAAGTGTTGAAAAAGGAAGTAAAAATGTGTAGAATTGAACAAAAATTGAACAATTAGTTTGGTAATTATTTAGGAAGGTTTAGTGCATGTTTATGTTGTTGTAACATGTTTAGAAACTTTTGGAAAGATTAGGAAAAGTTTGGGTGAGGTTTAAGGTTGGATTTGGGGTTGAAAAATGGTGTTTTGGTAGCTTTTTAGCAGGGTCTAGGACCTAGCCCTTGGATAAGGTCCCGGACCCTTAAACATGAGCTGAACAAAAGTTTTGTAGGTGGTCCGGGTCCTTAGTCCAGGACCAAGACCCGGACCAAGTGAAAAAAAGCCCCTAAAGTCATGTTTTGTGTTGGTCCGGGACTAAAGGTCCGGACCATGTCCCAGATCACACTCAAAATTCACCCGAAAGTATTTTTCATCCCCTAAATGCATGGGGATGGATGGGGTTGGAATTATATGGTGTTTAAGACTTGTTTGGTGACATGTGAAAGTCTTAAAAAGTGTAAACAAGTGATAAATTTAATGTGTAAGTTGTGAACTTAAGATCACATAAGTAAGTTAAGGATAACGGGACAACGGGGTAAGTACGAGAGTAATAGTAGCTTAGATACCGCATGATCATGATGTTAATAAAAACATTTGAAATGATATCAGTTGTACGAGAATTAACTAAGGAGCGTGAGATGCCGCGCTAAAGTAATTCCCAGGTGACAGGTATGGTTTTCTTGTAATCTGTGTCCTACTGGGTTACACCGGCTTGTATGCCAACCTGTTTTTCTGATGTTTACCACCTTGCAAGATAAAGCATGAAATGAGTTTACAGTAATTCAATTATGTGGTGTATCTAGTTTTGATACCGTTTAACCTCAAATATGTGTAAACTGTAGCTAACCGACTCTAGGATCACATAAGAGATCGGTATTCGGATTTAACGTCCCAACCTACGGGAACGTTCTAACTACGGCTATCCATGCATTAGTTATATATTGTTGTGTGTGTAAATGTATTTGCCCCCTTTGAGTATGTCGTTGTGTAACGATTGTTGTTATGTTCATGTATGTCGGATGGTATCTTACCTCCCCTGTGTGTCTAACCGAACTTGACTAGTAATAATGTAACTTGTTGTGATAAGCTCCATGGAGGGAGCTTCTAACCAATGTATAACTTGGGGGTGAGGAATCCGGGAGTCTCGGTCACGCGCGTGTGTTTGAGAGTTGATATCTACATCTGATTCATCTCCCTCTCTGTTCGGTTGTTTTCCTTCTTAGAATTCAACCTCCCATGAGCCAATAGCTGGCTCTCCTACCTTGACTATTCTTCGGGGCTAGGGGATTTGTATATGGTGTGATCGGGTCTATATTATGACCGACATATCTAAGTAAAGTAAATGTGTATGGTGTGATCGGGTCTATATTATGACTGACACATCTAAGTAAAGTAAATGTGTATGGTGTGCTCGGGTCTATACTATGACCGAGACATCTAAGTAAAGTAATTGTGTATGGTGTGTTCGGATCTATATTATATCCGACACATCTTAAGTAAAATGTACGTTCTCTAAGAAGAACGGTAATATGTTATGTAATAGGCTCGACATGAGAATGAGGATATTCCCTAGGCTCTATAAATTTGGCTAACTCCTATTTCAGACTGAGTCCTCACGAGACTCGCTCCCGAGTTATGTTGTGTATATGTTATTATGTGATGTGTGTTGTTATGTTTGTGTATGTTGATCTCCGAAATCAACCCCAAGTTAATATAAGAAGTAATTAGGTGTAACCTGTTTAAATGGGTAAGTGTTGTCTAATAAGAAAATAGCTCCATCAAGGTAGAAACCCTGAAGGGTCAAGGAACACAATAATGTGATCTAACAAGTGTTGATGTGATAACGTTATTGTTGTAACCTATTGATTGGATATGTGTTAAATATAAGCATGATACATGTTTAGAGTTTTTCATGCATGAATTAAATATAATCAACCGCATGGTCAGACGATAAATAGTTGTGTGTGGCCCGGTAGTATGCGGGCTGCACGATTACCATACCAGCAAAGGTGTTGAGCCCCTTTAGGGCCACCCTTTTCATTTCAGGCACAATGGAGCTGGTAGCCGTTCGAGAGTAGGACAGGGTGGCTATTTATGCATGGGTAGTTATTTAACTGGTTTATGTATTTGTAAATATAGTAAGACTGAAATTGGTATCAGCAATATAAAGTATTAGACTCGGTACAGTTGTAATGTAAGTGTAATTGACTCGGTTTAGTTATGAAGTGGAATTGTAATGTATAATGCTCGGGAGTCCTGTCCATCAGACCGGTACACTATGTATGTATTAGCCTTGTTAGTCACGTGGGTGGCTAACGACGTGTAACACCGCCCCTTTTTAGCCAGTGTTAATGTTGTATTTTCTGCTGCAATTAGTCGTTAAGTATGGAGTTTACAGTTGGGGTGTTACAAGGCTGGTTAATACCTTGTTCTTGGCGCTACATTTATGTATAAGTATTAAGATTAGTTTTCTTCATGTAAAGGAAACCTAAATCATCCCACCAATGGCCATGTGATGCCTATTAATTATTCTAGGATATAATCATACATAAATGACTAAGCAAAAGTAAAATATAAAACAATACCTAAGCACCTCAAACACATGTTACCTCCCACTATGTTGCCACCTCGTGCTTACTTCCAAGTTGATTTCCACCTCTTGCTTACCCTTACTAGGTCGCCACATCATGCTTAACAAGCCATTTTTAAGGATAAAAGTAGATTTGAAGGGATACAACTAACTATAGAAACATTTCCGGCTATTAGAGTTTTACCGGGTCTTCTAGAGTTTTACCGGGAACATTTAGGATATTACCGAGAACATTGGGTTTCTGGGGCTTTCAACACTTTCAGGACTGGGTTTCTTGGCTAACGTTCACTAGGTTCAGCCCGGATTGGCTTAGTTCTCAAAACTTGGGTTTTCATATCTCCCCCATGTTATCACATCCTACGAATTAATCTTAGTCATTCCTTTTTTTTTTTTGCAAGGGACTCATCATTTGCATCTTATCTCAATTTTCAGTATATATAGAAGTGGTTTGGCAAACATCAATTGCACCTTATATCATCATATTCTCTCTTGGCTCTATTACTCTCCTAAGTCTTCCATAATACAAATTCATTTCTTTCCCTGACTTCACACCTTAAGGCCACACTTCCTGACTTCTTTGAAACAGTTAACAAATATATGGCATTTCCTTGTTCTAATCTTCGTGAATGCTGAGATTTCATACAATCCACATGGAAGCCTCTCTCACTTGGAACCAGCACACCAAGACCTTCCATCTTCGGGTTACTGATGATTTCACCATCGAAATGCTGAAGCAATCTGTCACAGGGGCCATTCGTTAATTGGACTATTACGATGTCAAAGGATAACTTCAATTTTTTTTCTTCAAGGAAACCATTAGTGTTTTCAGCGCTTCAGTTAAACACCGATGAGACTTTAATCAATGCTTGCACACTACAAGTGTAGTTGGACATCTCCCAAAGCATGGAGAGATTCATGTGAAATGGATTGATGAATGATTAAGAACCTTTACGAGCCTGGAGAAGATGAAAATCTGACCTCGGATGATGAAGTAGAGCTAATACCTGAAGAATTTCTTCATCAAACAGATGTATGAGAAGCAATCAACAAACTCCGGAGGCCCTTTTTATCATCAGGTGGATTGGAACGCCATCAATGCAATGAATACAGATGTTGAACAGCGCGGTGCTCCAAACTGCAGTCCGGATAAGATTTCAAACCTACAACAAGAGCTCGATGACAAGGAAAGTCTGGAGAGTGTTGTTAAGACATTCACATTCGAAATAATATTGATTTTCGTATTGTAAGGAGCTCGAGCAAGGCACGCGCTGTCCAACGTGTCAATGGAGATGAATGCTCATTTACTTAAGAGGGGTGTTATTATCTGGTGAGACCGAATGGAAATAACAAGACAAAGGTCACACTTTTGCGCTCCTCAAGCCGGTGGACAAGATCATGAAAAATGAATTATCATTTCATTGCAGATGTCATTTTCCTCACATCAGTCGTAACCTAGGTATGAGTGTTCTAGATGTCGTAGAACAAGTCTGTGGGTAATACAATAGGTATGTTTCATACCGGGAAGCTTGGTTGGCAAGGTGCAAAGCCATAGGAAAAATGTATGGAGTTTGGGTCGAATCATATGCCCAACTGCCAAGGTTATTCATGGCCATAAAGCACAACATACCAGGTTCGATTGTTAATCTAAAAACCATTCAAGGTTATGAGGATGACACACAAACCACGTAAGTCAAATTCTTCCAACGATAATTTTGGGCATTTGGACCATGCATATCTGCTTCCAAGCATTTCAAACCGATGCTACAAATAGATGGGATGCATCTGTTCGGGAAGTTCAAGGGTATGCTTTTAATAGCAGCAACACAAGATGGGGACAACAAAATTATACCTATTGCATTCATTATTTTCGAGTCTGAAGATTTGGCGTCTCGGAAGTACTTCCTAGACAAGGTGAGATTGCATGTCATAGGTCAAAGAACTGACGTATACATAATTACATATCGTGCACCTGCTATCATCAGCATTATGGAGTCGGGCGATTACTGGAGACCCCCAATAGGTCACCATTTCTACTGCATAAGACATATTGCATCGAACTTTAACACACGGTTCCACAACAAACAGTTGAAGAAGTACCTGATCAACACAACTATCCTAATTTATTCATTACTATGCTTCACTAATTTATATAATTATTTTTAATCTTTAACATTGTGTTATTCTTTTGTACTTAGCGTACAAATTCAGAAGGCATCATGTTCAGAGAAGATATAATCACCTTCTATCCCAGAATACTGACATAGAACGTTTCTTCACTAACCTACCATTTGAGAAGTGGTCATGGGCATATGATAACGGCAGGAGGTGGGGGAACATGACAACAAACTTGGTTAAGTGCATTAATGGAGTACTCAAAAGCATTTAATTGCTATCAATCACCGCCATTGTTAACAACACGCTGTACAAGCTGGTAACTTATTCCAACGACAACCTGGACACATACTATGGCCAGCAAATAGGGGGTACAACATTGTATACAGACCTTGCAACTTCCAAGATAGAGAAAAACA
Organism: Limonium bicolor; assembly: GCA_023374045.1. Taxonomy (NCBI): domain Eukaryota; kingdom Viridiplantae; phylum Streptophyta; class Magnoliopsida; order Caryophyllales; family Plumbaginaceae; genus Limonium; species Limonium bicolor. The sequence continues at coordinate 302,706,731 of CM041780.1, forward strand.
GAAGACTAATAGTCACAATGTAAATCGCTATAATGAGGTTGACCAAGTGTATGAAGTCGGAGATTTTGACTCAGTGGCTATGAGAAGAAACAAGGAGAAGTACAAGGTTGATTTCGATGACGTGAGTTATGAATACGGGGAGTGGCAAGCATTCAAATACCTATGCTCTCACATGATGGTCGTGTGTTGCAGAACATGCATGATGTGGGAAAATTACATATCATGTGTACAAGCTGAAATGATTGAGGCGTACGATGGTGACCCTTTTACACCACTAGGTAACAAACACAACTGGCTGACACATGAACCCGATACAATTCGTATTGTCAGGGGAAAGCTAAAGTATTCAAGGATTCGGGACAAAATGGATGACAACAATGAACCGATAGTAGAACGTTGTAACACCCCATCCAACAACAAACACATAACAACAATCTGCAGCGGAATACACACCTCATCAAATAACTTAACTCGTTGGTGTTACACGCCGTTAGCCACCCACGTGGCTAACAAGGCTATTACATAAACATTGTACCGGTCTGATGGACTAGATTCCCGAGCGACTACACATCATTATCCTTTTCCATTAACAACAAAACATACATACACTTTCCAACAGTACCGAGTATTTACAAACTGATGCCGATAACAACTTCGGTCTTACTACGCCTACTGTATATATTTAACTTACATGATTACCCATGTACAATGTCTACCCCGTCCTACTCTCGAACGGCTTCCAGCTCTCTGCACCTGAAATAGGAAAAGAAGAGAAAGGGTGGCCCCCAAGGGGCTCAGCACCTTTGCTGGTATGGTAATCCCGCAGCCCACATGCTACCGGGCCACGCACAACTAATTGTCGTCTTAGCATGCGATTGATTATATTTAAATCATGCATGCAACTGTAAACACACAACACATAATCATTTCGCCTCAACGGGCTCAACAAACGGATAATATATCCTTACTTGATAAGTCACTCATGGTATTCATTATCCCTAGAGTGTTCCTCCTCTAATGGAGCTACTTCCTTAATGGACGACACTTACCCTTAAATCGGGTTATCCTTAAACGCCTCTCATCACAAACTGGGATTCATTTCCATGATCCACACACTCCATATTTTACAACATATAACATTCCTCACATAACAAAACATAACAACACTTTCACGTTTCAACGTGCACATAATAACATCGCAATAGAAATTGCATTACAACAACATCACATACATAACGGGAATGGTTCTCTTAGGAACCGACCCAAACATTGTTAATACACTGGTGAGCCTAGAGAATGTTGCCAGTCTCATGATAAGCTCGTTACATAACTCGTTACCGTCTCGTTAAATGAACGGATAACTTAACACAAGGTGTCTCGGATATAGTGATCCAAGCACACCGAACAAACATAACATAGTATGCCCCTGTGGCCCGACGTGAGTCAGTAATAGCCTTGGTTAAGCTAAAGGGAAGGTTGGAAACCAAATTGGAAAACAACCATAACATACGGAGAGGACCGAACCTGATATGACAACGACCCCCATACTCACACGCGTGGCCGGAACAAACCGGACTCCTCACTTCCCCCGTTAGCACTTGTTAGAAGTTCAACATTGAACTTAATTAAACAATCACAACATTGGGTTAAGTCTTGTTAGACACACACAAGGGAAGGAGAGTCATACATTCACACACAACATCACACACAAACATCACATAACTAACTCACGCATAGCCGTGGTTAGAACGTTCCTTAGGTCGGAAACGTAATCACCGGATACCGTTCTCTTACGTTTACCTAATAGTGGTTAACTAGCCCTTCAAGCGCACTCGAGGTTACCGGTATCGGCACGTAAACATACAACAACAATAACGACTGTAAACTCGTTTCATGATTTATCTTATAACGTGGCAAACACACAGAAAAACACATTGGCATACAAGCCGGTGTAATCCGGTAGGACACAGGTTGCAAGAAAACCATACCTGTCACCGGAGTCCACTCTATCATGTCCATTTACGTTCCTCGAACAATTCTCGAACAAATGGTAACATTCAAGTTGTTTCATTAACATTTGGGGTAACATGTTTGTGTAGATCGAATAACCATGATTAACCCCATAAATTAATTAAATAACTTCACATTTATCTTCTTTTACTTTCACATAATAATCCCAACCTCTTTTGTTTAATTCAACCCAACTCAATCATCATATAACTCACTTAACATGTCCTTAACAACCTCATAACATCATTAACCATCAATCCCCATCATTACAATCATTTCCATACCTTAAACACCCTCTTTGGTCAAAACAGCACCTTGTCCGAACTTGTGTCCGGACTTCTCAAGTTCGGACACCGTTCGAGACTCTAAGGGTGCAAACTGGTGAACGTCCGAACTGCGTCCGGACTTCCCAAGTTCGAGCCGTTCGAAGCCAAACCAGAGAAAAAATAAGTGTGTCCAAACTTCCCATGTTCGGACGGTAGTTCGGACATCAGTCAAAGATCAGAAACCTACGCGTACACAGAGCACGTCCGAACGTCCAAGTTCGGACAGGCCAGAACTTCACTTCCAAGTCTTGTTTCACTCTTATCTCATCCATTGATACCCAAGCGCATACATGAACTTAGGCATATTCTAATCTAAAATATCACTTGATTCACCTTAAAACATGTCCCTTGTTACTCAATCTTCTTATCAAATCTCTTAACACTTGTAACATTTCCTTTGGTTTTTCCAAGTGGTGTTTCACATTATATGACCACTACACAAAATGCTTCCTCACCTTCATAACATCATCTCCCAAGCATTCCTCTTACTAACCAAATCTTCTTTTCACAATTTCTTAAAATTCCTTACTCAAAACCTTATTCAAACATCATTCCCTCCTTATGCAACAACATTGCCTAAACCTTAAACAAACTTCTCCAAGACTTAAAATCCTAAGAAACCCATGGATTTATAAATTTCCAAGATAATGCCTAAATCCTTGTACACTCTAGAACACCTTAATGCATGTTTTCTTCCTTAGTGAAACATTTACTCATTCCTAACAATTCCTAGCTCACCAAAATTCATTTAAGCACTTAAAACTCCTTATACATTATACAATTTGCCATGGGTTCTCTTAGCACATCATCGTTCCAAAACTCATAGTTTTTCACCATTAAACATCAAGAACACCTAAATCCATCAAGAACACCATCATACACAAGACTTCACCAAATTTACACTACATACAATATAGTGCACAATTTAAATTGCTTGGCACTTAGGCCCTTAAATAACATGGCTCTTAGGCCCTTAAATTGCATAAACCATAAACACTGAATTTCCCACATAAATAATGCCTTGACCTGGCAAATACACCCAACAATACATATGCCCTTAATAAACTCCTTGAGAGCATTCCACTAGGCCATTCACCTTTGGCTCCTTAGATCATTTTAACAAGCACTAGTTAGGAAAAGACCCCGCAGCGGTTGTTTGGTACCTATGGCAGCGGTTGAAAACCGCTGCGATGGGTGCCGCTGCGCTAGGTGAAACACCGCAGCGGTTGTAGAACCGCTGCGGTAGGTACTCTATCGCAGCGGTTGTTAGTAAGAACCGCTGCGTTAGACCTTTTTTTTAAAAAAAAAAACCACCTATCGCAGCGGTTGTTAATAAGAACCGCTGCGATAGACCTTTTTTTTAAAAAAAAACCACCTATCGCAGCGGTTCTTATTAAGAACCGCTGCAATAGGTTTTTTTTTTTTTTTTTTTTCCATTCCACCCTACAATTCTACCACACACACCCAAAATCAATCAAACCTGTTAAGATATAGCAATAAACAATGCCACCACAGTGGGGCATTAGATCAACCATTTCACCATTAAATTGCCACCAAACCTATCTACGGGCAATAATCCACTTACATTTACAAATTTGACAAATTAATCAAATATCAACAAAATCTTTACAGAAACGACAATTGTTTCATGAGAATTTCAAAATCATCCTACTCAATCCTACCAAACCCTAGAAGCAACCTACATTAACGCTCATGAATTCTGCCCATTCTTCGAGCACCTCGGTTATATGTCCTTCGTTGTAACCGTCTACCAACTCTTCAAAAGCCTTGGAATTAACACAAAAAGAAATATGATTAGTTGCTAATAATACTTTGAGTTTAAGAATCAATGTTAAAAATTATCTACAAAACCAAAATATTTCGAGAATGCTACTTACCAGGTCTAGAGACTTCTCTGGCAAGAGTCTCGGTCCCGCTATCAAGTCACTCATAAACCGAATGACATAGTAGCCACATTCCGAACCTCCCGGCTGCTGTGGACACTGCACATGTATATACGTACATATTCAAAATCGATTTAACACATAAATTATAATACTGTTCCTATTTTAAAACTAATGAACATATTACAAAATTTGAATAAGGACTACAAAAATACCTTGACTACATTCCACGGAATCTTCTTAAATCTCTCTCCTCGGACTTGCGTCATTACAGATACAAAGGCACTAGAATTCATACGCACAGATAAAGTAAAAGTTATCAACTGGATGATTAAGAAATAACTAAAAATTGATAATTAATCAAGTTAAGTAAATTCATCACCTCATCAACATGTTATATATAAGTGGCCTCTTGGGACGCAGAGATGCTGAGTCAAGCTGCAGGACTCTTGGGCTTTTTATACATACGAGCAAAGACCAGTGTCGGCTGTTCATAGATTACAATACAGGCAGAACTTAATTCAATCAATTACATAATACAAATCATAATTTTTAAACTAACTTAACATTAGATAAAATTCTTACCCTTGATGAAGAGGCAGCATGATGTAAGATTTATCTAACTGCACACGCATGTATCACATTCGACAAGTACTGGACCAACGCTTGGGGGTCAGATCCCATATTAGCTTCGGAACAGTAGTCAGGGCATAGAACCCGAAACTACTATTCTCATGTACTTGGACCGCCTTGTCATCAATAAACCTGCACAATATAAAGAAACAATATTATGAATTTAATTTTCAAATATACAGAGTAAAATGTGTACAACATGCTAATTACTCACATGCAAGCCGATTTGAGAATCGACGCACTCAACCAATCCTTCGTGAACAACTCCACAAAATCAGTAAGATAGATTTCAAAACTCTGAGCGCGTATAGTGAAAGAGATCCGGTCTTGGTTCCATTGTAACCGAATCTCTTGCTGGCGGCGTCATCAACAGTGTGAGTGCATACTCTCAGCTTGGGGGGTAAGGCGTTCAGAACCGCCGGTTGTAGCAAATTCGATCTCATCGCAACTCTAGTCGCGGATGCCATCGAAGGATTAGCTGGAGCAACAACAACTCTCTTTCCTTTTGCCTTACCAGAATTTGATTGAATGTGTTCCTAATATATTAATTTAATAAGTATATGTTTCTACTCTAGGATATGTTAAAGAATAAGTTTTTTCATGGGGTTACCTGCTGCTCCCCAAGCTTAATCAATCTACGGGCCACTGTACTGTCATGGCTTCAGCTTGACGAAGGGTGGATATGTCTGCAGTGGGCACCGGTATCTGACAATCCGCGTAAGCAGGCGCGTAACCTTCAACAAGCACCCGGCCATGGTACTCTCGGAGCGCTGCATTCCTCACGGTGTCTCCAGCACAAGACTTGAAAAGTTTTCCCCACCCTACTTCGACTTCGTCAACGCCAATCTTGGAACAATGTGCAGTCAATCGGTTGCTAAATTTTCAAAATTAAAGATTTTAGATGCACATAAACAAGTGTATAATTTGTTTTTTTTTTTGTATTCGTAGTTAACATGTTGTTCTAACCTTGAGAGATGAATATGGAAATGGGTTGACGGAGTGAACACTACTGGGAGGCACTGTTGCGGGCTCTGATGCTTGTGCCTGATCTGGCGGTCTAGAAACCTCCTGACTCATCCTCTCAGATCGGATCATATCAATAGCTTGAGCGATCGACTCCCGAAACTCACTTCGTAGTCGCTGCTCGAGCTCCGCATTCTGGCGTAAGTGCTCCTCATATGAAATGCTCCCTCCTGCACCGTGTCTGGACCCAGGATTACCGAAGGCTTGGCGTATACCGACATGACCACCAAAGCCTACTGCACGACCCGGATGATCCTTCTTCCCGGAGCGCGGGAAAGTGGATCATCCTGCCTAACGGGCTGCCAACTGCCCTGGGTGATCTGGGAGCTTAACTCTTCCTGTTATGGAGTTTAATAAGTCAATAAGGATACTTCGGTTTATTTAACTGCTATTGTTACTCTATAAATATAATAAACATTTTTTAAACTAAAAATCACTTACCATTTGGTTGATGACCTCTCTCGTGGCGTCATCATACTCAGCAGGTGCCGCCGGATTTGAAGGTTTCTTCCGTCGACTTAAGTCCCAAACCTTCATCCTTCGTTCGCTGACATTCGAGCCAGCTGGCAGCAACCCCTCTTTCTCCCACTGCGGCACACGCTGAGCAATACTTGTACTCCCCATGTGATGGGGGTAACGATTTTTTTTTTGCATTTTGTTGTTGTTTCTCACGTATAGCCTACATATATGTATGAAAAGACAAATTATGCAAATAATATATGAAAAAGACGAATTAACCAAATGAACTCTAAGGACACTTTAAACATTTATCATACAAAAGAACAACTAATAGTGTGAAACTCACCTTGAACTCAGGGGTCAAACGCTTCGCAACAAACTCATTCCACTGCCTCAGTAATACCATCATATTTTTGCCACGGTGGTCTCCGATCATCCACATCTTCACCTTCTGCCTCCTCTATCTCTGCGGGCTCCTCACAGTAAATGTACTGCCTCGTGAGCAGAGATCTGAAGTCTTTGAATTGTGTGGCAATCCCCTTCATCACATCATCCTTCAGAGAAGGATCTATACAGAATCGGTCCTATATGCACAAAAAAAATGGATTAGTGTAAAAAAGTAACTATATAAATCTTAAAACAAACTATTAAGTGTAACAAATACCTTGAGACGTTCAAATATCTGCTCCTTCAACGCCTGAGGCACTTGCTTCCAATTGTGGTTTATATTGAAATATGTACTCACCAAATGCCTGGCTAGAGCAGTGAAATCATTTTTCCAGGTACCCGTGGGCTGATTAAATTCATTGAACTCCAAAGGCTTTGTCGGGGGGCCTCTATTTGCTTTCAGCCCACGGGTTGCCCCTCGTTTTTTGGGTTTCTTGAGAGGCGGAGGAGCAACTTGTAACTCTTGTCCTTCCTGTGAAGGCCCTGCTGTCTCGGTCTGCTGTGGGGTGGTCTCTACGTCTGCTTTCTTTGATTTCTTTTTACCACCTCGTGTGGTGCGTTTTGCCGGTCTACTCTGCTGTGGCTGAGTTTCCCCAGTCAGGAGCAGTCGTCCTATAGGATCATCAATAGGATCATCATCCACTGAGGAACAAAAACACACACATTAGATCAATATTCATGGAACGATGTATAATTGCAAAAATAAACATAAATAATTAATTCTGATAACATTGTAACAACAATAATACGAATTATATAATGTAATTTCAACCAATGGTATTACCTAGACATAGTAACATATATCATGATCTGTTTTCTACCCAAACCCCCTCATTATGGTCTGATCGAGCGTAGATGGTCTGAACATCATCATTTTGTAAATCATCAGTTGAATCATGCAACCCTGTATGCAACGATACAGTTTCATCTATCATCTCATTATCATCATCGTCGTTGTTTTCATCCTCAAACAAAACCGGTCTTCTCCCTGGAAGAACAACATGCCATCTACTAGCTTTTGGGTCTTCAACATAAAACACCTGGTCACAGTCTTTACCCAACACAAACTGATCTTCCTTATTAGTTGTAACACGTGAAAGATCAACCAAAATAAGTCCTTTATCATTTTGGAGTCCATGTCGGTTGTCCACCCAATTGCAGCGGAACAATAGAAACGAATCAATGTGATAGTTTAGTTCCCATATGTCCTCTATCACACCATAATACCAACTACTACTGCTCATTGGTTGAACCTGGTTACCTAGACCATATTCAGTCACCGAGCTTCAATTTTTACCCCACTGTTCTGATGTATTGATTTAGCATCTTGGCGTGCAGTGTAGTATGTGCATCCATTAATGTCATACCCTTCAAACGATACAATATCTGTTCCAGGACCAACAGCTAGACATCTGATTTCTTCACTGACATCTTCGGGGTTCAATGAAGCTTGCTCAAACACATAGTCCTTAAACCATTGGACGAATACTCGATTTTGTTCTGTTTAAGCCAGATACGGTTTTTGGTAGGGTTTTGTCGACTCAACTTAGCAATGTGAATATCGAAGTAGGGTTCAACAACCTCAAGGTGTTGTAGTACAAACAAATGTGCCTGATTACTAAGATCACGAGAGATACGAACAACCTTTTTGCCAATAACTCCTTTACCCTTAAATCTACCATGGTGACGTGGTTTGGGAATACCAATTGACTCTGCATCCTTCAAATAACTTGTCACGAATTCTGTGACTTCCTCAGTCACTGTTGCTTCGATGATACTGCCTTCCGGTATATATTTTTCATTCTACCCTTCAGAATCCCCATATATCGTTCGAAAGGATACATGTAACGTAAGTAGACCGGACCACACAATTTGATCTCTCGGACAATATGCACTACTAAATGCACCATTATGTCGAAGAAAGATGGTGGGAAATACATCTCAAGCTGGCATATTGTCACAACAATTTCATGTTGCAGATCATCGAGGGTGTCTGAGTCAATTGCCTTGCAGCAGACAGCGTTGAAGAAGAAACATAATCGAGTTAGAGCATTTCTGACATTTTCTGGTAATATCCCTCGTATTGCAACTGGAAGAAGATGCAACATTAACACATGATAATCATGAGATTTCATGCCTAACAGTTTCAAATCCTTCATGAAACTAGGTTCTTCCAGTTTGAAGAGTACCCAGATGGTACCTTCAATGTGTGCAAACACTTGCAAAAACTTAATTTTTCACTCTTAGAGAGGGTATAACACGCAGGAGGTAGATATGTTCGCTTCTCATCCTCTATTGGGTGTAGTTCTTTTCGTATGCGCAACTCTTGCATATCTCTCCTCACCTTCAATCCGTCTTTCGTCTTGCCGGGTATGTTGAGCAAAGTACCACACACTGCCTCACCGACGTTCTTCACAATGTGCATGATATCCAAACAATGTCGAACAGGCATATGCCGCCAATACGGTAGATCCCAAAAAATGGAACGTTTTTTCCAAATGTTCTTCGGCGGCTTGGATGTGTTTCCAAAGACATTTTGAATGTCTTTTACCTTTGCATACACTTCCTCTGCATTCAAAGGCAGACGAGCCACACGAGTCTCGTGCTCATTGTTGAATAGCTTTCGCTTTCTCGAACGGTAAGGATGGTCTACTGGAAGAAACCGTCGATGACACATGTAACATTTTTGCCGCAGTGCTTCAGACGATCTGAACATGTGTCATCCTCACATACCGGACACGCTTTGAATCCTTTCACAGAGTATCCTGACAAGTTCCCATAGGCAGGAAAGTCGTTAACAGTACAGAACAACATCGCCTTCAGTGTGAAATTTTCTTTCGCATGAGCATCATATACCACTGTCCCTTCATTCCACAACAAGTTCAGATCGTCGATCAGTGGTGCAAGATATACGTCAATGTTATGACCAGGTTGCTTTGGACCAGAAATTAGGAGTGATAACATAATGTATTTTCGTTTCATGCACAGCCATGACGGTAAATTGTAGATCACTAGTAGCACCGGCCAAGTGCTGTGCTGACTGCTCAACGTGCCATACGGGTTCATCCCATCGGTACACAATCCAAGTCTCAGATTCCTATCCTCATCCCCAAAATGATGTTTGAATTTTCTGTTGATATTTCTCCACTGAGGTCCGTCTGCAGGATGTCTTAATTTTTCATCAATTTTTCTACCATCCGCGTGCCAACGTAAGTTCTTCGCATCTTTCGGGTTGGCAAACAACCGTTTGAATCTAGGAATTATCGGCAAGTACCACAATAATTTCACTGGACGATTTTTTTTCTGAAAGGAGGAATCCTCATCCTTGTCCTTGTACCGGGACAACAAACATTTAGGACACTTGTCTAGATGTTCGTATTCACCCCTATAAAGCACACAGTTATTTGGGCAAGCATGAATCTTTTTATATTCAACTCCCATTGGACACATCCATTTCTTTGCCTCGTAGGTGGATGTAGGAAGACCATTCTCATCAGGAAGCATATCATGTATCAGCTCTAGAAATGAAGTGAAACACTTGTCACCAACTCCATATTTCCCCTTTAAGTTGAACAAATTAAGTACAGCAGTCAATTTTGTGTATTTAACGCACGAAGGGTACAAAGGTGTCTTTGATGCATCTAACAATCTTTGATACTCTTCCGGCTTATCGTCAAAAGTATCGCAACATTTTCTAACATTTCATCCATTTGCTCATCATGGTGAGTGGCCTCACTGTCATCGAATCCTGAATCACTTAACGGTACCGACAGATTGATGGTATTGAAGGTGTGAGCGGTACTTGCGTAACATGGATCATGAGCACTTGATGATGTTGAAGCACTAGCTGCAACAGTTTCTCCATGAAAATTCCAACGTTTATAATGTGGCATGAATCCACGGGACTTAAGATGAAATCTAATTTCCTCAATGTCTTCATATTTCCTTACGACCCCACAGTCAACACAAGGACATGAAATATTGTCCGCCTTTGTTCTGTCCTTGTGTTGCATTGCCGCTTTGAGAAACTCTTTCAGCTTCTCATCAAAGTAGTGATCCCCTCGATCGCCGTACATCCAGTCACGCTCCATTCTATATGTGAAAACAAAACAAGTTTCAGATTGATTTGTCTTTCAGTTTCGTCTGCATTTGTGTATGGAGCGTGTTTCTACTGGATGTACGGTTGTAACCAAACTCAGCACTACTCTATGGTTCCAACCAAACTAACGTAGCCTAAGTACTCTAACGTTCCAACGTAACTAATCTAGCCTTATTCTAACAATTCTAACACATTTAATTTAACTTCAACAAATCATTGCGTTATTAAAACAAAAAATAAAGTTTAATTACTTACTTGTTCTAAGGTTCTACAGAGGGGGAAGCTAGGAGACTGCGTTGGTGATGGGCTGGGAAAGTACTGGTACAAATCCAATAGCAGATTCAGAAGACCTGACAAAGAAAAGTAAAGATTGTTATACACAAATAACCAATAAAATTAATTAATAAGACTAATACGATTCTAGAAAAAATTCGGCATGACCTTTGCGTAATCGTGTTAATCCCATGCTTATCATTAAGCATTCATCAACATCTTATTTACCACGACAAATAAATTCAACAATTGGCAGCAACCATCCTTATTCCCAATCACTCAATATTAACAACAACCACTTTTTTCGCAGTAATTAATTAAACACACAAAGAGAAAAGATAGATGAAGATGTTACCTTTTCACTCTTAGTCCACAGCAGAATAAATAAGGAAGAAGAAGTACAGACCACCCCAATTACTGCAGACAGCGGGAAGCAAGGAAATAATATTAGGGGGGGCAAGAAATCCATTATTATAATCATTATCATATTAAGAAAAAAAAAAGAGAAAAAAGATAGATGAAGATGTTACCTTTCAGCTCATGCTGCACAACAGAAGCAATGAGGAAGAAAGAGACACAGAGACCACCCCAATTACTGCAGACAGCGGTGAAGCAAGGTAATAATATTAGGGGGGGCAAGAAATCCATTACTATAAGCATTATCATATTAAGCACGTATATGAGGAAAAAATGTATCATCGTTTTTGTCTCCATGATGGTCGTATAAAATACATTATTAATTTAATGAGATTAGAGAGTGTGACTGAATTGGTGACTGTAAAAATATAGTCACTGCAAATTCCATAAAAATTAATTAAGATAACTTATAGCTATGAACTTAACTAATAAAAAGTATATTTTTTTAAAAATTAATTAAGATGATTTATTAGTAACTTATAAATTAAACTAATAAAAAATATCTTTTTAATAAAGTTCCCTATTTTAATTAATCCATTGTTCTGCATACGTTTGACTACACATGATTCCAATCCTAAGCATCTGATTTTAACAAACATTGCCAGGAACAAACTATATTTTTTTATCGAGTGTACTTGTTTATTTCATTTTTGTAAAATGTTAGACATGGAGGACGTGAGAAGCTGTGACTCTCCATCAAATAGCTGGATTTGGCCTTTTCTACACACAGATATATATATATAAATATTTTCACAATCAAAGAAAAGAATCCACGCAACTAATTAATTAAAGTAGCTTTGTCACCTACATAAGATAATTATCTTAGGATCAAAACATGTTTGTACTCGGTTGTCTTCAGGCTGATCAATTCAACGCGACTCCTAAATGACCAACTTGATATCATGTTTGATTATGTTTCAGGTCAAGTCCAGCGGAAGAAATATTGATACATAACTTACTTATCGAACATTAGTAGCTTTTTCCAAAAATAATCTCTAGTAATATATTACTGAAGAAACAAGGATGCATTATCACTAGCATCATTGTAATTGTGACGCAATATTCCCGTACCGTTTTTTACAACTTTGGGTTGTATGCAGAGGGCACAAACAGCAAAAATATCAACTCAGGCATTTTATCGAACACCTTATATGCACAACTATTTATACTTGTTCAATAATCTATCTATATTCAAATTATGCACACACAACTAAACTAACAATCAATAATATTACAACAAGTTATTCAATCAACAAGACAATAATTAACATAATTTCGAAGTTAGAAATCGGATTCGAACCTAGGGTTCGCGCAGCACCCACGAACGACGCCTGCGACCTGGACGACTTGGGACGGCGACGGCGGTGGCGCGCGCGGAAGGAGAAGGTGGCGGTGGTGGCGGTGGTGGCGGAGTCGCAGGCGTCGTGAGAATCGCCGTCGTCTTCTTCGTCTTCGTTCTCGCGATTACAGAAGAGAATGAGAGGAGAAGATGAACTGGAGCCGATTTGGGGGAAATAAAACAGCTCTATCGCAGCGGTTCCTACTAAGAACCGCTGAGATAGGTCTTTTTTACAGACCTATCTCAGCGGTTCTTAGTAGGAACCGCTGCGATAGAGTTGTTTTTTTTTAAACGACCCTAGCGCAGCGGTTGTTAATTACAACCGCTGAGATAGGTTTGCGGGATTTTAAAAAAAGGCCTATCTCAGCAGTTGTTTTTACAACCGCTGAGGTAGGGGCGCTGCGATAGACCATTTCTGTACTAGTGGCAACTCAACAACCGATCAAAAAACATCAATCACTTAAAATTTTGAAAACAACAATGACTTACAATAAGTATTCAACTTAAACTAAGTCACTACAAGAAAATAGCAAGTTCAAAATATTGCACTTTTTATGGAAGACTTTTGTAGAAATTTAAGGTTCACATATGCCATTTATTTCTCCTAATTTAGTGTCAAATATTTTCAATGCAATTCTTTCTTTATGTTGATGAAGACATTGATGAAAAATTCAAATCTTGAAGCAATAGCTAAATAAAAGAACCATTACAACATCTGAAAGGTAAAATTAACTATAATGTTATTGTAACACCTCATATGGGTCAATTCAGCTAGTTCTCGAGTCATTTCGGCTTGAAACTAGCTTCTTTAAACCTTTTGTCATCACTTGGATTTAAAAGTAAAAGATCTTGTTGTTGTGGTCAACCCATATGTATCATATAAACTAATCACTTTGTTACTCATGTCTCGATGAAGGGTGAGGTATCACATACTTCCCCACTCAACGTCCTAATCGTACGTTCCTCGGTAGGTGTCGGGTAATCCATCCCGACTGACGCAGTCCTGAGTTAGCTCTAAAACCATTTCGTAACATTGTATTTATGCAACTGCCCAACAACCTAGCTCTCAAGTCATTCGAGCTTGAAACTAGCTCCTTTAAATCTTTTGTCCTCACTTGGGCTTAAAAGTGAAAGATCTTATTGTTGTAGTCAATTTGTATGTATCCTTATAAACCAATCACTTTGTGACTCATAGTACCATCATTTCTATACACATGCTAAAGGGTGTCCTCTGTTATTTTTCCTTTACACATCCAACCAGATGTTTTGAAGCTTGAAACCATTATCAATATCCACCATATCCATATAATTTTTTTTTCGAAGGAATATAAGCTGTATTAAACCGATCAACAAATTTACACCCTAAAGACAAAAGCTAAATCCCACAACAAGCTGCAGGAGAAACCAACGAGCCTAATTACTCAAAAGATCAAGAATATCAAAACTTTTGCAAATCCTATAATTCTTCCTATTAAATGGAAACTTAAACCTCCCCCATCTCATTTTGAGTTCCCATTTAATCAGAATAACACATTGTCTCCAATCAGGGATTTTCCCATTGAAAATAACATCATTCCGCAGCTTCCAAATCTGGTAAATGGACACAAGATACCAAAATTTTCACTCAAAATTTTGCAAATCCTATAATTCTTCCTATTAAATGGAAACTTAACATCATATCCATATAATTGATTATGATATCATGTACATGTAGGTACTATAATAAAGCTACCAAAATTTTCACTCAAAATACAACGTTAAAGTGCTCTATGCTAGAGAGTTCAAAAAATTACACAAGATACATTAGATAGTAGAACAAACAAAAAGGTCAAACGACGCCAAAATGTTATAGTTAATTTCCGAAATCTTATATTATCATTCGCTCATTTCCCTCTAAGTTCAGGTGTCTGCTAGTGGATTAGAGAGAGAGAGAGAGAGAAAGAGTGAAAGACCAGACAGAATGGACTATATTGGTACAAAATTGTGAAACCTCTATTAATTGAGGGGTCAATCCTATTTTATGGAGCTTTTATTTCAAGATATTTCTAATAGTGCCAGGTTGTCATGCTTCCAGCATGTCTTGTTTGATCAGTACATATGTTACTTAAGTTATTTATAATATACTTCTTTATTCAGTATCCCTCTAGTGGCACCTCTCTAAAGATATGGACATTGAAGGTTTCGGTGATGACTTTCCTTTCACTGGACCATGGTTTATTTTGTCTCCAGGGGAGCTGCCAATACTTTCCTTTGATGGAGCGAGTAAGGAAGCTCTGAGGATTCTTCGGTTTCCATCGTCTTCCAGTCCTGTTTGCCTTTGGAGATGTTTCCTCCTTGGAGCCTTGCCTTCATGGCCTTTCCCTGTGGTAACGGGTGTGGGTCCCTTTGTTTGGTGTGAGCTTGGAGCAAGTTCTGGGGATGTCCTGTAATCAAACTTCACTTTTCTGGGTCTCAGCCCACACAATTTCAAGATAAAAAGATGGATTAATAATTCAAAAGATGTTGTTTGCTTCCATATTAAGTGTAGCTTATTAAGTTTGTAAATTGTACTATGTTAAGAGCAACTCAAACACTTTTTCTTGTTAAACGAAACTACAAGCAACCACTAAAGAAGTTTATTCATAGTTCAAACATCCGAGTTGGTGGAGGGTACGAATCCTTCAACCTTCCCTTCTCGTTCCAACCTTTCATATTGGGTTTGCCTTGTGTGATTTACCCAGTCACCATGGTTCGCAAGCGCTCGCGTCAGCCCATGAATTTATGCATAACCCACTTGAATAGGAACCACTGCGGGTTTCCACATATAAAAATTTATTCATAGGAATGAACCTGTGAGAAATTTAAAGTTAAAACCATCAATCAATTACTACAGAAAATTGAACAAAAGAATCAATTATAGACAAACAAGGCCAAAGTTCATTCAACATATAATATAAAGAAGAAACAGGAAGAAAGAAGATCTAGACAAAACAAAACAAGAGAAATGTACATTCATAAGAGCAACTTCAAAAAAAAAACTAAGGTTAATAAAGTAATAAAATAAGATATTTCTCAACTTTTATCGGTAGACTCATGCAACCAAGCAAAGTTGAGCAAACTTATGATATAAAAATGAGACAAGTAAATAAAACTAGCAAGATAAGTTGTCAAAAGATATATCGCTATTACTTTATAAAGAAATTGACCTCATCTGCTCCATATTTTCTTCAAAATAGTCTTATTTGTTTGAATTTCCTGTTATAGAGTTTCAAAACAATTAGTAAATCATTCTCATGAAAAATTAACATATATTCGATTGAAAAATCATTTCATTCAGATAATAAAAACAAGCACATAATCCATTTGAAAATAACATATGACCCCATTTTTGCATATAATAAGTTGCTAGATGAAAGTTGATACCAGCTGATATTGACTAATGATTGGTTCTAAAAGAATGAGCTGAATTGGTCAACCTAGTCAAACAGGCTAAAGTAGTTGAAAACGTGACACAGTTTGAGCTTAAGTAGCTGCTAGCTGGTAGTTGATATTAGCTTATATTAACTAATGAATGATTTTAAAAGAACAGACTGAGCTAGTCAACCTAATCAAACATCCTTAAACCAGTTGAAAATTGAACAAAAGAATAAAGAAAAATTACACTGCCCACCCATGACCTTTAACAAAATATCACGCTCACCCATGACCTTTCAAATATAACACCGCCCACCCATGACGTTTGCTAGTACTATCTCTCGTCACCACTTCTTAAGTTTTCCGTTACTGTTTGTCATATTTGACCATTTCGCTTTTGTTGACCAAACAACAATAAAACATGTTCATATTTCTTTGCCCTGCCCCAGCTTTGTTCTTCAACTTCCTATTCCTCGATTGTCTAGGGTTTGAAATCAGGAGAAACTCTCAATCAGCCCCATTCGCATTCGAGACCTCTTCTTCCTTGGTTGCAATTCTCCTCTTTGTTCTGGTGTGTTCCCCCTTCCTTCACCGGTGATTCGCTGTAAGTTTGTCCTGGTTCTTCAAATGTCTAGGGTTTGAAATTGGAAGAAACTCTCTAGTATTTGGTGTGTTCTCTCCTCCGTAGCTGGAGATTCGTTGTGAGTTGTCCTGGTTTACTTTTGATTTACAGTGTGATTCACCAAGCTATAAATGCTAGCGATTTGCACTTTCCCCCATTTAGAATTATTTAGGGTTTGTTGTTCTACCCTGCTGTTTGCACCATCGATTCCCGATTTGTACCTCCCATTCTATTGCAATTTTGTATTGTTGGCAATTTGCACTTTGATTTGTGCTCTCCATTACTGGTGATTTATCCAACCTTGTTGGAACTTTTATTTGTCAAATGGATGAAATTCTGGATATTCAAATATCCACTATGATTCGTGCCCTCTCCTTTGCTAGCGATTTCTACAAGATTGTTGGCCCGTGCCTGTTGACCTTGTTTATGATTTCTGAAATTTTCATCGGTCGTGAGTGATGAAAAATGATGCTATAAGTGATTTCTGATGCAAAAACAATTTTGATGGTTAGCTAATGTTGCTTGTTATGATATGCAATATTGCTTTCAAAATGGCCATTATTTAGTGGGTTATGACTTTATGTGTACTTGTCTATGTAGAAGCGGCCCTTCATCTAATTGCTCCGCTTTAATGCGTCGAAGCGGTTTATGTTAAAGTTGCTCCATAGTTAATTCAGTTGCACATAAAGAATCATAACCTTCTTGAAAAGCAATGATGAAGATCATATGGACCGATATGAGCTTATGATTGTCTTACATTTGATTTTATATGTTTGTTCATTGTTTATGCAGAATGTCTTCTTCTAGTGGACACCGTTTCAACTCCATCCATAAGAAGGATATGAAATGACACTGTAACATCAGTGCCCAGTTGCAGGTTTCTAATACCGGTAAGAACTATGAGACACCATTTTACAATAGTGTAGCCAGTAAGTGCAAATTCTTTGTGTGGTGAAGGGAAATCAATCCTCCTAAGTTTTATTTATCAAATGTTGATTCTTCTAGTGGTGGCTTCCAAAGGCATGCAAGGGGCAAACACACTGATGGCATTGAATTTGCATTGCTTGAGTTAAAGAGTTTGAACGTTTGTATGGTAACCAAACTTGAGGAGATGGAAAAAACAAGATTGGCTGGGCAAAACATTATGAAGATGGCACTTGCAATTCTGTTGTAATCGTTATTTTGTTTTTTGTTCAAGTTGTCTTATGTAATGACTGGGTACCAATTATGGATGGGCTAATGAGTAATGACCTTAGAAGTATGACAGTTCAATGTAGCAATTTCTAGTTTCTCTTATGTTATTTGATGAATGACAGTTTAATGTGGCTGTAAAAGATTTTCCTTAATCAGTGACATGTTGTACGTATATTAAGGTTTGTTGCTTTAGTGTTGATTTCTATACCTGTTAACAGATTTTGCTACTATTAAGTTTATGTAAAATGAGAATAACATGCAGCTGCCGCATTATGTTTCTGTAAAACAAGAATAACATGTTGATGTATTAGGTTCTGCTGCTGCTGCATTTCCTTCATTTAAAACAAGATAACATGATGCTGCTGCATTAAGTTTTCGTGAACCCATAACAACATGCCACAAACTAGAAGTTTTAAGAAAAAGTAAAAACAACCTTTTATTTGAGGTAATAAAATAGGCATAAATCCAAAAGAAATCAAGTAAAAGAAATTAGAAGCATGATCCTTTCTCATAAACAGGCAACGAACAAAAACACCATGATTTTCACAAGCTTATACATGCTTCAGGGAAACTTTAGCTTCACCAATTTTCCACTGAAGAAGCTACAGAGACACATCGAAAACTAATGCAATAACATCAGTATATAAACAGATCCTCTCTTATTATATACAACATTAGTAATGCAACATCGAATACTAATACACATGATGATGATACTTTAATAATAATAAGCAACACAACTGTTAAGGGAAGATGTCCACTCAGGGATGATCAAACAAAACCATTAACAACTATATAAAACCTCCGTATATACAGATAACCTCCCCTCTACTTCCATTGCAACTCAAACTCTTATAACAACTTAAATTCACTAATTAAGCCATATCTTCAGTGATAGCACAAAGCATATCAAAAGAAACATTACAAGTCCATATATTATGTCAGATCAATAATGAGTTGAAGTCTAAGGAAGTTTGATAGTGCGAAATACATCTTTTTTTAAGGATTTAATTCTTCCTATTTTCATAACAATTCACGTCATATTTCTCTCTTATCAATGTTTTGATTAGATTTATTTTCTGATATTAAACTGATACATTTATGTGTCTAATGCATGGAAAAGTATAGGGAATGCATAGATTTTCTGATGAGGATTCCAACCCAACAAATGGGGAGAGAAATGAAGGTAAAACAAAGAATCTAGGCCCCGCTGAAGGTATGTCCGAACATGCAAGTTAGGACACATGCCAAAACGAAACATAATATTGTCCGGACTACCGTCCAGACGAGTTGGGTCGGACAACAAATAGGTGTCTGGATGAGTAAGGTCAGACATATGTCCGGACGCCTCAGGATAAGAAATCCATGCCACCATGGCAGAGGCGTTCGGACCTACAAGTATGGATGCATGTCTGGACGCGGTAAGTGAGTCGGATCCCCAAGCGCTGCGTTAAGAAGAAAATAGAATAATTCGAGATATAAAACGAGAACATCCGGAGGGAGAAGGGGGTCATGCCTCATTCATGACCTACCGCCACAATTCTTCAGCCACGCTCAAACTCATCAGACCACCACGCCCACCATTCATCCACATACCAGAATTCATCACGACCATCAACAAATTATTCATATTACCACCGGTCACCATCATTCATCCACACCACCATACTCCATCAAATTAAATCATACACTAGATCAAGAGAGGCACACATCTGCTCCGCCACAAATCAGTCAGAAATGACAAATGTAGAGACCGAGAACGGAACCGGGATCCGGATTGAAGTTTCTGAATTTATGAGTGATTAGTCGATTTAGTTCCCCAGGTTGAGGAAGCGAACATATTTCATAGAATTTTAATATGTAACTTTTCACTATTTTTATTTATGCAATAGTTTAAATCCTACTATCTTCATGCGCTTTGATTCTCTAGCTAATTACCAAAAATAACATGTGTAGTTTTCTAATCAAAATGCGGTGCTGAGATTAGATAACAAGACAAATAAAGTTAAACCAGATTAACGACTAGAAGCATGACCCCGCCTATAGGTTAATTGGTCTCCAATAGAAACTGCTCTTATTTCCGGATTAGAGCATTAGTCTACTGCAAGTTCTTCCAGACAATTAGAATTCATTGTACATGATCCTATCGGTGAATTATATAAAGTTCCCGAGTTTATTGCAATGTTAGTGAAATTGTTATTTAATAGGATTGAAGAAATATGTAAGCAAAACAACCGGGGTGCGCTATTTATCACATTTACCACTTTTAAGTTTTAATTCTTGCTGACTTTAGTTTATTTGATTGCTAATTGTTTTATTTCCTTTTAGTAATTTATTTTTAATAGATTAATTAAGTAAATCCTGAAAAAGTGATATTTCTTGTTTTCTTAGTTAAGTTTAGGTTTCTCAGTTAGATTAAGATTTTGTGAGTTAATTGAACGATGTCCCTGAGATCGACAACCCCACTTCATTCACTATACCCGCAAAACGATAGGTACACTCCCTAGGTGGTAGAGATATAGTTCACATTATATTTTTACTATACTTCTACCACCTAGGCAATGTGTCTATCGTTTTGCGGAATACTGAATTAAGTGGGGTTGTCGATCTCATGGACCTCGTTTAATTAACTGACAATTTATAATTAACTGAGAAACTAAATTAAACTAAGAAAACGGGAAATATCACTTTTTAGAGTTTTCTTAATCTAACTAAAATACTAACTCAATAAAAAAACATTAAAACATTAAATAATTAAATAAACTAAATTAAGAAATAAAGATTAAAATGTTAAATCTAAAGAAGCACCTCGGATTGTTGTGCAAACCTTGACTTTCTAAATCTATTAATAAATTCTTCTCTAATTCTACAATAAACTCAGAAACTATAAATAATTAGTCAACGCTAAGTTCAAACGCTTCCTAATCAGTTTCTAGAACTAACACTAGTACAAAAATGGTATGTTTCAATGCCCCTATTTTTACGGTTGTAAAACAACCGTAGCGATAGACCCCTTTCAAAAACCATCGGGGATCTATTTCGACGGCTCCTAGGAAAAAACCTCCGAAATAGGCCCTTGTAAATTACTAAAAAAATAAACAGGACCTATTTCGGTGGTTCCTAGCTAAGAACCGCCAAAATATGTGCTTTAATACCAGCCCTTCGCCAGTTCACCGCATTCTCACAAAAAATTTCTCTTCCCTCTTGCGAACGTTGTTGTGATTCTTATTATGAAAATGACCACCACCACTGTCGCAACCTTCCTCCGTCGCCATCGTCGTCGTGCGTCGTCTCCGCCATCATTGCCCACTGAAGTTGTCTATATTCCCCCGCGCCAGTTCAAATCCGGCAACAACAACAACAACAAGTAGAAACAGCAACAGGTAAGTTCAAATTTTGTGATAATTGTTGAAATTGAGATTGTAATGTGAATGTGGATGATTAAATTAGTAGAGTGTGTAAAATGTGTGTATATATGTAGTACTAAATCAGTAAAATTACATGTGCATACAAGGTGCTCGATAAAATATTTGAGTGAAAATTTGGGTGATTTTTTTGCTCATTTTGTGTGTTTGTGTCTTTGTAGAGAGAAATATCTAAACTGTTGCACTAGATTGAAGTATTACAGGGCTGAAAACACTTCACTTGGGGACCCGTAATATACTTCAACTTATGCCTTCATTTTTTTAGCTCACTATAGTTTTGCAATCCTAAATACGAACAAGGAAGATACACAAGCTGTTAAGTTTCTCTTCATTCTCTACGCGTGTTTATGCCTCTACAGAGAAGTACTTAAGAAATTTCTCAACCATTGCACGGTAGATTGAAGGTGGAGTGGAAAACAATTCATTTAGGAACCGGTAATATAATATAACTTATCTTCTTCTCTTTTATGATTGACTTTGTACTTGATTACCACAAATTGTTGAAATTTGGTTTGATGAATGAATTTGGTTATAGTTTGATTTGTGTTGAAAATTTGTGTCGTCGAATGACATTGGTGAATGTTTAATAACAAGCATGGGATGGGTAAAATTAGTAAAGGTCATGCCGATTTATTTTTGAAAAAAAGTCTTAGTAATTAATATTGTTTTTGTCTGTATACATATAACGATAACCAAAAAAATTCTTTATCAGATCTCGCTACATTTAAGTCCGCGAACCACCTCTCTTGTTTCCCGCCTTCTTCCATCACCATTCCAGTTTCCTTATCTGTCTACAAATCCTATAAATAAGTAAGTAACTAAACCTTGGTGTGTGTATAATAAATGTAATGATTTATTGAAATATAAATGCTAGTATATAATTTGGGTTGAAACCTTAGGGTTAGGCTAGCTAGCTTATTTGATACGCATCAAGTCACACTTCATTAACATATATATAAACACATAGAAACCAATACAATCCACGGTACAAACACATTTTTGTTTTAGGTATACGATAATAATAATACCGTTTTGTGTTTCACATATAGTATGAAACGTGACGGGATGTACGGTGATCGAGGGGATTACTTTGACAAGATACTGAAAAAGTTTTGCAAAGCGGAAGTGCAGCACATGGACATGACAAAGGCAGTGAAAATACCATGTCCTTGTGTTGACTGCGGTGTCATAAGAAAATTTTCACGCATCGAGGAAATTGAATTCCATCTGAAGACCCACAGTTCATGCCACTCCATAGAATATGGACTTTTCATGGAGAAAATGTTGAAGATAATGACATTTCCTCGTACATTCATGATCGGAAGTGAAATACCCTAAACCTTTATATGTGGTTTAAATATCAAACTATGGTATGTAAAGGCTAAAAAGTGCCTTAGTAACATCAGTGAACAATTTAGACCATAGTAATGCAATAAAGCATTAAGACACAGTTTGAGCAAAAACATGCTCTAAGCTATGAGTGAACTTGGTTAGGACCCAAAGAGCCTACCAAGACTTAATAATATTCAATTATGATTTAATAAGGCTAAATAAGTCCTTAGGAAACCTTGGTGGACAGTTAAACCAAATAAAACACACATAAATACCTTAAAGTCAATAAGAGCAAAAAATGTGCTCTAAGCTTGGGATAAATTTGTATAAGACCTAATGGTCATACCTATACTTTATAAATATGTTAATGAACATATTAAATCAATTACCAAAGAAAACCAAGCTTGAAAACAAAATAAAACACAAAATGTGCTCTAAGGAGTCTTAAAGCACGTTTTTGAAAAATTGTCTTGTAAATGAGTTTTGAATGGCTAGATGTCCATCATTACTCTTTAATTAACATGTGTACTATATAGTATCACATTTGGAAGTCTATATCAATGGGAAATCAAAAATTTCACAAATATGTGCCTTAGTTTGTGAATAGTGCCCAAATAGTGCTAGTTTTGACTTAAGTCAACTTTAATTAGTTAAATGGTCAACAAAGACCATAAGTATCTTATATATTGAAGGGGGGCACGGTTTTTAGTGTGTGAGTCATCACACTTGGCTAGCAAATAAAGAAAAGAAGAAAGAATAAAGTGAAAAGTTACTTTATGCCTTATAACATAAATATCTCCAAACTAAACCTCTCTCCTCACTTTCTCTTCTTTTCTTCTTGGTTCCCACCGTCTCCAACCTCATCCTCCCTTCTCCATCTCGTTTTGCTACAGCCATATACCATTCTCCATCTTTGAATGCTTGTAACTTCTAGCTCCATGCACCAAATCAAATTCCAAGACCATATTTGTCTTAGTTAGGTCAAGCTCTACACTTCTCTCTTTTCAAATCTTCAAGAACTCCATTTTGGTGCCATGAAGATTCTCCATTGAAGGAGCTTGAGCTCACCTTTTCATGCCTTGACATTCTCCTTTGCTTCAAGGTAAGGAAAATCAAAGAAAAACAACATTTCCTCTTGTTTTAGTGTGTGGCCGAAAATTCACCTTACAATGGTGCATTGCCTTGCTATCATTTAGCTTAATTCAAACTTCAAAGGACTAGGAGGAGTCCTATCTTGCTACTTAACCAAGCTCTCTTCCGAATTCCAAAGGTAATCATCAAATTTTGGTGTTTTAAGACACATATGTAAACCTAGGGTTTAACTATGAGTTGGAGTATTAAACTTAATGCTCATTACCCTTATATGTGTATTGATTAGAAGATTGACAAGTGATAAAAGCCCTTGCCAATTTTCTATCAAGGAAGAACAAAGAAAAACAAGTGGGAAGTCTTGAAAGAGAAGAGGTAAATGTGTTAACCTAATGTGGTTTAAATGCCTAGGAAAATGGAGCTTGATTTGCTTAATAAAATACCTAAAGAGCTAATGGTTAATGATGTTATGAGGTTGTTAAGGACATGTTAGGTGAGTTTTAATGACAATTAAGTGGGTGAAAAGTTGTAATAAAATGTGTAAACAAGTGTTGGGTTTGATGTGAGAGTTGTAAACTTAATATCACAAGAGTAAGTTAAGTGTAACGGGAATGACGGGGTAAACTATGGGCGCTTTAACGTTAAGCAAACATGTTACCCCAATATTAATAAAAGTAATTGTGATGTTACCAGTTGTACGGGATTTGTTCGAGGAACCTAAAAGGACATGATAAAGTGGACTCCGGTGACAGGTATGGTTTTCTTGCAACCTGTGTCCTACCGGATTACACCGGCTTGTATGCCAATGTGTTTTTCTGTATGTTTGCCACGTTGTAAGATTAAAGTAATGAGTTTACAGTAATTCATTTATGTGGCGTGTACAACTCGATACCATTTAACCTCGGAAGTGTTAACCTTAGTTAACTGAGTCTAGGATCACATGAGAGTGTGGTATTCGGAGTAAACGACCCGTACCATGGGACGTACTAACCACGGCTATGCGTGTGTTAATTGTGTGATAAGTGTATGTGAATGTAGGGATCTCCCTTGTGTGTTTAACCCAGTTGTAATACTGTATGGTGTGTAGTCATGATAGACTCCATAGTGGGGTTCTAACTAATATCTAAAGTAAGTATGTACTTACCGTGGTGAGGAATCCGGTTTGGCCGGTCGCGCGTTGTTTGGGAGAGGGTATCCATCCTAGCCTTACCCTTCTCTTTGTTATGGTTGTTTCCCTCACGGGTTATGATCTCCCATTAGCTTACTCCAAAGCTTAGCTATTCTGACTTATGATCGGTTTAGGGGGAACATGTGTTTGTGTGGTGTGTTCGGGCCTCCAAACCCGAACCGCCTTAACTTAAGTTACTCGTCCAACTATTAGGACGGTAATGAGTGTTGTTGTTATTGTATAACGAGCTTATCATGAGACTGGCAACATTCTCTAGGCTCACCAGTGTATAAACAATGTTTGGGTCGGTTCCTAAGAGAACCATTCCCGCTATGTTATGTATTTTGTTTGTGATGCAATATCTATTGTGATGTTATGAGGTACACGTTGAAACGTGCAAGTGTTGTTATGTGTTATGTAGTGTATGTTATATGTTGTAAAATGTGGAGTGTGTGGATCATGGATATGATTCCCAGTTTGTGATAAGAGGCGTTTAAGGATAACCCGATTTAAGGGTAAGTGTCGTCTATTAAGGAAGTAGCTCCATTAAAGGAGGAACACTCTAGGGATAAGGAATACCTTGAGTGACTTATCAAGTAAGGATGTATTATCCGTTTGTTGAGCCCATTGAGGCGAGATGTTATGTGTTGTGTGTTTATAGTTACATGCATGATTAAAATATAATCAACCGCATGCTAAGACGACAATTAGTTGTGCGTGGCCCGGTAGCATGTGGGCTGCGGGATTACCATACCAGCAAAGGTGCTGAGCCCCTTGGGGGCCACCCTTTCTCTTCTTTTCCTATTTCAGGTACGAAGTGCTGGAAGCCGTTCGAGAGTAGGATGGGTAGTCGTTGTACATGGGTAATCATTTAAGTGTATGTATACAGTAGGTGTAGTAAGACCGAAATTGTTGTCGGCATCAGTTTATAAATACTCGGTATAGTTGAAAGGTGTATGTTGTTATTGTTGTTAATGGAAAGGGATAGTAATGTGCAGTCGCTCGGGAATTTAGCCCATCAGACCGGTACAATGTATATGTATTAGCCTTGTTAGCCACGTGGGTGTAACGGCGTGTAACACCAACGAGTTAAGTTATTTGATGAAGTGTGTATTCCGCTGCAGATTATTGTTATGTGTTTGTTGTTGGATGGGGTGTTACAGGAAGAGGATGAGAACTGACCACACATCTGATTCTGTCAACGAGTCGAAACTCCCAAGGGATACTGGAGTCAATGACAGTGAGCCGACTTACCATGATGAGCTAATAGACGAGATACTTGATAACGTTGAGGATAATTTTGTTGACTGGCAGGATGAGTATCAAAGGTTGTTGAACACATCCAAGATGGCCTTGTACCCTGTGTGCATTAAGTACACGAAATTGACGGTTGTACTGAATTTGATCAACCTGAAGGGAAGATGCGGATGGAGTGACAAGATTTTCACGACACTTCTTGAGCTGCTTCATGATATGCTACCGGATGGGAACGGTCACCCTACCACCACCTACGAGGCAAAGAAATGGATGTGTCCAATGGGAATTGAGTACAAAAAAAATCATGCGTGTCCAAACAATTGTTTGTTGTACAGGGGTGATTACAAACATCTGGACAATTGCCCGAAATGTTCGTTGTCCCACTATAAGCATAAGGGGGGTGACTCCTCCTCTATTCAGAAAATATCCCTCCAGCTAAACTATTGTGGTATTTTCCGATCTACCTAGATTCAAACGGTTATTTGTAAATCCGAAAGATGCAAAAAACTTACGATGGCACGCAGTGGGTAGAAAGAGTGATGAGAATTAAGACATCCAGAAGATGAACCTTAGTGGAGAAACTTCAACAGACGGTTCAAAGAACATTATGGGGGTGAAGATAGGAATCAGAGGCTTGGGCTATGTACTGATGGGATGAACCCATACGACATGTTAAGCAGTCAACACAGCACTTGGGTTTTACTAGTGATCTAAAATTTGACCTCGTGGTGTGTATGAAACACAAGTACATAATGTTATCACTTCTGATATCTGCCCCAAGCAGCAGGTAATAACATTGATGTATACCTCGTCCCATTAATTGATGATTTGAAGTTACCGTGGAATGAGGGAACCGTGGGTATGATGCTTATACGGGAGGAGAATATTCATGCTCAAGGCGTTGTTGTTCTGTACAGTCAATGACTTCCCTTGCATACGGGAACTTGTCTGGATACACTGTGAAAGGAGCATTTGCATGTCCGGTGTCGAGGATGACACACGTTCGGACCGTTAAAAAATTGTGGTAAGAATGTTACATGTGTCATCGACGTCTGCTACCTGAAGATCACCCTTATCGTAAGAAGAAGAAAGAAACTGTTCAATGGTGTGGCCGAGACTCATGTGGCCATCTACCTTTGACCTCTGAGGAAGTGTATGCAAAGGTGCATTGCAAATGTATTTGGAAATACATCAAAACTGGCAAAGAACATTTGGAAAAAATTGCTCTATCTTTAGGGATCTACCGTATTGACGTCATCTGCCTGTCAGACATATTTAGATATCATGCACATCGTAAAGAACGTTGGTGAGGCAGTGAACGGGAATTTGCTCAACATACCCGGCAAACAAAAGAAGATGGATTGAAAGTGAAAAAAGACATGCAAGCCATGTGTATAAGAAAAGAGTTACACCCATAAGAGAATGGGAAACGAAGATACCTACCACCTGCATGTTATACACTTTCAAGAATGAGACGATTAGCTTTTACAAATGTCTACACTCGGTAAAAGTATCATCTGGATATTCTTCAAACTGGAAGAACATTGTGTCGATGAAGGATTTGAACCGTTAGGCATGAAATCTCACAATTATAATGTATTAATGTTACATCTTCTTCCAGTTGCAATATGAGGGATATTGCCAAATGATGTCAAAAATGCGTTAACCCGATTATGTTTCTTCTTCAATGTCGTCTGCTATAAGATAATTGATGTAGACTCTCTCGATAATTTACAACGTGAAATTATGGTCACAATATGTCAACGAGAGATGTATTTCCCTCCATCGTTCTTTGACATGATGGAGCACTTGATAGTACACACGAGAGATCTAATATTATGGTCTGGTCTACTTACGTTACATGTACCCTTTTGAACAATACGTGGGTATTCTAAAGGGTAGAATGAAGAATAGATATCGGCTAGAAGGGAGCATAATTGAAGCAACGGTGACTGAGGAAGTCACAGAATTTGTGACGGAATAGTTGAATGAAGCGGAATCAATTGGTATCCCAAAACTACGACACTACGGTAGATTTAAGGGCAAATGTGTCATTGGGAGAAAGATTGTGCAAGTACCACGTCAACTGATTCATCAAGCACATCTGTTTGTGTTACAATACCTTGAGGTTGTTGAACCTTTATTTGATACTCATATGAATGAGTTGAGACAACAAAATCCTACCAAAGACCACCTTTGGCGGACGAAAGAACAAAATCGAGTGTTTGTCCAATGGTTCAAAGATTATGTGTTTCAAAAAGCATCATCAAATCTAGAAGTTATCAATGAAGAGATCAAATGTTTAGCAGTAGGACTTGAACCTAATACTACATCATTTGAAGGGTATGACACTAGTGGGTATATACTATACTGCACGCCAAGATGCTAAATCAACAAACCAGAACAGTGGAGTAAAATAGAAGCAACATTCAATGAATACCAAATCAGTAACCGTTCTCAACCAGTGCGGGAGCTCTAGTTGGTATTACGGTGTTATCAAGGACATTTGGGAACTAGACTACCACATTGATTCGTTTCTAGTGTTCCGCTGTAAATGGGCGGACAACCAATGTGGAATCCAAAACGATGGAGGGCTTATCTTGGTTGATATCACATGTGCCGGTTTTAAGGATGATCAATTTGTTATGGGAAAAGATTGTGACCAAGTATGGTATGTTCATGATCCCAAAGACTGTAGATGGTTGTTGTTCTTCCAGGTAGAAGACCGGTTCTGATTGAAATGAAATGAGGATGGATGATGATACAAGAGAGGTAGAAGGAATAACATTGTTTCCTACGAGATTACGGGATTTGAATGATGATACCCAAAATGACTTGATTTATGCACGATCAGACCATGATGAGGGTGTTTGGGTTGATAACACCAAATGATAGAAGTTTTCATGACAAGTCGTTAGTCCTAGTGGTTGTACATTTGTTTTAAGTTTGATTGTTTATGGTTTATAGTAATGTTATGTTAAGTATTTTATTGACTCGTTTAACATTTATCTTTACGTATGACTTCATCTAATTAATTTGAGTGACTTATCTTTTCTACAGTGGATGATCACCCTATGGACCAGCCCGTTGGAGAAGCTAAGCCTCATAGGATGAGACCAGCTAAACGGGTCACACAAGGAGGAAAGAAGGGAAGACAGCTCAACCACATGAGGCTTGCCCTTCACAGCAGGCGCCAGAGCTAGCAGCTGCCTCCTCCTCTGAATAGAAGGTGAAGAAGAGAGGTCCCACCCTGGCACTGAAGGCTAATAGAGGTCCCCCCATGAAGCCGGTGCAGTTCAACGAGTACCATCAGCCATACGGTAGTTGAAAGAAGGATTATGTTGCGTATGCTGGCCACCTGGCAGGACTTACTGCAACATAAAACACATGGAAGCAAGTGCCACAATCATTGAAGAACACCATGTTTGAGCGTCTTCAGGTATTTTTTTTTGTAATATATTGTTCTATAATTTTAGAGTTTCTCGTTACGTGTGTTACTAACTAACTAACTCATTGTTTATGTAGGCTCGATTCTGCATAGATTCTTCTCATGGACGATGTGTTGGAAAAAAATGGCACGGTAGTTCCGTGACCATAGAAGTAGGCTCGCCGACAAGTACATTCATCGCTCAAATCAAGACCTAGATACCGATGTTCCAGAAGGAGCTGGTGATGAAATGCCACCCTGAGAGAAGTTCGAAGGCATCACAGAAGAGTAGTGAATACAGTCGTTGAGTATCATCACATGCCAGAGTACCAGGTGGAGCTAAAAATCATTTGTCTTTTATCTTGTTTGTATTTATTTGCTTATTTGTATCTTACATACTATATACGTATTTGTAGGCACTTCGTGCGAAACAACAAGAAAACACAAAAAAAAATCTATACCGGCATCACTTAGGCGGCAAAGGTATTGTCGAGCGCATACCAGAGTGGGAACAACAGGGCTTGCTGCCATCGGATGAGTCACTGGATCCTAGTTGCGAGGATAAAGGTCCGGACGCTGAGTCGAGTGCCAAAAAACTCAACGCTAGAAAATCCTCTGTATGATGACGCACAAGATCCATTATTAATCAGATGGTGAGTATCTAATTTCAGTACATAAGTTTAATATTAGTTTGTGTAACTGTTGACTAATGAATTATGTTATTTGTGTTTTATAGGAGGAGTTAAGCTCTAAAGTTACTGAAGGTTCTTGAACTCCAAGCAGATAGTATGATCCTCTTTCTCGTGCTCTTGAAAAGGCTCGTCATCCTGGTCGTGCTATTGATTTTAGTGGACAAGTTGGTATCCGCCAAGCCTTTGGCAATCCCGAGTCTAGGAAAGGCTCGCATGGAAGGATGATCAGCTATGAAGAGCATTTAAAGATAACTACTGATCTAGAGCATAATATTGAGCAAAGGCTTGGGTAGAGGTTTAAGCAGGATATTCAGCAAATGGTTACTGAAGAGATGTCCAAAGTGCGCTCACAGATGTTCAGTAGTCAAGAGGTGACTAGACCAGCACTTGGACCATCAGCTGATCGGGAGGAGAGTACACCAGTACGGCAGAGTAGTGTGCACTCGGTAGAACCATATCCATATGCATCTATTCAGGATAGACACATTAACTTAGAAAATGACATTGTTTATTATCATCAATCTAGTTCGATTGTGTCCGTCTAACCCTTCTCTACTTAACGTTCAGGAATCCCTTGAGTGCACGTTGTTCTTGCTGATGGGAGGTGAGGATGTTATGGTGGCATGGGGCAAATTTTTCCCCTTATCTTCTACAGACAGCATGCATGGTGAACCACTCTGACAATATCATGCCCGGGTGCTTTTGTATGATTATGTGGCAGGACATGCTGATGTTGCTCTGCTGGTACCTCTGCCACAGAGGCAAACACTGCGGTCTACACAGAAAACTACAATCTAGTGGCCGATTAGATGGGTCAATATCCCAAACCAGGTAAACACAATGAACACTTACTCTAAAATTATAATTATGCAACATTTCAATAAGTCTATTTTTTTTGTTTTGACGGGCACCTATATCAGCAGTTGTTATTAGAAACCACCGAAATAGGTGGTCTGTTTCGACGGTTGAGTCTTATCCCTATCTCGGCATCCTACAATTTGGTGGTTAAAATCGATGTAATAGGTGGTTTTGAGCCGCCGAAATAGGGTTTTTTTACTAGTGTGACCTCAACTTAATATGAAGAGTTACTTCAAGCAAAGAGAGTAAAAGTTGGCTTCGCGATGAAGAAGTGTTGCCACACTACAAAAAATTGTGTATCTTTTAACATAAAAAATTGACAATTTTTAACGCATATTTGTGTCGAAATTACCAAATCAACACAACAATAAAGTGTCGAGTATGACACGTTGAAAAAGTATTATCAACATAAGTTGTTGTAGTTTCCTACATATATTTGTGTCGAAAAAAATATAAAGCCAACAACACAAATTTGTCACAAATGGCTATTCAACACTAAATATCATACTCATATACGACGCAAGTATTGCGTCGAAAAATAATGTAATTTTTTCAAAAAAAAAATGAAAAGATCATCACACTTACAACACACAATCGATATCATGTGAACCCATTTCTCGTCTTAACACAAAATGTTTCTCGTCTTAACACAAAAAGAAGTAACCTTGATGATCATGTAGACTAATGCACGCTTACACCATAAAGGATAACATATCCAATGTATAGAAATTACATTGTACTTCGAGCCAACTTGCAAACTTTCAAAGCCTTAGTGTACATCATAGAACAACAAAAACAATACCCTCTAGAAATAGACTTAGTCTTGAACAAAACAAGATAAAATATGAGTCATCCCACAGCATCTTGAGTTTACCTTCAGTTGTAAGAGATTTCAGCTCAGCGTTGTTGGTGCCAGATGGATCTTGCTCACCATACAAGTTGAGATTACTACCAGGAGCAAATGCTTCCGTTTTCAAACAGGTAAGGGTTCGTTCTTCCCTATATTATATTAGATGTTTCAACCATTAGAAATAAACACTGTCAATCTCTATGTTTAAGAGTTGAGAGAAATTTTTTAAACCAGGTAAGCTAGACTGTCACACAGGGATTTCATAAATGAGAGATGAATCAATAACTAAGCCAAACCATCATCTTTTTCAACCTCAGGGTCTGTAGCAAACCAAGTTCTAGCTATCTTCCTAACATTGTTGAGTTATGACCAGATAATTCAATATAAACTAATTCCAATAATGATGCACACTCAATATTTCCACATTGGTTAGGACTTGGGAACACCAAACAAATTGGGAGCTACCTGCATATTAGTGGCAGCTTTATGTTCTTGGCCACGTACAAATCTTCTTCGCCACAAATCAAATCATCTTTGATAATTCTGCAAGAAAATACATCATACCATAGTAAGTGGAGGAGTGAGTTTCATAGTTTCTTCAGCATTATGTACCATGTTATGAGTGGAGCAAAAGACCAAGTTCCACTATATACACTTGTATGAATGTCTACTGCTAAGAAATCAAAAACATGACCAAATGGTAAATAGGCAATACCACAACTTTGAACCATTCCAACAACACTTAAGCCAAAAACAAAAACACTATTAGAAATAGTGACACTATAACTCTTTAGGTACTACTTGAGCTTATTCTAAAACCTGTCAAAACAAGCAGAAAAAAGAAGAAAAACACGCTCACTGATGTTCATAAAAAATGGCTAGTAAAGCTATAATATATCAAAGTCCCTCACGAGAAATGACTCCTTTTATTAGAGAAGCAATATGCCTTAATACAACTCATCCTTTCATAGGCATCAACTTTGCGATGGCAGATTCCTATTTTACCAACAAACCACGCAACTAGAAAAGAATAATATAAGCCAGTCATAAGGAATCCGACAGCTAGGATATCCAATGGCCTTTTTACCTAATAAGCAACAACTCCAACATAAGCAGCTAAGAATGAACCAGCAGCCACTAAATCCAGCATAGATCCCACAACAGTCAACCCCGAAGGAGCAAGTCCTGCAGAAGACACATAAATGATCTTAAAAAAAGAGACCTTCTCGGTCTAGTGGTCCTATTCATTCTAATATATGGACAACTAGCCATTTTGAAATTACACACCAATCACACCTCAACAGATTTAACACCCCAATTATTTCCCTATATCCGGTAGAAATTAGTTATTTACCCGTTCAAGTGTCTCATCACACGCCCATATTTCTACATGAGCGAGCACTAGGATGAAGTGCATCACAACAAAAAGGACAAAAACTACGGACCACCAGAAACTTCTGTATATCTAACGAATCTCAAGGACAGTAAAGCACAAATGGAATATAAAGGAGAAAAGCATGAGTCCAAGCAAATGAGAATTGTTTCTGCAGTTAAGTTTTCATGCTACTCTGATAATCAATGCTTAAAAATGCACTACCAAGACCATACAGACTCACTAGGTAATAGTTTCTGAAATTGGTAGGTTGACTTCTAGCACCCAGTCTCCTCTCAAATCTTGAATCTGTAAACCGTACTACTGCTAGCTATGGAAAATTCTAGGAAGAACTACACCAGAAAGCACTATTAAATGTTTATTAACTATAAAGTTCCAAAAATTAAAAGTGATGATTATTAACTATAACTTCATGTCTACAGAAAAGCAATCGCGAGATAGGAGACTAGAAAGCATGAGCATATACGACTTAGGAACGGTGGCGTCTAATTAACAAGATGAAACTTGAGTCTCAAAACAGCTTAAAGTAAACTGAAAATGAAATTACTAATTCGGATTACTTATTCTCTGTTCCATCACATAGGGTAGTAAACAACAAAAACTTAACAAAAGAAAGGTCAAACACACAAACAACATCGCACTTCAGAAGAGAGGAAGCTTAATTAACCATCAGAGCGACTGAATTTGCATACAAAGATGACGGAATAATTAGAGAATCTTACCAGGCAAGCGACAACATGTTCGACTGAAAAAACACATCAAATAAGAGAGGAAAAAGATAGAAATAGGAATTATGCCACTAAAATACTCAAGAAAATCGACAATCATCACATATACTGCTGGTGAAGAAGAAACTAGAAGCTTCACACATATATCAATCGGTGATGAGTCTGGAGAAGAAGTCCACATAAAATGCACCTGAGAGAAAGATAGAATTTCAATTTCGAAGAATTTAGGGAGAGCGATGGAGAATTCCTATAGTCCACTCCCCTTTGTTTTGTCTCGCTTTTTCGTGTATGCGATCGATTGCACCTGCAACAAACTGAACTGGATAGGGAACGATTTAAACATCTTTTGCATAGTGATTGTAGGAGTAATGTCGAACGAGCAGAGGGATGAGGTGAAGTGCAGAGTTATACGAGGCATCGAGTGAGGTGGTGAAATGAGGTGATGTGCTAAAAGGAGGGGGCGGAGTTCTTTTCTCTCTCAGAGTGGGAACGAGCCTAGGGTTTGAACTTAGTAGGCTTAATAATAATATATAAAACATTTTGTACACCCCAGTATCCATGCTATTAGCGTTATAATATATCTTCACTTTTCAACGCAAATTTGTGGAGCGTCAATATTAAGTGTTTTAATAGGTCACTTTTTTTGTAGTGCCAGTATATAACTTGGAGTTCCTCATGATCGTGAAGAGTTAAAGACAATTGCATCTGAATGATATTTGGACCTTTCTCCCACCGACATGCATGTTGTTTTCATCCTCAATTATTTATCACTTGAGAGGGATTCAATAAGTAGAAGAATGACTTTTTTTAGATTAAGGAACAAATGGCATACCCTCCACCATTAGTGTTACAAAAAGGGAGCTAGCTTAACTTGCCATCTCAACCAAACAACAACATTTCATAGAATATAAAATGTTATCAACAAATCCAAAGAAAATGTGTGTCACATAAAAGGGTACCATTGGGATGCTGAAAAAACACCTTAGACTACTAAGGTTCTACTAATTAGGATCTCATTATGTGGAATGAAAAAAGAAACAACTTTCATCAAACTATTATGTGATCTATCATTAAGAAAGCTTCTTTATAATAATTGAGAATCTCAAAGTAACAAGAATGACACGGCAAAACGACAAAAAAACATAGAAGACATGTTTTTTTTCCTCCGAAAATATAGAAGACATGTTTTAACGAGAACCTTTACCACTTTCCTTCTATAAGTGATATTATAGATAAAGGGACATAGAGAATATTCACTGATAAAATTAGGCATGATTTATAATATTGTCAACTTATATCAAGTGGCATGGAGAGGTGTTCCAACACTTGCTTAAGCACGGATATTCGGCAAAATTAAACTTGTTCTTGGGTTTTGAACTTAAAGAAATAGACTTCACAATGAGTTTTTCGAACGAAGAACCTGAAGGATACCCAAACAAGGGATAACACTCTAGATCTTTATTTAATGAAAACAACTTCACCGGTAAATATAAGAAAAAATTGAGCCTTTCTGTTGGCGTTCATTGAGTTATGAGTAGTGTCAAGGATGTTTCACTATAGTTTTCATCTTGGCAAAGAACGAGATTCATATTGCAAGCATAGCACAATGACAACAACCATCTAGCCTAATTCACTCCTTAAAAGAATAAATGAACAATATAATCATAAACAGTGACAAGATCTGTTTAAAACTTTTGTGAAGAGTAAACCACAAAGAAAAATGTAATTTTCAATATATATATATAAGATAATGATTCAATTAATATACTGGAATACCTCAGAGAACAAACCAAACAGAACATATTAATGGTTACCTTTGTCGCTCTCTTTTTAGAATAATGTGTGTTCAATATTTGGGCTCAATAAGCGGTGCTTCCGTGGAGTTGAACAGAATGTGAGTAGCATTCTTCAATGGGCTGGATGACAGAGAGTGCGCCTGAGTTGAGAGAGGGAGAATGATGAAGCATCCTGCAATGAAGGTGAAGATAATTCATATGAGAAAAGTATGTCTCATTCAGGCATTGGAAAAAATAAAGTTGTAGAGTTTAAGAAGGGACTAAGTACACTGAGAAAGAGGAAAATTGAACAACATGATTTATATTTCTGATCAAGGAGAAATATAGAGATGGAAAAAGCTACAATGAATTGTTGAGTCGGGTGAAGAGGTGAAGATACAGAGAAGAGGTGACCAAATCAAAAGGGGAATAAAGTTGGGACAATAAAGATTTAGCGGACTCTAACAAAAGATGCGCCGCTCATCTGGGAATTGGAACCCCCTCAACCACCATATGCCACTGCCGAAACCACCGCACCCCCTCCTACTAACCCTGCTATCAACACCCTTCTCCATCACGCAGTCAACATCCCTTTTCCCACCATCTCCCAACCTTCCAATAGCCATTAACATACATGGCCAAGTTCTACTCAAACAGGCAAGACCCACAAAACCACAACCATCAAAAATGAGGGCAGGGTGGAGACCCGCGCAAATCCATAATGAAAGGGAAGTGAGAAAGGACAAGAGGAGGAACCATGGAGGTAGAAACCATAGAATACCTTACGATAACTATGGAAGCTAGGTGGAGTAGGAGATATCATCAAGACAACCAAGAAGATACTCCCTTGGTGCCGGAAAAAAGAAGAGAGACCTCACACCACCGGAAGTTCCCCCGAACTACTATCTTCATTAATAATATCAACAGGCAAGTTTCTTAACTATCACCTAGGGAGATTGATACAAAGATTTGCGCAGT
Organism: Limonium bicolor; assembly: GCA_023374045.1. Lineage (NCBI taxonomy): Eukaryota > Viridiplantae > Streptophyta > Magnoliopsida > Caryophyllales > Plumbaginaceae > Limonium > Limonium bicolor. The sequence goes on from CM041780.1 coordinate 302,743,842, forward strand.
GGATTCGACTATCAAAAGATTTGTGCAATGGATTCGACTCTATCACTACAAACTAAGTGATCTTTACTAACATACATCTTTACCAACACTTGTTATAATGTTACTATTAATTTTATTTAAAACATATAAAGTAGTGTTAGTAAAAATTCAAGAGTTATTCTAACAAATACACATATATATAAGTATAACATATAACTATACTGATACTAATAATTATTTGTTAATATATCTCTTACCTTTACTAACTCATAAAAAAATATATTAGTAAATCTTATAACTCATCTGTTGCTAAAAACCTTTTCAAAAAAGGAAAAAAAAAACTGTTGCTAAAAACAAAACCCTATTTTTTCTGAACTCTCACTTCACTCGCGCTTCTATCTCTCTCGTCGTTCTACTCTCCCACTTCTCCCTCTCATCTGGCTATGTAGTCTTGCTGCTCGAACACGCTCTGTAATCTTGCTGCTAGAAGACGCTTCACCGATCTTGCTGCTCCAACGAACTCTCTCTAGTAGGCGTGCTCATCTCCAAGTCTCGTCCATCTTCGATCTGCTGAAATCAGGTGCAAAACTCTACTATGTTATCTCATCTAAACAGCTCTCCTTCACTAATTTCCCTCGTATCTCTGTTTGAAACGATTATCCTTTTCAATCGATTAGGGGTTAGTAAAACTTCGCTCCATTCATGACTTTCAAAAAACACATTAACGCTCCTTTGCTCGATTCAATTGAATCGGGCCAGATTGTTGTTCCTGACGTGAGTTTGAATGTTTCTGTATTCTACCTCCCTGTTCTTTTTTATATTCACTTATATCCGTATGGACCAAATCACCTAACCTCATAACCACTTTATCCACTATCAATTGTGTTAGCTTTTACACTCGGTGCCTTAAGAAATCAGAAAAAGTAGCCACATTGTCGCTCCTTTTCTTTTCCCTGAAGAATAACAAAACAAATACTAGCACTTTACCTATTAGTTTTTTTGTCTCTGTTCATGAGTTGAAAGCCTGCGGTAGAATAGATCCATTTGGACATGTTCATTAAAAAGAAAACATTAGAAATTTTCTTGTCCGTGGTTATGTTACTGATATATTGGAGACATGCGCACACACTGATACATCACTGAAGTCATATCTCCCACGCTGCTGAATACATTTAGCTGCAGTACTGATTTTAGGTCAATTATATACCAGTTTGAATTACTGTTACCAAATTTTCATGTTTTTGGAAATTTAATTTATTACTCTTGACAGTGAATTGATGTAACTAACAGAGAATTGACTAGTTGGTGGTATTTTACCCATAAGCCCATTCGCTCTCAATGTATGGTCCTATCCTGAGACAAACATATAATCCTTGTGTCTGGACTTCCTTATGCAATTAACATAATTACGGACGCTTATTCATAACTGTTTTTTTTTGTCTCAATATCAGTAGCAGTAACACATCCTAGGATACTATCACAACTTGATGTAAACATATAACGAAATTAGTATTTTTATATTAAGAATATATTATCAACAAATTAGACACTAGCCATGAAATGCAAATTGGTACATTCGATTTAGGAGACAATACTCTCTGTTATCCGTTCCCGACCAGTTTTCTATAGTTATTGAACTACTGCACAACTGTATTGAATTTCTGTTTCCTGCCTCTGTTTATGAATTCAAGATGCTGACAAAACTGTTATGACGAGAAGGAGTACTCACATGCTTGTGTAACCAGAGGGATAAACTCAACCAGAGGGTGAGGAAAAGAGAAGACATCCAGAGAAGGGGATGAGAGCAGATTGGATATATAGAGAAAGGATTAGAATAAAGTTAAACTTGTTTATTGATGATCTCAACAACTCCAAATGCCCAATAAATAAACATTCCGTAACTAACTAACTCGTAACAAAGGAGAGGACAATAATATCTAAAAGAACTAGGAAATTGTAAATTGTGAAAATATCCTAACAAACTCAAAAATAAGTAACTAATAAGGAAATAAATATATTAAACATAAGCAGCTAATAACTCGTGCCTTTCTTGATCGGTCACATTCCCTCCCCTAAGAAAGTGTCCTTGTTCTCAAGACAACGGTGCAAATCCTCCTGCGGGAACGTCAAAATTGGCCTCGGGCATGGAATCATCCGAGGATCGGATTCACTGACTAACCACAAAATTGTCAATTCTTGCAGGGATGCCCTGGGACAACCGTGGACTCGGGGGGGGACGTGGGGGACAAGGGGGGATGGCATGCAGGAAAGTCGGGCCTGATTGGGGGCCACTTTATTGACAATTTTCTTAGTGGTGTAGGAATGTCCCCCAATAAATAACGCCGCCCCTAAGTCCATGTCCACTCTCATAAAATAGTCTCCACCCACTCCTGCCCATTGGGCCCACGAGTCCACGGTCCCCCACACAAAATTCCTTTCAATCGACAAGAGTTGCTGAGGCGTGTATTGGGGGCCCACGGATCAGTTATCAAAAAGGACCACCAATATTGCGATCCGCGGAATCCCTCTTCAGCGTTGGTCAGAGATGCTATTTACAACCATTACTAGACATTTGGGTCAGGTTATCTCTATAGCTACTGACATGCAGAAGCTGCCTAGACATTTAGAGGCTCATGCCCAGATTGAAACGCACAGAATGACTATCATCAACGAAGAATCTACTGTCGAGATTGATGGCTTAATCTGTCCAGTTGGGATCGTAGAGTATTGGTCCGATGAGAGTAATCAATATAGACAGGAAGGAAACCCAGAGACACCAAGCCCACCAGTATCTCAGGCAGCGGCAAGCCAAACATTTTGCCCGTTGAAGCGCCGGCAGACGTGATTCGCTGGGTCGTAGCACATTGAACGCGGTGAACATGCCACCTGAATTGGAAACGGCGTCGTTTCCAGGTGTATTACCACTTTCAAACAGGCGGAATATAGCACCAAGAGAGAGAATCGGCAGCAGGCAAAATGATAAACGTGATGTTGTCAATGTGGAGCCTAGCAGTTTTAGCAATTAATCGGTGCACTACAACCAATGCAAACATTGTATGGGGAGAAGAAGAGGTCCGCTTTTGGTTTTTTTGTGGAGATGTGCAGATTATTTATTGCACATGGGAAGATGGGACGTGCTTTTTGGACAGGAAGCAAATTAATTAAGATCATTAATGATCTTAGTTTAATTAGTAGTGGAAGTGAGGCTTTGGGAGAATACACGCCTCAGCAACTCTTGTCGATTGAAAAGGAATTTTGTGTGGGGGACCGTGGACTCGTGGGCCCAATGGGCAGGAGTGGGTGGAGACTAATTTTGAAGAGTGTGACATGGACTTAGGGCGGCGTTATTTATTGGGGGACATTCCTACACCACTAAGAAAATTGTCAATAAAGTGGCCCCCAATGCAGGCCCGACTTTTCCTGCATGCCATCCCCCCTTGTCCCCCACGTCCCCCCCTCACTTGGTGTGACCGGTTATTTTTCTTGTTCAGAGGTAGGATGTGGGCTGGTTGAGCCCGAAGCCCTTTCTTCTTCCGTGGGTCTAGTTCCCAGCCCAAATAATGGGCAGCCCACTCCAGTGGATGGTAGTACTCTTCCAGAGATTAATCTGCAAGTAGTAGTCTCAACAGATAATACGACTAAACAGACAAGTCTAGAAAGGTTCGAATCAGAAAGCCGAATAAAAAATTTGCAAACATTTCTGCGGAGGCCCGTGAATGTTTTAAATATGGCCAGCGGCTGCGTATCATTGTCCTTACCCACGGAGATCCTTGGCGAATATTGACCGCATCCTGAAGAGAAGCAGAGTGCAGAATAAACCCCATCGTTGCAATTCAATTAAGGGTGGGACGATGTTCAGAGGTATTATGGCCATGAAGTTATATGTTTTGGAAAGGAAATGAAGAGTTGAGCGCTGGTGGACTGATGAGGCTGTCTGCAAGCCTAGAAATTCTATAAGCTTTCTCAACGCCTGTAGTTGGTGTCTCGGAATTTTTTTCTTTAGATTTTTCGTATTAGTTTCTGGCTAAGGATTTTCCTAAGCTGTGTAGACCGATTCTCGGTCGTTGTATTGCTACACATGTAGCCCCCTTATCAAAAAAAAAAACTCTGCGGGGGAGCGGAGGAGGTTGAATCCATGGCTCGATACAAAGGAAGAAAAATCTACGAGATTGGGCTTAAAATATGGAAGTATCCTTATCAGATAGATAAGCGAAAGACATGGATAGTCGTAAGGGGGGTGCCACTTCATGCATGGAATAATATGACATAATGAATATTGCCCAAATGGTGGGAGATGTAATTAACCTGGAGGAGAAGGATGCGATGAATCCAAGTCGAGACATCTACACTTCAATTCATAAATCATGGTTAATGTGATGATCAAAGCTTTCAAGTTAGTATTGTGGAAGTCAACACCCCGCCAGCAGGTCAAAGCAAGGGTAACAAAGAAGCCAATATTATCCATATGGCCATGGAAAGAGATATACCTACAAACTGACAAAAATCAGTTGGGGATCACGACAGACAACAATGAACATGTCACTGAATCTGCAGGAATTATCCCAACAAAGTGAAGTTAATGAAGATGATGATAAGGTGACAGACGAAAGGAAATGTTGCAGGAACCGATGATAGAAGAAATAAAGGGCGGATAAGGAGAATTTAGAAAATGACAAAGTAGTAGAGAAGTAGCTGCAAAAGGATAATTGATATAGTAATGGATGAGGGCATCTGAATCGACAACAAGGGTCGATAAGTCCTGAGGAGAATAATGACCCTACACGAACGGTATAAAAATACCGTTCATGTTAATGAGGAGGCCGGCTCAGTGATTGACTAATGAAAACTCTTCAGTCGGCTACATGAGTGGGGAATTAGTGGCTATAGGAAGCAACATAACCCCTGGGAAAAGCCAGAATTTTTCAAACTTCCTAAAGACTTTTACTGTTACCTACGGGACAAGATAAGATATATTATAGGGTGGGGAAGAAATATGCTCAACTGTCGAGTTAGTCCACACAAACACCAACTCTGAGAATAAAAGGATACCCAAATGCAGAAACGCAGCTGAAGCAATAACTGACAGTGGGGCGAGGCGGAAGCATGTCTATAAAATTTAAAAGAATTCGGTTGTACCATCCCAGATCCTGAGCAAACCAAGTTCCAACCTCCAGAACCAAATCCAAAGGTACATCGAGAACTAAAAGTCTGCTATGATGGTGGTAATATAGCAGGATAGAAATCTTTAGTCCTTGGAATAAAAAGAAGCCAAGCCTAGCATGTAGAAGAAGCGCTATCACAGGGACTTTTGGGAGGCATAATTGGAATATGGGGTGATAATGGTGAGAAAGTAGAGAAAGTAGCACGATGTATAATGCTGGAAGTTAATAGGATAGGTGAAGGATTCACTGTAGTGTTCCTATTTTGTATGCTCCATGTGATACACACTAATCGACTAGGACTACTAAGCAGGAATAAAGTCTAAGTGATGTCGATGTACTAAGGTGGGTGCTATTGTGCAAAGGATATAGGTTGTGTACTTCTTTTTTTCTTTTCTAAGTTTTTTTCCACCGGGTTTTGCTTAAGAAACGTTTTAATGAGGCACATAAGAACCTATTTATCTAGTTATTACCACGCATCGTTTTATCACATAATAATAAAATGACAAAAAACCCTAATTATAAAAAAAAATAGCGAACTCTCAAGAGAAAATGATAGGGAAATGAGAGAAGAGGGACATATAGAATGTAATTAATATATTTCATTGTTAAGCTTTTGTAGGTTAGTGAAGTAAATACACTTTGAACTAGAAGTGATTGATAAGACACGTGGAGTACACTAATGTAAATTAGATTCTCACCCATCTCAAGTGCAACCAACAAGAAACATCATGTATAACTCTAAAGTGGTGTGATACAGAAACCCGCTATTCCTACGAGAAAGGAGGTAGCAGGCCCATTGAAAACAGCCCAGGTTATAATGAGGACTTTACAGTTGGACTAATCCCGTGTCCAAATAATGGTAAACCCACTCCTCTGATCGGCCCGTCCCCACCAGGAATTCATTTACGTTACACCAGAGACCAGCGCGGACAGGGAGATAAATCGTCCCAGTTTCCATCTGAAAAACCGAAACAACAACAGCCTAAAATATCAAAGGAAGCCAGAGATTGTTTTTTTTTTTTTTTTGAAAAGTGATATTTGATATTATATTAAGAGCAAATGTTGAGTACAAAGTCAGGAAAGTCAACGCTTTCCAACAAATCTAAGAGTTGAGACTTTCTAGGCAGCAGCTGTAGCTAGGTTATGAGCGATTAGATTAGTTGAGCTGGAATATATAACGCAAACATATCGTCGAAACATGCTAATTCAGCCAAAACTGAGTGAAGGATGGCTGCTGATCCGCATGGTAGCGAAAGTCGTGAGCCTTGGAGGTAACGAATCCATGGCTCGCAGTCAGCGAGGACACGTATACGGGAATGACCTTTGTACGCATGTTTTCTTACGGCAAATTGCAAGGCAAGGCATTCAACCGTTAGAGGGAAGCAAGTCCGCTTGAAAACCATGGACCCGCAGAAAATGAATATTAGCTCGCTTAATATGAAACCCACACCCAACGTTTATGTAAATCAATACCGCCATCGACCGCAATGTCCACATAGTCAGGGTGAGAAGAGCGATGGTAGCAAGAGCCACCGTATTGGATCCGTGAGCAGCTGAAGCGAATTAGAAAGGCGTCTGCTTGCACCACCCCAGGCAAAGAGATGGAAGAATCATGAGTGCCTGATACAACGTGCATACCATAATCGCCAGAGGAAACATGTGAGATAGGATAAGGCTTGCCCAACTGAGCGAGTACAACATTCATGATGAAACCAATCAGAGAAAGCCTTATCAGTATTGGGATAGAAGGGGCAAGCAAAGAAGCCATCATTGGCCAATAACCCCTGGATAGTAGGGCAGTGAACAAAGGAATGGATGAGAGTTTCAGTTTCCCCACAAAAGTGACAGGTGGCTCCTGGCCACATGAAGACGAGTTGTGAAGTTTACGATGGCCGATACCCTGAAGTAACTTCCACCCGAACAAGACGAACACGTGGGGGAATGAACACCTCCAAAGGCGTTTGGATGCAGAACCCCTTGAAGTGGACTGCTAGAGGAAGCATTTGAAGACTGAGCAAGATGAAGGGCCGCATAATAGGCTGATTTGACGGAAAAGGCCCCCGTGGAGTAAGACCCCAGGTCCAGGAATCATACGGCAATGGACCCCGTCGCGGTGGGACCAGAAGAATGGAGGCAACATCGTCCCTAGGAAACCTTGGTGGAGTAATGGAATGTTCCATTGACCCGAGCCATCAACAGATCAGCTACCTTCCCATGATGGAGTTGTGCAATAGGAAGTTGCCACAAAGGCTTACCACCTGGCTTATCCAGGAGCCAGGGAGCTGAGATAGGAGTAAGTTATACCATCAAAGATACGTCGACCTTACCAAAATGGATGAGATCACGAACACTCATTAACAGCTCGCAAATCGGAACTAGTTCCGAAGAGGGATGTAGGTCCAGAGATCAGGTTGAGCAAGGTAACGAGCATGATAACAGGGAAAGTAGGGAAGTTGGGTGCTGAAGAATGCCGCCACAATTGCTTGGCCCAAGAGAGCTCGATGAAAGATATCAAATCCCGAAACCCTAGCCCCCCTGAGGCAAATATCAGTGCAAAGAGATGACCATTTACCCAATGAATGGATTGAGTGGAAGGCGCCCAGACCACCAGAACCGTTCAAGGAGAGACTGCAGTGCTTTAAGGAAGACGGGGAAGAGGCCATAATAGACATGATATAAGTAGGGATGCCTTGAAGAACTGATTTGATAAGGACTGTGCGGGCCCGCTTGAGATATCTTTTATTCCAAGATTAAGCCTTTTGAAACACGGTCCTTAATATACGCAAAGACCAGAACGTTTGGCCCACTCCCGTGGAAAAATATATCCAATCTGAACCGGCTGCTGAAGGGAAACAAAATACGAAAGCAACATCAGCGACATGGGCAACAGTAGGTTTTTACAACGTGCAAGGCACAGGAAGGGCAGAAAAATGGATCTAATCAAGAAGGAGATTCGAAGTCAAGAGCGGTGATCGTGGGTCGGTTAGAGACCCACCACAAACAAGCCCTGTAATAAGAAACGTAGTCTTTGGGGGTGCTGGTTTCAGAACAGAGTGGATCGAAAGCTTTGCCTCTGGCCAGTAGTGGGCTCATCATTGCAAGGTCCCCAACAGATGTGTGCGCAGGTAATAAAAATTGAAAGTAGATGGATAGCATTATCGGTCAAATCTTGCAGTATGGTTTCCACGGTCTGCTGATTTTTGTGTATGCCCCAACCGATCGACCGGGTAGAAACATAGTATACCAGGAGATATTAAACTTTCGTGCAGGCTCTACTCTACCGTTGTTAATTGCGGGAGATTTCAACGAAGTGAGAAAAGGTGATGAAAGAAAAGGGGGTGACCATCCTATGTGACCCCGTCGATGCAGGAATTTAGTGACTGGATTAACAGTATGAATCTAGTGGAAGTGGTGTTATCGGGTTGCAAGTATACCTGGACCAGCCGAGGCTCGTATAGCAGGATTGATCGCGCGTTTTGTGATACTGATTGTCTGGTCAGATTTCCTAGCAAACGGGCTACTGAGTCTGCTAATCATCTGTTCTTTAGATGTGTGGAAACCCGTAAGTTTTGGGTGAAACTGCTGTCATGGTGGGGCGTGGTAGGCGCAGTTGATTTTGAAGTAGGGAGCAGTCTGTCTTCCTGGTGTGAGCTGCTTCGACAACAACATACAATAAAAGCTTGGAAATGTACTTACTGCTTTGCAGTGTACAACATTTGGAAGGCCAGGAACAATATGGTTTTTGAAGCAGTGGAACTAAGTGGGACGTGGTGGCCATGTCTACTAAAATACGGTGTGAGTGGGTGAAAAAGGACCAATCTCTGCTGGGATCGGTGGGCTTTCTGGCAAACGTGTCCAACTTGAAGGATATATTGTAACCAGTGCATCGGTGCTTATCGTTTTGTTTTGTGTTTCTGTCTCTGTTACCTAGCTTTTTTGGTTTCCCCTGCTGAGGGTTGTCTGTCTGCTGCAGTTTTCGTTTTGTTACTGGTTTTTGTCTCGGTCTCAGTTTGTATGCCGGCCAGGGGATACCCCTGTGCTGTTTTGCTACGATAAGTAGCACCCCTGATAAAAAAAACAGAAACCCGCTATTCCACAACTATAATAAACAATGCAAGTCATATCCATCCTCCTAATAGTTAAATAAGGGGTGAGGTGTAATACACTTCAATCATGTATCAAGATCGTGACCTCTTGTAAAGAAAACAAAGAGAGATAGACTATGTATAATTAACTTAAAAGTCTTAGCAATTGTATGGGTGTAGAAGTAATTTACATCAACCCATCTACACTTGCTTGCCATCTTCTACCACCACATGTTATCATTGGTCATATTGGATCAACGAATTAGTAAAGGAAATGACTTGAAAAGTGAGCTTACGATGATATGATGCATATGAAATCTTTCTTTCAATTGTAGGATGTACAAGTAAATGATTAGCTTAGCTGTAGAAGTAAATAATATGGCAGAATGTATATGTCGGCTTGTGTATTATTGTAGAGTAAATGAGTGTATACATACAATATGTTGGGCTGTGCCCGTAAGACCCTAATGGACTCTAGTATGTAAATAGACATTGGGCCTATACATGGGCTTCTACTCCCCCTCAAAATTGAACTCATGAAGTGTCAACAGGAGTTTAGTTTTGTTGTCAGAAAATCTAGGGTTTGTAGTTGCTTTGGTAAAGAGGTCAGCGACTTGCAGAGAAGATGGTAAAAACTCGATCTTCAAGCTTCCTCCTTTCACTCTCTCCTGCACGAAAAAGAAGTCTAACTCTATGTGTTTCACTCTATTATGTAGGACGGGGTTAGATGAGATAGAGTGCTCCCAAGTTGTCGCAGAAGAGAGTCACCGGAGAGGAGAGAAAGACGCCGAGTTCAGAGAGTAAGTGCTGCAACCAAATGGCTTCAGAGGTGGCAGTAGCTAGGGACTTAAACTCAGCTTCGGTGGAAGACCTTGCTACCATTCTCTGCTTGCGGGAGGACCACGATACAAGGTGGGAGCCCAGAAAGATGCAAAACTAGTTGTAGACCGGATCGAAAGAAGATCCCGCCCAATCTACATCGGCATAGACAGGAAGAGGACCCAGAGGTCGAGCAGCGAAGAACAGTCCTTCATGTTGGGTAAGTTTGAGGTAATCACCCCTCTTAACTCCTGCCCAGTGAACTGTTTTGGGACTTTGCATAAACTGGCTTAATCTGTTGACGGCATATTGTATGTCTGGGCGTGTGAATGCTAAGTAGTGTAGACAACCCAAAATGCTTCTATACTGTTGAATGTCCTCGAATGGAGGAGAGTCGTGCAAATCGAAATTTGTGTAGATGACATAGGGGTTGGACTGGTTTTGCAATTTTCCATCTTTGCCCGCTTCAGTATGTCTCAATATAATGTGATTGACTGAGAGTAACTCCTGATTTGTCACGAAAAACCTGGATACCCAGAAATTTAGTAAGGGGCCCCAAATCTTTGATGGGGAATTCATGGGCAATAGTGTTAATTAGTATCTGTATGAGAGTGGAAGAGGAGCCAGTGATAACAATGTCGTCCACATAAACTAGTATGTAGACAATCTGGTTTG